>VWZN01000250.1:532159-639319 GCA_013396955.1 Regulus satrapa | reverse complement strand
CGGCGGCGGCCGGGGTCATCTCCGCGGTGCCCCGCGCTCCGCGGGGGTGACGGACGCGCCCGGTGGTGCGGGGTGGCGTCGGCTCTGCCGCGGGAAAGTTTCCGTGGGGGAGCACGGTTATGTGCGGCGAGTTTGTCCCGGCCGGCCGGACCCCTCCGTTTGGAAGAATAAGTTGCCCCCTAAAAGCAGTCCTCCTCCTCCTCATCTCGTTTTGGTGTGGTTGGATGTTTTTTCTGACTTTGGGGGTTCACAGAGGCTAGACTGGAACAGGATCTGCGATGCGACCGGGCGGTGTTTGCTCAAGGAAAACTTCCATTAAGACCAGTGGGGTTTTTGAATGGGCGAAAGCTCCTGGGAGGGGGGAGCGGAGGTTGTGTCGTGTGCGGGGAGAGCCCTTGCTGCCGCAGCAGCAGCCCTGCGCAGAACTCCCGCGTGTTTGCTTCCGTGTGTGGAACGGGGTAAACCTTAAATGCACGGCTGAGCGGCAGCGCCGGATTCACACGGAGCTGTGCCGTGGTGCTTTCCTCTGTGGTCACTAGCCTGATTTGTCAATTAACAAGCACACTCATCCAGAAACTTTGCTCCGTACTCCTTAGCTGTCTACAGGATGGCAGCTTACTTTCACTCAAGTGACTCAGAAATAATTAGCGGTTATAAGCGTTACAGCCAGCAGAGGAACTTGGATTTTTTTTCATGGCGCTTAACCTCCAGAAGGGCTGTAGGGATAGAGGGGTGGGCACAGACAACCTGAGCGTTCAGTTCAACAAGTGGTTGCCTCTTGAAGTGGAAAATGATCTCGTTTACCCCAGTGTGAGATGCTAATGCACTAAACTGTGGGGTTAGTTTTTTTTTTTGTGGTACTAAATAATTAGAGATCACAGTGTCCAGTCACAGCCAGCTCATCCACTGATCCAACATCTGATTCTGAGAGCTGTCAGCTGTCAGTGGAGGGCCCAATCCTGCATACATTTCAGTAGATGCATATGGACACAGGGTTGCTCTGCAGAGATAGCCAGGAGTATTTGGAGAATATGATGGCCAAACCATACATTATTTCACTGAAGATGTGAAAACTAAGGTGTCCTAGAGCTAGGTATGTGACATCAGGGTGATTCCCCAAGCTGGCAGCACTTATGTGCCCTGCACCAAAGCCTGGAGACAGTGGGCTTGCCTAAATTAGTTTTACCTCACAAATAAAGGTGCCTTCCTGCATGTTTGCAGGGTTGAATCTACAAACTATACTTTGCAGAATTAGGACTTTTTGCCCAAATCTCTACCCTGAAGCATGCAAGAGCCCTTGAAGGAGTTGGTTTGGTTTTTTTTTATCACAGGCAGCAATGTTGTCTACAGTTAAAATTAGCCAGTGCTTTCTAGTACAATGCTCTGCTCTCAGGTGCTTATGCATTCGCTTAGCGTAAGCCTAGGCTAATATTTTCCAGGTTTAGTGTCTGCTGAAGACAGTCTTTTGGAGGTCTAAAATAAAATGATTCAGTTATTTCTGAGAATATGGTAAGAAGAAAACTTGTTCTGTGATCACATATTTGATGAAGATGGTTTAGGTATACATCTAACATTAGAAGACCGTGATATATCTGGGAATCTGAATTTTTTTCGCTATGCTAAGAAACACTTTCTTTGAGACTTGAATTCTTGTGGCATCATGTTTTGGAGCAGGGAAAACATATCTGGCTTGGGATCAGTCTTGTGATGGGGGTGTGCCTCATGTTGAGCCTCTGAGAATCTTCCAGCATTTCTCTCCAGTATAATTTTATCACAATGCTCAGGGCGTGTGCTCTTGGGAGAGGAATTGTTGAGGGCTTGACCATTACACTCACTAAGGATGCTCTCAGCTCAGGGCATGCTGAACATGCCAGCTCTGTTAGGAGCTGAGCAACTGCTCCTCTTCCTGGGAGGGATGAGGGCACTTCATTTGACTGATGGGTCCAATGGACTTTCCCCCCAGTTTTTCTTCCAAGGTGTTGCTTCTACACTCAGCACAGGAGGGACAATTGAGGACTTTCCCAACTGTTTCTTTGGTGGCAGAGTGATCCTGGTGATCCTATGGAAGGGTGGAGGAGGAAACTGTGTAATTCACTTGCATGGTGTCAAGAAGTTTGGACTAGAACCGTCACACTTCTGAAAAGAAATACTGGTGATAGATACAGGGAGAAACTGAAGAGCAGAGAATTGAGACAGATTTGTGGGGTTGCACATGACAAATCTTGGGAACGAGGTGCAGGGCACTGTAGATAGAGGCAGTAAACCCAGGCCAAGAGAAGGAATGGCGGGAAGAAAGAAGTTGACACTTGTCGTCTTCAGGGACAGGAGATCCGAGCATGCAAAAGCAGTGGTTTCTAGTTTTTCAATAACCAGGGCATAGTACTACTACTTTTTCATCCTTCTCAATTTCCTCCCTCCACTGCCTAATGTGTGTTTCAACTCCTACCTCTGCTTCTTTGCCTCTCCCCTGGATTGGTAAATGTCACAGAGTTGAAAATAGCAGTCAAGTATACGTTCTATGTGCATTTAATCGCTTTTCTTTCTGTCTTAGATGAACTTGTGTAACTTCCATTTGTGTTTATAGTTGTGTTTAGGCTCTTAGGGTAGATGCACTCAAATTGCAGAATTTGTAGAGGGTTCATTATCTGTATATAAAAAAAAATTACTGGATTTGGCTTAACTGTCTGTCAATCCTTGATCTTAATAAAACTTCCTGAAAAGGTAGGCCATGCAAATACTTGTATTATAGCTAATTTAATTCACTCAGTAATCTACATCAGCTGATAGACTGATTTTAGGAGTCTGAGTACTGAAGTTTGAAAAGGAAACACCATGTAATAGCATTTAAGCAGAATGCATCGATGGTGGTGGATTTATTTATGCAGTGCTGCTTTTAGTATTGCTGTTTTTTGGGAGGGACTAAAGTTATTGGGACATGCTATGGGACACAGAATATATCTACCTATATATAGATACCTATATATGTAAAACAGTATATTGCCAACTGAATTCAAAAATACAAGAGATCCAGGGCAGGAAAGGCAAGGGGGTGACAAGGCATGTGGATCATGTAGACTCACGCTCTGAATAAGGAGCTGAGAAGCTGCAGATGTGGTTCATTCTCTGCTCCTTGCATTTATCCTGTGGTGACTTGGGATGTTGGCATATTAGATGGAGGGATTATGGGGAATGGCTTTCTTGGCCTCGTCCACATAAATTCGATGTACATTATGGGGATAGAGGGATAAACACTGGTTTTTATGCTTGTCTTCCTGTGTTTCTTCCTCCTGAAGACAAACCATGAGGCACAGGTCAGTCCAGCCAAAATGTTGGTTTTAACTACACTTTGGTAAAGACACTTCCATTCCTTTTTCCAAACACCCTGGCAGAAGTAAGTGTTTATTGAAAGCTGCCTGCCATGTTTGGAAGGAATAGTCTTATGCATGCATCCCCAGTGCTAGTTTTAATACTGCTCCAGTCTGAAGATCTACCTGTGACCTCAGAAAAATAAAGCTCTCACAAAACTTAGGTCACTGGTGAGCTTGGACCTTTGTTACTAGGGGATAGTACTGCCATAGTATTATTAGATTATTATAGTACTCCATCTGCCTGCTGCTTCTTGTCCTCTCCTTTACCTGCAAGCACTTGGAGGCAATGCCATCTTTCTCCTGTATCTTTGTGGCAGGTAGCTTGCCTTTATCATCAGGATACTCCAAAAATAACTATGTAAATGGTGGGAACAGGGTGGTTATCTAACCTTCTCCTGCTTGAGCACAAATTTGTGTAAAACAGCTGGGCTTCTGCTGGCCTGATTATGACAGAAGGTGTTTTTCAGCTGTTTTACTAACATTCTTAGGGCTCTGCATAAAATAGAAAATTTCTAGCCAAGTGGAATGATGATACAGGGGAAAAACCATCTAGAGGGATGTACACATACACATGTGTGTTTGAGATCAGAGGTGAAATTTGGAAGTTCAGGTATGAAACCCCTCATTTTAGAATGTACAGGAAGTGCTGGCATGACAGAATGTCATCTACTGGGACTTTTCAATCACCCTTTCTCCTTGAGTATCTTCATGTGATATAAATATAATATTCATGTCTGAAAATAAATAGAATAAATAAGTTTGAAAATAAATAGAAGAAAAAATATATATAATCATAGAAATTAACTGCTACAGGTCTCTGAAGGTGACAAAACTTAGATAAAATTTTTCATGGACAACTCAGGAAAAAAAAATGCAATGTGCAGCCGTGGAAAAAAAAACCCAAAGGAGAAAAGAATATTAAGATTGCTTTGAAAAGGATGGAAAATAATAAAAAAGAATCCTCATTATTTCACCGTAGCAGCTGTACTGTGCCATATCTTCAGTATCCTGCGCTGTCGATTACCCCTGATCAGAGATGGATAACGGCGAGGGAGAAGGTTTGGAGGGACATAGCAAAGGTGATCAGAGAAACAGAGTGACTCCTGTCTCAGGACTGACAATGCTGATAAAGTGATGCAACAAACATCTGTAGAACTAAGCAAAGCGTGGAGAAGGCAAACCAGGAATGACTGATCACAGCAACAGCAGCAGAGGGCACTGGGTGAAGCTGGCAGTTGCAGGAATGGAAACAAAGGGAGATGGCTCTTCACATGGTGTGGTCAGACTGCTGAGCTCCTCACCACAGGATGTGGATGCTGAGAGGTTACATCAGCTAATGAGGTGGCTGGATGAGTTCATGGAGGAGAAATCCATCAAGGGCTGTTAAGTTTAAAACCACTGCTTCTGGCATAGGAAGTTCTGTGCTTCACATTTTGGAAGCTTGGTGAGTATCCTGAAGAAATACCACCACTGTGCCTTGTTCTTGTACTTGCTCCTCAGCGCCTGTGTCTGGCCGTGGCTGAGAGGGGCTGCTGGGCCAGGTGATCTCCCTGTGTTTGCTCTGCAAAACGAAGTGGGCCAGCATCTGGCCACCCTCAGTTCCCGAGGCCAAGATGCTACTGGTGGCTTTTACCTTCCCTGCTCAGGGTTGGCCCTATTACAGCACATATGCCATGGAACAGGCTGGTTGGGAGGAGCTAGTTGAAGTGCTCCAAAGAGGAGCCAAGGCATGGTCCAGAACTGTACCCCAAAAAGCAGAGTATGCTGTTGGAGCACACTCCCTGGTGTCCTGCTGTGGAACTGTGCAGTCATGGTGAGGATTATCTAAGTGGCTTCAAGTAGCTTCAGAAAGCAGTTCATCCAGGGAAGCATTCCCACCTGAAGGCAATTAATATAAATGTTAATATAACAACAAAGATAAAATATAATAACAAGATAATATATAACAAGATATTATATAATATAACAAGATACAAAGCCTGGCTGAAGAAGTTCCTGCTGGAAGACTGTAATGCTGCTACAAGCCTGCCCCACTGACACAGGTTTCCCCAGCCTTCCCTGCTGCGCCCAGTGTCAGGGAGAGAATTTGGGCCAAGGTGGTCATCATCCCTGACGAGATGTTGCTGTAATTAGAGTTTCATCTGTCTCTACAAGACCAGGCTTTGACATTCTGAACTGAGAATGAGAGGACTGGGAATTAAATTTCTTCAGCCATCCACTGCATTTAAGCAGTAGTTAAAACAAAAATGTGGTGTTGCCTGCTGTTTACTAAACCAGACAATTTGCTTAATCATCTGAAAGGCAGATTTTAAAGCCATGGATTGCATTTACAGCGGCTCTGCTAAACCAAAGGCTGTATTGCTGTTCACTTAAGCAATGGTCAAAGCACAATGTATTAAAACGCAGCTCACACTGATGATATTTTGCTGGCTTTTGCACGAGGTCCGTTGCTATTAAAACAACAAGCACCAATCCCAAACTCAGCAATGTCTTAAGTTCTTCCGATCGTTTATTCAAATTTCCAGATGCTAACTGATACAGAAACTCCAATGCAGCACATAATGGAGCTCACAACTGCCTAGCTGTATATTTTTGGGCTACCTTATGTAATAAAATGGCAGGCCCTTGCACTGCCTGCACAAACAAGGTTGCATAAGCAGCCTGGGGAAACAACCAGAGCTCCAAGAGCCCTCCTGAATCCTGCATGTCTCGTTTGATCTCATTTAACATTACTTAATGANCCGCCCCCCTTCCCCCCAAGTTATCTTGGAACCAGTGATACTGACTTAATTTCATGCACAGACCTCACTTTTTAGGGAAGTCATCAAACTTTCCAGGCAATTGAGCAGCCTGATGTTTGGGTAGCCTTGAATTTTCTGTAATCAGCACTCAATCTAGTTAAAAGTGAAAAGACATTAAAAATAAAGCCTTGAACAGGAAAGTACTTGTTTTTCACTCTCATTTCTAATTTGGTAGCAATTCCTAAAGTTCATCACTATGGTTTGTTCTGTCAAGGGATAAACAATTTATTATTCAAGCAGCTTTGGGGTTTTATCCTTTAAAAACAGAGACAATACTATTCAACCATTGTGAAGAAAACGAGCACAAGAAAATTTTAGCAGGCTTGCAGATGGCAATGAATTTCTTTAAGCATAATGTTAGCGCTGCAAACAGTAATAATTGAGTTTGATTATTTATTATCCTTTTGTTATTGATAAGCAGACCAGACTGTTTTTCTCTCGATTGCCTCTGTTCGGTGTGTCAAATCTTTAAGCTGGAGAACAATTTTAATAAGGCAGCTTCCACTCGTAATCTCTAAATCAACAGGTGGATGTAACCGTGCAAAACCTGAGCATTCCTGGTTATCTGATTGAGTCAGCAGCTGAATAAATCTGACTTTGAACATGTCCTGGACTTATTGGTTTGGGTGGGACACCTCTCATTAATACTTCATGGGAGAATTGACATATTTCCAATATTATGCATAAGAAAGGTATGCTCGCAAAATCTTGTCAATAATAATAAATACTGCGTGCAACATGATCAGCCAGAGATAGGATATTTCTCTGCTATTTCTAATTCTCATACAAAATACCTTCCTTGGTGTTTTTATGTATGTTAAAATTAATTAAATTAAATTTAAATTAAATTAGTTCATTAAAATCTATGGATTTTACTTGTGGTATTTCGTCTGTTCCTGGCTTTGACATATAAAACAGGAAAAGGTTTTAAATTGGAGGCTTTGCATTAGACATGCCCACATTCCAGTTACACTTCCAGTGAGGGTTCCTTTGGTTTATAATTTATAAAGGGGAAGACAGCTATATGATTTCTTCATGGACCATTAAGGCCACTATTTACTTAGGCAAAATTTTCATCCTGTTCATCAGATAAACAACTAGTTATAATTTGCTTTATCTTTGGCTGTGAAGATGAGAAGAATATTTTATTCCCCAATCATCTATTTTTTTTAAGGTTTCTTTTCCATATAGTAATACAATATTTGGGAAAGATAGTTTCACATAAACAGCCTAACCAAACAATAGTTCTGTAAAGCAGCTGGGTGCATTTCCAACAATTTCAGCAAGAGCAAAACTGATGAAAAATATATAGGTCACTCATAGTCATTCCCGTATTTATATTTTTTTATAAGAAAGACTGAAGAATCTTCTTTGTTTCTGGGCTGTCACTGAAGTCGATGGAAGCTTTGCTGGAATTATTCTGGGCCTTTAATTTGATTGTTTGTGGAGTGGCAGCAGTCATTTTTTTCATCTTTTTTCTTTCTTTCCAACACAAAGGACCTTATTGTCAGCTGATGCACATTGCTGTAACTCAGCTCGTTGTAGCAATTGCATTTATACTGCCTGGCTTCTAACATCCATATTTATTCAAAAATGCGTCATCTTTTTCAACAACAGAATATCTTGCTATATCTCGCTGTTATTCAAGTATAAGAAATGAAGCTGCATTTGGTGCCTGTCCTTCTGTCCTCATTAAGGCAAAGCTCCCACTGAAATCAAGGAGAGTTTGGCTGACAGAAAATTACTGACTCAAGTTTCTGAAAGGTCTAAACTTTCTCACTTTCTGGGTTTGATTTTTTAAAAAAATTAATTTAAAATATTTATTTCACCTTGTATTCTAACTCCTCCCTCTCCTTTTGCATTTCTGGTTTTGAATCTTTAGCCTCCTTTACTAGGATCTTTTTTCTTTTTACTTCTCTCAGGTTTTAGGACCTTCTACTTTCCACCTTGCCCTCCCCTCCTTTCTTCTCTCCTCTTACTGTCTCGCACTCTCTTTCAATCTGTTATTCTCACCTTCACTGACTACAGTACTTTAAAAAGTTTATATACATCCTACATGTTTCCAGGAATTTAATTTAGCTTGTTTAGCCCCCTTCTATGTACAGGTTCTATGTACCTTATTTTAAGGTACTTGCCTTAGGGCAGAACACCAGTTTGTAAGATTTGTGATCCAGGCTAAGATTTATTTGTACAATATTCATCTCAGTAATCCTTCCTTTTCTTCTGGGTAATATCTTAGAATTTCCTCAGAAGTATTGATGCAGGGTTTCAGCAGTAAATTGAGTTTTGGACTGATAAAATAAATATTTGGCATAGTATTGCAGTCAGTAAAAAAATACTCACGGATTTTGAAGTCTGTGTAAAAGGGGTTTTGTTGAGGGTGACAAAACTGGAAATCTCCAGAGAAATGGGTTTTATTCATAATTCTTCTACTGTGCAATGTTATGAGCTTAGACCACATACATAATACTTTCTGTGCATCATTTCTCTGATCTGTAAACTAGGGCAGCTTTACAGACTATTGTAGGGTATGAACAATTCTGAGTGCCAATCATAACCAGGTGTCAGAGGGGGGCATGAAGCAGGGGGCTCTGGGATGCTAAATATGCCATTGACAGGAAGAGGAGCTACAGCAAGGGGTTTTTGGGGTGTCGATCTAGCTCTGGGGTTAGGATACATCAGGCAGTACCTTGTTACTCCGCTTCCAGCTGTGCAACACCTGATTGCTTTGGAGGTCATCGTTGTGCCTCCCCCACCTCCCCGTTCCCTCCCCCCCAACCATTAATTGTTTGCATTTTTCAGCTGGAAAGCATTTGAAGGGTGCCAAGTATTGTTATTTTCTTGCAAGTCTGACTGAAAGTTGCGTTCTTTTTCAGAAGACCTAATTCATGCTTGTGAAGTAAATAGTAGGTGTATGGCTTCTTAATGCATAGTGTAGCATTTCAGGCTAAAGTTACCAGCTTACTGCTTCTCAGCATCTGGATCCCTGCAGACATACTTCTTAAAGTAAAACACATAACACTAAACTCGCTTATTCTCCCTTAAACAAGCAAACACATTTTCTCTTATGGGAATGTTATAAAAAAATAAAATTCATGGTGCCCAATTGCCTGTTATTCTGGCAGAACTAAAATGAATCAAAAACTGCAGGCTATATATAGAGAGTAATGACAGTTAAAGAAGCATTTCTTCTTTGAAGCAATTTCTGTTTGATTTTCTTAAAACCCTCCTCCTGCAAAGACCCATTTCAACCACATCTGAACAATAGATTTATTGTTGTCAACTGAATAAGAAATTTGATAAAGATAGCTTTTCTGTTTCCATTAAAAACAGATGATTTTTCAGAGGACTGAAGGATATAAGTTCAGTTTTTAAGTTTGAATTTCATGTTTCATTTGACCAGTCTGTAATATATATATTCAAAGTCCTAATTTGCATTAGACTTGGCATATTTTCTCTGCATATTTTTTGTTGCCATATTTTTTCTCAGTATGAAACTATCAGAGGGTCATTGCTCTGGTTAATGAAACATCTTTGTAAGTTGTGAGTGTTTAAGGATTTCTCTATGCAAATTTTCCCCTTTAATGAAAAAGTTTAAAGAGACGTCTTTAAAAAATTTCTTTCACAGTGTTAAAAAAAATGCAGGTTACATTCATTCAAAATCTATGATATCCAGGTGGTGTGAGGTGATGTCACATTTGAAATTTGCTACTGTATAATTAAGAGGGGATTCCTTATAGGAGATGAAAGCATAAAAATTGGGTATGGCTCTTGACGATACTGCTGGTTTTGCTGCTGAATTCTTCAGTAGTTTTGTTAGAGTGTATAATCAGTTGCGCTTGTGCTGATTTAATCAATTATTCTTGTGCACAAACAAACAAACAAACAAACACACACACACAAACCCCAGCTAATTTCAGACTGTCTTTGAAACATCAAAACTAGAGATTTCACTTACAATGAAAGAAAATATTATTTTCAGGCCTCTAGAATGATTTTAAAAATGGCAAAGATATATTTGGGAACTATCATACTTTTGGGTACTAGCAGCTGTATATCCTTATGCAAAAGTGGATTTGGCTGAAAGACCAATTCATAAATATTGTGTTTGAAGATTGCAGCAAGCTTTCATATTTGCAAGAGATAATGTAAAATGTGCAACATTTTGTTTCTTTCACTCCAATAAGTTTGAGTTTAAACAGCTTGGTCTCCCAAATCTAACGAATAATGGCCAAAATACAAAAGTATCCATGGCTTCTTGAATCATGGGCGCTGGAGACCATTCTGTCTGTGGAAGCAGAAAGGTCAGCCTGCTGTGGTCAATTTGAACACCCTCCTGCACACTGCCAAGCTGTGAAGTGGCTTGGAGGCAGAAGATGTCAATAAATAACTTGACACTGGCACTCCATGACTTCACATCTTGTGGTCTATGAGCTTCCAGGCAAGCAACAGCCTGCTCCTGGCTGCATTGCTTGGAGAAACCTAGGGAGCTGGGGAAACGTCTCATTTTTCTGCTGGAAAACGAATCTATTTTTTTCCTTTTTTGTAGTCCTCCTCTGCCTTGATCTGCTGTTTGGGGAAGTGAGGGGTGTAGTGGGGGAGGTAAGACTTATCTTTGATCTGATGGCTCCTTTCGTTCTGGGCTGCTCTCCAGGAAAAACTTTTTCCCCCTTTGGGACACAGAGCTTTTCATGGCAGAGGCTCTGCAAACAGGAGTGCTGCAGAAGATCCTGAGTTTGCCTGACATGCATTTGACATTTTAGCACAAATTCAGCAGAGCTTTATTCAGGTAAACGCTTAAGCACATGCTTTTCATTACTCAGAATTTCATCTGAGTTTCTTTCCTGAATATGGAAAGACTTAAGCACATATTTAGGGGCTGAATAGGTCTCCAGTCTGACTCATGTATAGAGCAGCGAGGATGGGTTGGATGGAAAGGGAGCAGTCATCGTGGTAGCACGGCAGCTGTGAAGTGAGATCTGCTGTCTGAAAATCCACATGCTACAAAGGGGCCTTGTTCTTATGGGAGGCTGCTTTTTGTCTGTATATGGTCTCAAGGAGAGGAGCAGGCCTGAACTTTCTGCTTTCGTCTGACCATTTGTTCCTCTGTTTCTCCTTATTTTCAATTACTCTGCATATGGCTTGGATGATGTGAAGTAGGTTTATAATTAGAATTTTTTAGTTGCTCTGCAACCTCATGTTTGTCAGTTTTAAGATTCACCCATCTGGCACCCCAAGAAGAGGACAGTGTTCTTTTGCAGAATACTTTTGGCTATCTGCATGTGAAGACTGTACGCTGTCGTGAAGGTGCTGTACGCTAAGTCCTTTAAGGATTTCTCACGTCGCATCAGCCACAGAAGGTTTCTGAAATGTATTAAGTATTTGTCAGTGAACACGTACTCAAACCTTTTGGCTCTTTCTAGCTACTTCATTCATGAAAAATGTTTGTTCACAGTTTTGTGTGCAAAACTTAAACTGACTCAGGCACTGATGTAACCTTTCTCACTTCTTCTGAGGATCTGAATTATGAATCTAGATTAGTGTTTTGCAACACAGAGAAGGAAAGAGAAAGCCACTGCAGAGAGAGCTCAGAAATAGTTCTGCAGGAGGGTTGTTTTGGTGAGCTAGATCTTGTCTGTTCTTAAACATCTTTGCTGACACTAGCCTGTGTAAGGGCACAGTGGTAACGTCCTCTAACAGATATGTGTGTTGTGTGCAGGTACTTTACTGGCAAAACTAAATTCTTTCCCCGAGTAGAATGAGCTTTCCCAGCAAAAAAAAAAAATATTTCAGAGGAGTATAGTAGAGTTGGCAGAAAGATGTTTCCAACATAGGGTTCATTGAAGGTTCTTTCACACTCCTCACTGACAGTGTCCCCCAAAATTGGAAATACAGACTACACCTGAATAGAATATGGATAATGGATTCCAAAACCTCGACTGATGAATGCCCTAATTGTTGCATTTCTTCCTGCACTTTGACTTGAGCATGACTACAGTGGAAATTGCATCTTTTTGGGGGATTATAATGTATAAAGCGTCTCAATTCAGGCCAGCCCTTTTTTGGCATTTTGTTCTGGAGTTAATAATGTTTTAGATGCTTCTTCCTAGTCTTTCTTCCTAGCTAGTCTGCACGTTTCTTTTGGAGAGATATATTTGAAATTAATCTCCTCGCACTCTGCCAAAGCATGACACCTCTTGCAAACCATTGTCCTAAAGAACAGAGCAGTAACTGGGAGTCATAAGATGTTTCTGGCACAAACTCAGGCAGCACTGCCTGTATAGTGTATTTTTCCATTTAAGACTGATTGCCCATTGCTTCCTCAAATCTTCCGCATTTTGGCTAAAGCCATAATTGCAAGACTGCTTTAATCCACTGTATTGAATTAGCAGGGAAAGGCTGTGGTGAAGGGAGGGCTATAGGTGTGTATTTTCTGAGAAACTGCTAGAAACTTCCCTGATGTCTGACAGAGCCAATGCCAAGTGGCTCCAGCACAGAACCGCTGCTGGCCAAGGCCAAGCCAGTCAGCAAAGGTACTAATGATTTTGGGATAACACATGTAAGAAGGAAAAAAAATGGCTATGGGCAGGAGTAATTGTGGCCAGAGAAAAGAGGAATGAAAATAAATGAGAGAAACAGCTCTGCAGGCACCAAGGGCAGCGAAGAAGGAGGGGGGAGAAGGTTCTTCAGGAGCTGAGATGCCCCTGCAGGCTGTGCTGAAGACCACGGTGAGGCAGCTGTGTCCCTGCAGTCCTCGGAGGTCCACAGGGGCACAGAGATCCATCTGCAGCCTGTGAAGGACCCCGTGGCACAGCAGATGGATGCCCAAAAGAGGCTGTGACCTCATGGGAGGCCTACAGAGAGCAGGCTCCTGGCAGGACCTGTGGAGAGAGGAACCCACAGTAGAGCAGGTTTGCTGGCAGGACTGGTGACTCCGTGGGGAACTCACACTGGAGCAGTCTGTTCTGAAGGACTGCACCCTGCGGAAAGGGACCCACGCTGGAGTGGTTAGTGAAGAACTGAGCCCATGGGAAGGACTCCTGTTGGACTCCTCCATGGACTCTCTCTGGTGGGACGGACACTGGACCAGGGGAGCGACTCCTTTCCCTGAAGGGTAGGCAGTGGCAGAAACAACATGTGATGAGCTGACTGCAGCCCCCATTCCCTGTCTCCTCATGCTACTGGTGGAAGGGAGGTAGAGAATCAGAAATAAAGTTAAGCCCAAGAAGGAGGAAGGGGTGGCAGGAAGGTGTTGTTAAGATTTTACTTCTTATGATCCTACTCTGATTTCATTAGTAATAAATGTAGTTCATTTCCCCCAGTTCAGTCTGTTTTGCCCATGACAGTAACTCACAGGTGATCACCAGTCTCTCCTTAACTCATGAGCCTTTCATTACATTTTCTGTCTGCTGTCCAGCTGAGTGTAGCAACAGAGTAGCTTTGGTGGGCACCTGGCATCCAGCTAGGGTCAAACCTCCACATCCATGTACGTCTTTACTGCAAAGAATGATGCTGCCTTACTGCCAACTCTGGACACCAGTGTGTCAGAAACCAGAGCAGAAAGCTGATCTTGCTGAAATTTAACCTTTTCTTTATGTGGACGGGTTAATTGTCAGCTGTTGCATTTTCCCAAGCTGGGTCACTGTGCAGCCACATAAGTTGCAGAAGTGGGGGGAAGACAGGTTCCTTTGGAAACTGTGTGGCTTTAAGCCACTTTAGAGTAACTGTTGAACTTTTTACATTTCTGGATGAGAGGAGAAGTGGGGCTTGAGGGGAGCTGCTGAGTGAAGAAATGGAGGCAAGCCTGAGAGTGCTGGGATGAAAAATGGACAGGCAGGAGTGGGAACAGTGAGCATGGATGGAGTTGAAAATGATGACCAGTAGGAGAAGGAACATGGACAAGGAACAAGGGAGACAAGGAAATTTCAGCTGTAGTCCATGTCAGTGAGGGAAAAGAAGAGATGGCAAAGAAGCCCTTAGTACAAGCTTGGCTAAGGAGAAGGTGGTGTGAGCTACTGGAAAAAGAGGGTGCCATGAAGGGAGCATGCATGGAGCTGAATCTGGAATAGGGAGATCAGGTGGCAACATGGGAGAAAGAAGGTGGAGGAGAAGGGCCTTTGGGTTGAGAAAAGTCTGATAGTGGGGGTCTTAGGAAGTACTTGGGACTTGGACAGCCAGAAATAAAGATGAGCATGTGCTAGTCCTGCAGTGTATAATTGGAGTGAGGAAGAGTCTGAGGCACAGAAGGAGGCATCAAGCTGATCATCAGGGAGGACAGGCAGGAAAAGCTGGCTCATCTGGGAGGGCATCTCAGTGTTGACAAACTTTGTGCTCCTCTGCTGCCTCAAAGCCCAGCAGGAGAGCATCTTATCCCTGTCTCTGACTGCAGCCCATTGTTCCTACCTACAACAAGACCCTGTGACAACTCCAGCTGATGCACAGTGTTGGCGGAAGTGAGCGGAACGCTGCTATTTTGGAAATATCACAATATCACAACAATGCAAAATAGTGAGGTTTTCCATTTTTTTAAAAGACCTAGCAAAGTCACACATTTGTAGAAACTGCCTTGAATCCTAACTGCTATGAATGCAAAGCTGAGCACTCAAAAATTAGGAAATAGTATAATTAAGTCTGCCTGGGTAGTTTTGATTTATTCCCTTCCTGTATATTCATTATCATGCAGGACTTAACGGTTTAGTAATCACACTATAATTATATTTTTTTCAGTTGTTACTGGTCACTTTAAGTCAGCTTAATTTACTGGCAGTTCACAATCAGTTCACTAAGTCACTTCACAGCTACTGGCATAAGCTGGGATGGGCAGGAGAAGGATCACAAAAGTGACCACTTTTGTCGCAGCAATGCTCATTTAGTCTGGCCAAAACCAATACTCAAATATCAACATTACTCTCCATGTACTTGGGTGAAAGATTCAGTTTTATTAAATATTGGCAAATTCAGGCATGTTTTTAGATGAGGATATCCTTGTTGCAAAGAGCACACACACCTGCAAAGCAAAGACTAACTTTTCTCATGAATATATCATCTCTACTTCTTAACTCTTCTGGCTGAAAATAGGAATAATCAAAATTCCCAGGCAGACACCAGGCTGCAGAATTTAAACCCAAGTGGTTTAATCGTGGAAATGTTCTGTATAACCAAGAAAGATTCTTGAAACTGGAAGAACCAGACAAGGCTTCCTGGCAGGCGCTGTCCCCAGACTGCTCCCTTGAAAAGGCAGAAGCTGAGAGAGCTCCAATGAGGCTAGCCCTGTATAAAATCCATATTTCTTGCAAACTTTATTGTTTGTTTTCAGTTGTTTCTGCTGCTAGAAAACATTGTGTTTGGTATGGTTAAATCGTCTTCTTGAGATAATAAATTTTACTTGGTTTTAATAGATTATTAGAGATTTTTTCTTACTAATAAATACTAATTTTTATTACTACCTTGGTAATAATATTTTTAATTTTAAAGAACTGCACACCATTTTGTGTCTTAGAAAATACCAGTTTCTCAAGTTCAGAATTATATAAAGCCTTAACAGTTCTTTCTGATACAAATTATTTCAAGATCGTCAGTAGGTAAGCAAACTCTTGTGGTCAAACAGACCCTTTTTAAAAAAATCTTTTAATTATAGCTCTTAGATTGACAGGCATTAATGAAACTTTTAACGTATCTTTATAATTTACTCCATCTAAAAAACCTTGGTTAGGACTCTCATTGTCTGTTTGGATACTCCTCAAGCTAAGGAAACACAAACTTTAAGAATCCTGCTGTAATCTTGCTTGCTGAGCCAGAATTGCATGTGTTGTTTTGTATTATACCTTTGATTCAACAAAGTTTTAAAACTTGTGCTTAAATTTGTAGTTATTTTTATTGTTAAAGTGACTTGATTACCCTCATGCATCAATATCTTCAGGAGATTAATAGGTCTTGTTTATATCATATATTTTTACACTCCAAACCTGTATGTATGCAAAATAGCATCCTTTAGTTATGAGCTCTTTTAAGAGCTAAGCTTTACAAATTCCCTTTCTGCTGAAAAAGGCTGGAAAACTCTGAAAAGTAGAATAATGTAAACAGTAAGAATAAAAACCTTTGTGATGTCCATATGTCACATCCTGTCACATTGATGCATTAACTTGCCAGATTACAGGTTTCAGTCAGCAAAAGCAAAGTAAAGTGGTGAATAAAAGTTTGATCTGGTTTTCCATATAATTAAAACAGACAAACTGATGGCAGGCTATGTACCTGGCTGAAAATCCTGAAAGCAAATAAGCTACCTGCTTATAAGTTACATAGCTTTTTGGGAGAGAGTAATTCTTTCATTTATCTTAGTATCGGGAGACCAAAGCTTACCCATGGACTTCTGAGGGATCCAATTACGATCTGAAGTCCATCTGTAATGGCTACAATAAATACATTGTTGTCATGGCAATACAGTAATCAAAGTCTGAGGGAAAAATTCTAGCATTTCTATGGTTCATAGGGTGAGATGAAAGGAAGACTTGACAAGAAATAAGATCGATTATTTTATATTTAGGTTTTTTTAGCTCTGGACTGACTTGAGCAGGTTCATGTCCTTTATATGTCGGGGGTTCCAGAGCCGAGGTCAATATTCCAGAGCACAGTAGAGGGACAGAATTACCTCCTTTGACCTGCTAGTCACACTTCTTTTGGTGCAGCCTAGGATATGGTTGGCTTTCAGGTCAGTAAGCACACAAGTCCTTTACTCAGGGCTGCTCTTAATCTGTTCTCTGCCCAGCCTATGTTTGTGTTTGGGATTTCCCGACCCTGCTGCAGGACCTTACACATGGCCTTGCTGAACTTCATGAGGCTCACACAGACCCGCCTGTCAAGCCTATCCAGGTCTGTGAGGGTGGGATCCCTTCCCTCCAATGTGCCACCTGCACCACACAACTCGGTGTTGCTGGCAGACTTCCTGAGGGTGCACTGAGTGCCACTGCAAAGATGCTGAACAGCCTTGGTCCCAGTACTGACCCCCAAGGAATGCTGCTTGCCCACTTGTTCAGCAAGCTGTTGACACAAATCTTTGAGTGCAACCATTTAGCCACCTCCTTACCCACTGAGTGATTGATCCATCAAATCCATGCCTAGCCAGTGCAGGGACATTGTGCCAGACAGTGTCAAATGCTCTGCAAAAGCCCAGGTAGATGATGCCAGTTGCTCTTCCCTCATCCCCCACTGCTGTAACACTCTTGCAGAAGGTAACACTCTTGTAGAAGGCAAATTTATCAGGCACAATTTGCCTTTAGTGAAAGCATGTTGGGCTTCTCAACAGTCACCTTATTTTCCACGAGCCTTAGCACAGTGAGTTTGACTGGCCTGTAGTTCCCTGAGTTTTCCCTTCTTTTTAAAACATGGGAACCTTCCCACATTGATATTCTGAATTTTAATTTAAAATTAAACTATTTCAATTTAATAGTGTAATCTTGCATAGTTATTCTTATATTGTTAGTATTCAGAATAATGCTGTCACTGTTGCCTGGGAAAAGTGGTAGGTTTTTTTCCATAATTCAATTTCTAGTTTTTGTGTCAAATTTGACATAAATTGGTCCAATTGAATCATAGAACTGTCGAATCATCAAGGTTAGAAGAGAAGTACAAGATCATCCAGTCCAACTGCTCACCTGGCACTATCATTGTAACTCCTAAACCACTAACCCACATCACCCAACACTAGATACAACCTCCAGGGATGGTGACTCTGTGACCTCCCTGGGCAACCAATTCCAATGTCTGACAACACAGTGAATTTTTTTTTTCCATATCTAATCTGAATCTCCCCTGTGTCAGCTTAAGGCCATTTCCTCTGGTCCTCTCACTGAAGGCACAACAGAAGAGATCAGCCTCCACCTCACTGCATCTCCTTCAGGCAGTTGTAGAGAGCAATGAGGTTCCCCCTGAGCCTCCTCTTCTTGAGCCTAAACAACCCCAAAGCAGACCTCCCTGCAAGGCCATGCGGGGAAGTTGCTTTGATCAACTGAGAGTATTCATAGTGAAGTCTACTGACGCCTGCAGGATGAGGTTTCACAAGAGACTACAACTTATTTAAGTTCACTCTGCCGCCACAAGTGCACTTCGGTGGTGGAGGACCAGTCCCATTTACAAATGCCAGATTTCCTTCCCCTGCTCCCTGCTCCTAGCTGTGCACTTCTGCCAGTAGCCTTTGCTCTCCCACCTAACAAGGCTTCTGAAGAAGTCCTGTCAGCTTTCTCTACCAGAAAATAAAGGGAAAAAGTAAAGGATGGCTGTGCTTTTTTGCCAAATTGCGGAATTTAGCTAGCTCACGGAAGGAACATGGACCAGCAATAGAGATAAGCATTGCAGGAGAAGCAGGACGATCAACCACGTCTGTTTGGTGGCCACAAGCCAACTTGGCTGGCCCACTCTTCATGGCTTTGAGCATTCAAGATGTAGAGCCTGAACTGCCTGTTCACCAAGCAGGCAAAATGCATATCCCCAAGGAAGGGCAGGATAAAAGAGAGGCTTGAAATCCTACCTTCTTCTGCTGCTTCAGTGCCTTAGCGAGGACTGTGCTTAGAGCCATCTGTAAGGCAGGAATTTAAAGCCACATTCCCTTATGCATTTATGCAACAAATCTTCCCCTCTGGGTTATTAGTCCTACAGAATATTACCCAGCTCAGATTGCTTCAGAGGAATCGCCTCCTTTGCCAGCATGCTCACAGTGTGTTTCTAGCCCCAGTCCAATGTTACTTGCTCATAGTGAATAAATACCTCATTATTCCAAAGCAGTGTCCTTCATTTCAGTGGTGTAGCCTAATGGGATATGCCCATAAATCCACAAAGATCAAGCTGTGCAAGCTTTAGTCCCAGTGAAAGGGGATGACTCACCTGATGAAGTGCTCACTAGTCAAAGCAAAAGCGGCACAAAGGGAATCTGAAGTGTCAAAGTAGTCTTTTGTCAACAGGGACAGATTCTGACCTCCTTAATTTCAGTGAGTGCATCTTACAAGTAGTCCCATGAACAAACTGAAACTACTACTTGTAGAGTGATAAAGTAGCTCTCCTAGGAGAAAGGGCATTCAAATTCCAGCTCTAGGTCATTAGACTTGTGTTAAAGTCTCAGTCCATTTCGTTGGTGTCTCATGGTTAATGTTCCATGACAGCCCTTTAATACACAAGAAAACAGCTCAATCTGAGAGCGCCCTCCTGGCATGTTATAAATTTCATCACTATTGACGAGACTATTGAAATTCCGATTACAGTAAAAGGATGTGAAATGTCACAAGGCATGGTGATGATAAAATGCTGAGCACTCTCCTAGCTTACTTCCTGGACATTAGAGTAGGCCCACAGCCCATTGCCCAAAACCCTGAGATAAAGGCATAAATATGGAGGGAAAGGCAAACAGAAGGGGAAATTCAAAGGAAAAAGTACAAAATTGAAAACAATAAATTGAAATTTCACTTCCAAAGAGCTTGATTGTCTGAACAGAATTGATGAGAATGTGAAAACCTTCTGAAAGGACTGAGGCAGCTTTCAGTGGTTTTTTTTAACATAAAAGCAGTACAAAAAACTGAGTGCATGGGAGCCATCATTCATAAAATCTGTCTACATACTGTAACTACTAATCTGGAGCCAGGATTTTAAGGAAAATCCTTGCCAGGAAACGACCAGTGACCTTAATATTTTATTTAGTAGTTAGTGTGTCAAAAAACAATTTAACTTTGCTGACCTAAATGATAAGGAAATACTTGTATTGCAGACATTAAATGCCTCATGCAGTTTTCAACCTGAACAATGTAAATAGAAAAGTTGTTTTATCTGAATAAGGACTTTATGATATGCCCCAGAGGAATTAAAATGCCAGGAAAGGAAATGGAAAAAATCTAGAAAATGTAGAAACTACAATTTAATAGCATGTTTAAAACATATACTTATTTTAGAACATGGGCTCAACATCTGCCTTTACTGGGTTTTTAAGATGTACAGAGTACATTTCAGAGTAAGAACCAGGTGATGCACATTACTAAATCACAAAGCAAAGATCGATAAACATATCTGCAAAACTTGCATTTTTCTTGGACTCCAGCCTGGATATGAAAAAAAAAGAATTAAAATAGAACAAGGAAATTAAAGTATTAAATGCACTTTTTAACCTCCAAATCGACTGTAAATCAACCTTCAGGCAGCACTTAGCATTATAGAATATCAAGTATCTAAAGGAAAGACCATTACATCTGAGTGGCACTTATTGTTCTCATTTGTACTGTATACTGTAAATATACAGCAGTAGAATGCTAATGCTCTTTGGTTAGATTTTTTAAAGACAAGAAATACTGAAGTCAACGTGACATGCTCAGTCTGACAGTCTGATAATTTTTTTAAGAATGAACTCAAGGTTATTTCAGAGACTCCTAACCCCTGAATCACCACCTTGTGCTTTTGCACTTCTGCTCCCGAGTGTCTAACACATTATCTTTCTCCCTGTGTCTGACAGGGCCATACAAGCTGAAGACAATGCCAGGCCACATGTCTGATAGCATAGTAAAATAAAGGGTTATTGTGTAAGCAAATTAAAGTTGGGAGTTGTTTTTTTTTAAAAGACAAAGATTTCTTTTTTTTCCTTCATATCATAGAATCAAAAAACAGTTTCAGTTGGAAGGCACCTTCAGGGTCACCTAGTTTGAACCACGTGGTATGAGCAGGGACACCTTCCTCTAGACCAAAACGCCATTCTCCTGGCTGAACACTTCCAGGGATGGGGCATCCACAGCTTCTCTGAGCAACCTGTTCCAGTGTCTCACTGCCCTCACAGCAGACAATTTATTTTGACCATCTAGTCCAAACCTACCCTCTTTCATTTTAAAGCCATTCTTGCTCATCCCATCACTCCATGCCTGTGTGAGAAGTGCCATGCAGCTCTCTTGTCAGCCCCCTTCCGGTACTAGAAGGCTACAAGGTCTCCCTGGAGCCTTCTTTTTTCCAAGCTGAGCAATCCCAACTCAGTCAGCCTGTCTTCATAGGAGGGGTTTGGAATGATCCAGCCCCTATGATAGTCTGGATTCATTCCAACAGGTCCATATCCATCTTATGCTGGGGGCCTCAGGTCTGGATGGAGTACTCCCCTTTGGTGAGGTGTCACCAGAGGGGAATAGAAGGAGAGAATCACCTCCCTCAACCAGCTGTTTAGAGATGGTTGTCCCTGTACGTTTTGCTACCTCTCCCTTACTGCTTTGCTACTCTTTACAGGATTCAGCCCTTGAACCTGTATCGTCTGGGTATTGATAGAACAAAGATTTTATTGGGAAATAAGGAATATTTGGTCATGGTGTTTGCATGTGTGTTTGTGTGTCCTTTGAACCTTCTGGCCAATTTTTCAAGTTTGGCAGAAAGATAAAGATCCTGAAATTGCTGCATTTCTTAAACTTTAATTACAACAGATGCCTGTCCCTGTAGACACCAGGGAACCTACTCAAAAGCTTCATGACAGTTTCACCACTCAAAAAACTTCCTCTGTTTTCTGTGAACATTTCCTTTTGAATCTGAATGCAAGGGAGGATTAAGTGTGTCACGTCTGAAGTGAGTTTGGTATGGTTTTTAAAAATAAAATTTTTAGAAAAGATTGGCAACCAGGAAAGAAGAGAAATAGGAACTGGTCAGAAATTGGGAAGGGTGGAGCGTCTTAGGACCAAGTGTCTTGAAATAATGGTGATAGCAGTTTTGGCAGATGAAATATTTTAGTAGTGGTTCTGGAGAGATTTTTGTGCCATGACTGCACACTTTGTCTCTTCTGGCCACAAAAAGAGAAATCACAAGTGAGAGGGGTTATTTATGGGAAATGCTGTATTACTTTCCTAGATCTAATAGATGACGTGAAAAAGCAATTGTCAGGGAAAGCCAGAATCACTCTGAACACTGCAGCCTTTAGACCTACTCTTGGCTAATTGCTATTCCAGAGACATACAAAATAAAAAAATCTAGAAGACGTGGTGCTGTTGATTACATCAGTAGGATCCACTGATCTGAGCACTCGTGTGCAGCCAGCTGGCTCCTCTTTGAACTTTCGGAGGCCAGCCTTGCCTGTGGCACGTGAGCTGGGTGCAACAAGAGAGAAAGGCAAACACCATGAAAAGTGAGGGGATAAAGAGGCTGCCTGCTGAGCACTGAGCTTGCTGCTCACAGGGCCGCCAATAAATATCACAGGTTTTATCTGGAAGGTCTGAGGTCTTCTCTATCATGAATTTGTAATTTTTCTCCTCCTCCACTCCTTAACATTTCAGAGCAAGCAGGAGCTGGCTACTCTGCTTGCCCTAGATGAGTCACTCCTCCAGATAAGCCTGACTGACTTCAAAACTGAAGTTACTCTGCATCAAGTTGAGACAGAAAAAAGCAGATTGCAAATGAGGAAATGCTCCTGCCAAATTCCAGTACTCATCACATAAAGTAATGCTATTTCATGTGTGAGGTGACGTGCTGTTTTGAACTGACTTCAGCTGATCGTAAAACAAAAATGATATTGTAATTGTCACATAAAGGCTCCTGACATAGCAGGGGAGAAGACTTCAATCTGTCACAACCTGTTCTCTTTGAGGAAGAAAAGGTGACTGAGAAAGTGTTATTTGGCACAGAACAGTGAATCAGAAGCAGAAATACAGTCTTCTTTCATTTTTTTGGATGCGCTTACACTTGCTAATAGGCCACTTGGTGCTCTTAAAAAACCCAACTATTCATTTCTACCTGGCAGCAGACTGAGAATCTACTTTCCTAGGAACATGCCAGAAAAATACATCTTGATTAGAACCAAAAGTTTCAGTCAAATGTGCAATTCAACAGTTAAAACAGAGAATGTTTCACTGACCTGTGGACAGGATGCTCTCCTTGTCCAGTGCCGTGGCCGGGGAGTTCCTGCATGGCTCTAAGGCAGGAAGATTGCCTTTGTGCTTTCCAATGCCTCCACTTCTGAAAGAACTCAGCCCACTTCTAGGAAACTTCTTAATGTAGAAACAAGGCCCAAGAAAGTTACAAAGGTGGCTATTCAGACCCTCAGACTTTGGTTGGAATGCCTAATTTATCAATAGGAAGGCTGGGGAGGAATGGGGGAATGTGAGTGGGGCAAAGACAGTGAACCTTCCTTCATAGCAGCCTCCTGAAGCTGAGCAGTACTGCTTTTATAGCAGCGCAGTCAGGCAGTCATCTCACCATAAAGGATATGAGCCAGGTCTTTTTCAAAGGAATTCTTCAATGAGTTAAAAACTGTCCAAAAATATTTGCTTGATAATTTTGTAGAGAAGAAAGAGAAAGGATCTGTGTAAAAATGTTGAAAAAATCTTTAATATTCTAATAAGCATAGCCATAACCAGACAACAGTATATCATCATGGAACAGAGGAACTTTTAGGACATAGCACTAAATGGAGTTCTTCCGACTCTGCTCTTCCTAATCCTGACATAGGTGGGTGTATTGAATGGCCTGCACCCAGAAGAGGCTGTAATACCCTCATCATCCCTATCTTATAGCACTCGGTGAACACAAACTCCTGGACCCAAATGGTCGTGGTCAAATGGGCCCAAGTCAATAAGGAATACCAGATTCAAATGGTATTAAGTATCAAAGCCACTCTCAGGCCTTTATTCCACACAGGCCATCTTATTCTGCTTGGCTTTGGGGTAGAGAAGATTAAAACTGAAATTAACATTTGGGTTATTGCTAGCAATCACAAGATCAGGAAAATTAAATTCACTGCATTGGGATCACTTCGATACTGGATAATGAGAGGGAAACCTGAATTTGAAGCCAAGCTGTGGAGGAAAGGAGACACCAGGCAACTTGTGGAAGACATACTGTTAAGTTTTAGCTGTGGAAATCCTGAACAAGAAGAAATAGTCATGTATTGCAGAAGACTGACCAGAATGCCGGTGTGAAATGAGCACAAATAAGACCAAAAGCTCGAAGCTGAATTTTGGTCTCATGAGGGTTGATGTGGGACAGCAAGCAAGAAGAGGGGTTTTGGGGATGGGCAGTTCTGTTTGCTGGTGGATCTTGGATCTGTAGAGGGAGAGGCAGACAGGGAAAGTCAAACATGTTAAATTTACTTTTCTAACTGTTAGAAGTCTCAGGTGATAATTAAAGCTATAATAAGGCTTAGGATAGTGATTGCAGTTAAAATCAGGCAGAAGTGAGCTTCACTGTCTGCTGGGACAATCAGCAAGAATTGTTGGACTGCACTGAGGGTTTGGGATATCTGCTGAGAGGCAGATGCTTTGCTGAGTTTTACTGTCTTCATTTTGGTTGGGGTTAAGGGAAATGGGATCTGCAGAGTTTAATCAATTTTTTGGTCTAAGGCCCAGGGTAGTAGGATGGCAGCAGGTTTCCCCAAGGAGCTTAGAGAAGATTAGTTTTCCTTTGGGGTTTGGAGGGACCATAGAAACTGAAGCACCCCATATTTGGAGCGAAAATGAATCGTCTGTCATTGGCTCATTCTTCTCCCAGCCCTACAGTTCTAGTCAGACTTCTATCAGTGTCATCTCTAAACTTGCGCATCAAAAAAGTGCCCTTCCTCTTAGTACGAATAACTACCTGCCCTTCAACCCCAATACCAGTTCAGTGAACTTGCAGGGTCAGTGCTATTAACACTCCTGAAGCCAGTGCTTCCACTACCCCATCATTTAAACCTAGCTCTAACTCTAACCCTCATCCTAGGTATATTTTAGCAGCCTGTATTTACTCCACGGTTATGCACCAGCCATTTCTTCTGCTGGCATTTGTGCTCAGTCCAGCTCAGTGGGTATCTTGAGGCTTTCTGACATTGCTTATCCTCTTTCCCATCACAACATGGACCCTTGTGCTGGACATAGGACAAAAGGAGGTGTTTGACCCAGCATCTATGGTGTTCCAGTCAGAGGGGGTTTTTATTAGTGAAATAGAGATAATGCCAGAAGACTGGCAAGAACCCTAAAAATCTTTGCTGATAAGCACATCACGTGAAAATATAAAAAAGCATAGAAAGCTGTAAGCTAGTTTAGTCCTCAGATCAGTGGTTGATGATCCCCTGTCCTCATTTACTCAGAAGGAGCAAGTCACTGACCAGACACTGTTCTTTTCAACAGCAGAGACAGGGTCTCAAGAAATGGTCCTCTTTAAGGACCTCCTGAGGGGGTTTCTTAGGGCCTGCTGCCTTACATGGTATTATTCCCAAGCTATCTGCCTGCCAATCCTTGTTAGGTTCTGTACAGACACAGCCGATGCATGATAGGCCTTGGCACAGTGTGTATATTTGGCAAGACCATGAAGCCATACTTGTGTTCAGGTCACTTTGTCCTGGTTCTTTATCTAAGCTTTTTCTTATCAACAGCACTTTCATTTCAGTAAGCTAATAATAGCCCTGGAAAAATTCAGTGTATCAGCATAAATGCTTCCCATGGCTAAAAATCAAATTTGGAAGTATATGCTGCACAAAGGTGAGCAATGAGGAAGCCAACATGTTGGTTCAAGCTTAAGGTATAGCCTTGCATTTGCTCCAGGAGGCCTGTGGTGAGATTTTACTGTTGTCTTTAGCCAGATCACCAGTTAAGCCCTTTGAGATCCAGGTATTAACTCAGTTCTTTGGGTCTAACTCTAGTTCTACACCAAGCCATTAAACTTCAGACCAACATAACCTAAAGTACACTATTCCCACTCAGCCCCACAGCTGGTCATGCTTTACTGTGTTTATGCTCTTCTGAGCTTTATAAGCTTTGGTCTTCCCAGCAGTAGCACCTGCTTTTCATTCCCATCAGTCCTTAGCCCCAGTCTCAGCTCCAGCCACAGTATTAAGAGACTTGAGCAAACTCACGTCTCCAGAAGTCATGAATACCAACCTAGATTGAATCACAGCCTTTCAGTCTGGAGGAGCCAGCCAGAAATATTCAGCTCCAGCTTTTCCAAAGCCAGACACCAGCTGATGCCATTCCTAAACTTGTATTAGTGGCCATGTGGAACAGCGTGTACTGTCTTTGAGCCATGAACCCCTAAGGCAGAACGATGCTTTGAAGCACTCAACAGCAGAAATTAGCTTTGTTTATGGTATCAGACTTGTCCTTTGGAGATGCCAGTGCAAGGTGCATTTTAGTGTGCCTTTTAACTGTAGCCCAAGCACCGGCCCTGAACAGTGTCCTGTATTATCTTCTAGTTTTCTTTATGCAGAAGTACTGCAGTAATTGCACATATGAGTCCAGAAATGCTTGTGAATAAAGACTGCTTTTCTCAAAGCCTCATTGTAAAACGGACACCTCAAAAAACAGACATGTACGTCATGCTATTGTTGGTATTTTGGCACTGCTTTTGAGAAAGCTGGAGTGCAATAGTTTAGTCAAGGTCATGAACGCAGTTCTGTTAGGATGATGCACATTTTCCTGGGCAAATAAGCATAGAACGATATATCTCCAAGCTATGTTTTCACAATAGAGTAGAATCAATGTATCTGATTCCAGTTCACATACATTCATTTTACTTACCAGTGGAAATTGATATTGCTGGTCTTTGATAAGTACTTAAATTAATTCCTTCTAGACACTTCATTTAATGCTTTTCAGTCTGATTGAGTTAAATTAGCAGGACTAACTATTTAAGGAAAGAAAAGAAAGTAAAACATTTTTAGGATTAGACATTTGAGACAAGTTTACGCATGCAATGCAGGTGTTTAAAAGGGCTTCAGTTACTCCCTAATTAGAAACAAACCTTTGATAAGACAGTGTATGCATCTCTAGACATGAGAAGGTTGGTTCTCATTGTAAGTGGTAATGTGAACATGTTCTTTTCCTAGGTTTGTTTCAGAGCAGTATTATTCAGAGCAGCAGTGCTGCTTTCCCTCAGCAGGACCATATTGTTGCCTGAGGCCTGGGATCAAGCACCCACAGGTCTCCAGTCACACCAGGGAGGTCATATGTGAAGCATCACCAGTAGATGGCTTTTCTTGGCTCTCTTACTGGAAATTGTGGATCTGTTGGCACCTCGTTGTCTCCTGCCATTTTTGGGAGAGAAAGCCCACAAGAGCTTTCTAATTGACAGGCATGAACTACTATCCCCTGCTGGTCTGACAGAAGGGGAAACTTGCATGGTGACCCACATCACCTCCTGGATCAGAGTCTCATGGTGATAATTACCCAGTGTGGGGGAAGAAGCAACAGGCAGTTTTAGAGTTTTTAGTCTGGAGGACACTGCCTGCAAGTAGCTTATGAATTATGTGCAAATGAGACATATCTAATAAGAAATTCTGGGATATTTAAGTATCTTCTCAGATGTTTATACTTTTTACTGAAAAGGTCAGAAAATCTAAATTATGTCATTAAAGAGAAGATGTATTCTACTGTTCCATAAAGGCAGTGTTCCAAAGATTTCTTTGAAAGATACACAAAGTGTCTCTGATGTTGGTTTTTTCCATGAAAATCTGCCATTTTTCAGACAGAGAACACTATATCACCTGTTTGGTAGTCTTCTGCTTAATCCATATTTTATTAATAATATTTTGCACTCACCTTTGTTTAAATGTGAGTGCAAGGCCTAGATATGTGAGGATCTAGAAACAATCACTGAAATCTTCAATAACAAAATTCATCTCTACTTTTCCATTCCCTCCTTCTCTTCCCTCCACACCCTCCACCCCACTACCCCTCAATGTAAAGTAGAAGCTTAGAAAACTTGGAAAAAGCTTGAATTGAGAAATTGAATTAGAGAAATACCTATTGTCAGTCTGCTTGCTTCCCATCTCTGAGTTTTATGGAACCTTCTTGTTACTAGCTCTGTGATAGTGGCACTCTCCATTTCCATCTTTCTTGTTATTTAGTTAGTCATTTTAGTGTTTTACAGATATGTCAGCTAGGAAGAAATGTCAGTAAGTACATTACATTGTATGAATGTACTTCCATTCATTGTGTGAATGAAGTGTGCATTACATCTCTCTCTTTAGTATTGGGCATTTTTGGTGACATTCACAAGCCAGGACTGTTTTCCTTTCTCTTAGATCTACATCTGGCAGTGGACTGTATGTGCTAACAAAATTTGGCATAATATAATTTTTATTCTTAAAGAAGTAAATAAAAATTAGTTTTAAAATGAAATTGCTGATATTTCAGTTTCCCCCTAAAAAAAAAACCAAAAAAGAAAAGGCAAAATCTACTACATTTTATATTTACCATCATTTCTAGAATATTTAAATCTCTGGGTAGACTACAGTTTTAGCAGAATTCAGTGAGATATCCTTGACTCAGGATGCAGGTGTAAAGTAAGTGTGAAATTAGGGAGGAAAGTTTGTGAACATGGTGTTGTTCTGTCTTTCACTTGTTTATTCTTCCTTGTGCTGAGATCCAAAAAAATGAGGGTAGGAAAGGTCAGAGGGAGGAGATGAAGTGAGTCTCAGGGTTTCTTTAGCTTTCTCTGCTGCTCCAGGAAAAGCTTTTGCAGTTCAAAGAGCACACATTCAAACTTAAGAGGCAGACCACCAGCCCTGCAAGCTCATTTCTCAGCCCTGAAAGGTGCTGAGATGCCAGAATATAAGTGTCCCCATGTTAGGAAATGAGTAAATGCCAAAGGGAAAGTTCCTATACTGGAGCAAAGGCCAACCTGCTTGTGTGCATGAGAAGAGCTGGATGGTGCCAGTAAGGCTGGAGATGCTGATGTGGGAGTGCTCGTTTGTACTGGGCAGTTGTGGTAGCCCTGGCAGATGGAGAAGAGGGAAAGAAAGCACTTCCAGAAACACCATGGTGTTGTAATTACGTTTTTGCCCAATTGCTCAAGATGACATATTTTTAAAAGCAACAAACCAAAACAAAACAGAAGATATTTCCATCTGTGTGACTTGAGTCAGCTTAATACAATATACTGTGTCCTCCCAGGTGTGTATCGATGCTATCCTACAAAAAGAAAATGGTTCTGTGTTGAGCTTTTTGTCGTGTTCCCTCTTTCCTGACTTGTGTGTTGAGAATCATTCTCCCTCACCTTCTAAAGTGTGATGAATGCATGTCAGCATTGCATAGCAGACTAAAGGAAATTTAGTGGTAAAGGGAAAATAATTGTTTCTGTGGCACTTTTGTCCTGCAGGAACCCTAAATTAAACAAGTATGAAACCTGGGGGAGGTAGAAGAAACTGGTAGAATGTTAGAGCACTTAGTCTTCTATTCCTTCTTGAGCTTTTTACTCTCCTGCTCTTTCTGTTAAGCACAAGTATCTCCAGATTTGTTGCTTTCTGAGAAGAGTCATGTCTGCATTTATAGCTAAGGAGCATCAAACTCGGCTTAATCAGAGTATTTTAGACTAAGTCAAATGTTGCTTGGTCTCTGCTGCACAGCACAGCTTTCATTTACACAAGAGGCTGACATCCAGGAGAAACCCAGCCCGCGCTGCTTCTGCCCTGGCTTCATTCTCTTCTTTTGGCCTCCGTAGCTGCTATGAGAGCCACAGGCTCTTCTGAAGTCCACGGGCTTCCTTGCTCACCCTGCTGTGCCCCAGCCTTGTGCCGCCAAGCAGGTGCAACATCTGCACCCGTGAATCACAAGCCTCAGAAAGCAGGGCAGGCCGAGAGCTCACTCTTCCCCTCTCTGTTGTCTTACCCTTTTCTTTAAAACTGCGCATTCCTCCACACTGGGACGAAATACCTCATAATTTCTCAGCTCTCCTGAGGTTGCATGTTCTAGTGATGGCATTTGCCACCCACATGACAGGAGAGAAGATACAGGCAAGGGATGCAGTGCTTGGATTAGCTATTGCAGCCACCCGAAGTGCTAAAGTTGCTTGTGCATGCTTAAGTAATGACAATGCTGAGGGTAGTGGAGAAGAGTCCCCCAGGAACAGAACATGAACATTAATTATAGGGGGGAAAATATATTATTAACATCAGACTGCACGCTACAGGAGATCCCAGTGTGACTATTAAAGGAAATTAATTACCACCTCTTTTTACCTTTCAGATCAACTCTTCTTTATAGTGAGAATAATTCCTTCATTGTTACCACTAGTATTATCAACTGTAAGAGAATATTTTTTCCTTGTTCTCCATTCATAGCTATTGTGCATCTCTATGTTTTGAAAAGAAATACTTCCACTGGAGGTATTGCTTCCCCATTTAAGGGGAAGTTCCCCAGACTCAGCTCAAGCTGTGTAAAATGGGGCAATATGCTAAAATATTCGTTCCTCTGCACTGATACTTGTGAAATAGCATTCTCTATTTAAATTATTTTCCACATAACCCACTACCCTAAAATAGAGCAGTTAAGAAGATATTCTTTTTTACACTACTCCAGCTTCACAATGCTCATTTCCAGATCCCAGTGTATTTTCCAAATACATCTTGCATAAACTCACATGAGAAATTTTTTCTGGCAAAGTCAGAATTGAGGTCAAAACTGGACTAAAAGAAAGCTCATTACAACTTTAACATCTGTAATCCACCCTGAGGAGACAAATGAATGCAGCAAGCAGGCCATGGATGCATTGTTTCCATTGTACCCTTGATTAACTTATAATTCACAAGTGAGGGACTGTGAAGGAGACTACTGACTGATGGAAGGTCACTAATTCCAAGAGGAAATAAATGATATATAGGCATCCCATTCATCACTTTATTTGTGTAACAGCATTTGGGATTCTGTCTCTGTAGAATAAAACCCATTTAAAATCTTTTAATATTTTTGCAAAGGCAAGGCTGGGAAGCTTGTGTAATCTCAGTGACAAAAGAGCCATATGTAAAATCCACATCATCCCAGGGCAGCCAGTGACTTTTTCCTTGAAGAGGGTGCTAATTCCCCAAATTCCTCATGATTGTCCTTGGATAGAGGCCAGTAATTTTCATGATTTCTTTCCATGCTGTGTGAAGATCTGCTGTCACCCTATTATTTCTAGTGTAATAATAACCCTAAGCTTTGCTGTGAGGTTTTCCTTTGCATTACAGGGAGCACCCACTTCTCAGAAAATCCTTTATTACAGCTGTGTCTCTAATTAGTGTCAGACTTCCCAAACTGTGGTATAATATGAAGATATGGCATGGATCAGTTGATCCCTTCCTTTGTAGAAAAGCAGATAGCCAAATATCTGCAATAGAACATCAAGCTCCTGAAGCTTGATGAAGTATCTCCCTTTACCATGCTGAAATGGAAACAGTGAAACAGGAGCTTAGTCTAAGCTTGGAAGCAGTAGGAAGAAGTCAGGATACTCCACTTGTAAAGGCTGTAGAGAGTTTGAGTCGAATAAGATGGAAAACTAGAAATAGGTATTAACAAGGTGGTAATACAGAAATCAGGGCTAGATGAAAAAAAGCCCTTTGCATATATATCCCTATTTTTACTTCCGTTAAGTAATACTGTGGCAGCTAGACATGAATGAAATAACACTTTATTTTTCTCTACAGTTTATTGCAGAAATAATGAATGCTGTTCTGCACAGACTCAAATTGATGTATGTGATCTTCTATGTTTTTGGTGGCTAATAGGATTGCTTTGGAGCAGGTCAGTGCACATTCACACTTTCAATTGCTTTGGACAAAAGCAAACTAAGTGTACCGTGAAAAATGTCATCACGTAACATGGCATCAAAAAGATGATGTATGTCTTTACTGTGATATTTTTACTATGCCTCAGAGAAAATCCACTTTAATGTACAGCTGCAAAAAACCCCACAGGTCTTAGGGCAAAAAAGACACACACTAACCAGAATGGACTAGCATTTTCTGTCACACAAACTGGCAGAACTGCAAAAATACATGAGATGGGACATAAGCTGCATCTTTCTGAGTGTTTTTTGGTTTGTTTTTTTTTTGTTGGGGGGGGGTTAATGGTAAATTTGAATTAATGAAACCTTAATGCTACGTTTTGTTATAATGCCTATTTGGAAGGACTGAAATTCTAGATAAAGAAGCAAGGGAAAGCTGTTGCATGTCTGCAGAATCTTAAGGTGTGGAGGAATCAAGGCATAGTATTAAAATAAATTCTTAAACAGCAGAGGTCTTCTTTGTTCAGCCTACTGTGTAACAAATATGACAGTCAGTATGACCAAAAAAAAAAAAATCAGCCAAATTCCATCTCTGTTGTACTTTGAGCGTGCAGCATGATTGGAGCTGTGCTGAGCGGGCAAATCCTCTCCCAAACCATGACTCCAGTTAGCGGGAAACCTCTTCATAAAAGAAGCAGCTGCTGTGCTTGGTCATTCCTGCTCCATTTCAGTGGCTCTGTGTGTAGTGCTAGATCACAATTCCAGGTCAGCTTTACAGAGCTTTAGCTCCACGCATTTCAAAGTCCTTCCTGTTGTTTTTCAGTGATGTGGGTAAGAACAGAGGCTGTTCTCGTTTCTCCGTCCCGCGTGCTGGAGGAAGGCAGAGGGTGTTTCCCACGTAGCACACCAGGTTCGTGCGTCACAGAGAGGGGCAAAATCCAGGCTGAGCCCAAGTTCAGCAATAAGGAAACACCGGATGTCTTTGAACGCCCGTCAAGAGCAACCGGGTCAAAGACATGGTTTGTGGTGTTTAGGTTTTGAGAGAGAGAAGAAGCAGCAGCCTGTCTTCTGACGCATGGCGCGAAGCTTCCGTCTTTATTTGAACATCTCTTTGGGATGACAACCTGTGATCCTTCTTTCTGATGCATAGTGTTGGTTTTTTTCCTTCCTGTGGTTTCCACATGACAGTGGCTGCTTCGGTCTGCAGTTTAGTTCTTCAGGAGTAGACTAGAGGAGGAAAGGTGTCTGCATCTGTGAAAGGGATAGTACAGGAGAAGGGGTCAGAGCATGTCTGTTTGCAGGGAGCCTTCTCAAATTCACCATTGACCCAAAGATACATTGCAATCTATGCAATTCAGTGTGATTCTTAGCAGCACCTTCAAGGATTTCCTTTCAAGGTTTCTTACCCAGCTTTGCCCAGTCTGTTATTGCTTATCTGTACAATCGAAAATCATCCTAGCAGCCAACACAAAATAGTTGAAAGCTAGCTATGAATTTAGGAGCTGTGCTAGCTGTTCAGGGATTTATTATCTTTTTTTTTTTCTGGGTAATGGGAATGTTAGAACCTTACGATATTTCAGCAAAAGAGCAGCAGAAAATACCCCTGAGGACAGGCTGCCTAAGCTCTGATCCTGTATCTGAAGTCCAGTACCAATGTGTTCTCTCAAGAACAAAGTAATTCATTCAGCTAAAAGAGAGTGAGATTGACTTTGAAAATTAAAATCAATGCTTTAATTCAATACACATACAATTACCAGCTGTCAAATGGCATGTAATGCACTTTTACTGAAAAAAACAACAGCACAAAAGACGAGAAAGGAGGCTTTGACAAATGTTAGGATTCTCATAATGATGTTTTTTGTGTGGTTTTGAAAGCAAGACTGCAAAGTTAAGCGCTGTAGATGATAGGGCATTATGCAGAGGGCGTAAAAGGACCAATGGTGTTTTTCAGAACACATATCACTACTCTCTGTAATGCTCTGTTGTCACAAATACATGGTGATTAGCTATTTATCAGCGTGAAAGCACATCATAAAACATTCCACATATCATTGAGTTTCTAATAATCTGTGTCACTGTGAAGATTAATGCATTAAGTCAGTCCACATAACTTCATGAAATACCTTCCTTTGCCAAGATTTGTGTTGGGTTTGGCAAATGGAGGATGAAACACTGATGAAATGGGAACATCTACTTTTGTTGACTAGTCTGTGAAATAACACATTTGTTTTTTCACTCTAACACTGTTTTGAGGGGATAATGAGGGTGCCTCTGGTAGTGCTGGCAGCTTCTGAAATATCTCACCTGCCTGCTCTGCTACTACACTCTTCCTTGAGCTGTTTTGGTCTGTGACTTACCTATATTGAACTCCTGCAGACCTTTTTGCCATGTGAAAGCATACTAAAGACCAGAACTGCATATCAAGGTCCATCTTTTCAATTGCAGATGTCATGGGATCAGCACTTAAATCTGTATTTACCCATTGGACTAACTACCCTCCCAAGCATCCACACGTCCTTCAATTCCAGGTTTATCACTACCTCTATAAGTCATGTGTACTTTCTCAGAGCTCCACTGTCTCTGAGGATACCCTGAAAATCATATTTTATCTAAAAGACAACCAGTGTAATTACTGTTTCTGAAAACAAACAAACAAAGAAACAAATTGACCATTTTCCTTAGCATTGGAAACGAAGAATTGTGTCAAATCACAGAAGACCTCTGAAAATCTATCCACATATTAAGATGGCTAAATATACTGGCGTCACTAGCTTAAAACCACGTGTTTGAAAATGTTGCCCTGAGCCCATTCAGTACATGATTTGGAATTAGATGAATGATGAATCCAAAGGAAATATAACTTTCTCAGGTTGGAGTGGGACTGATGACACCCATCTGCAGTTCAGGAGGGAAGGTGGAAGTTCATTTAGATTGATTTATAATTGTTTTTTCCAGAGTCAGTAAGATACTTGATAATTAATGGCACAGAAATATGAGTTCAGCTGAAATCCTTCATAAATTAAAAATGTTTAATTTAATAGTAATTTAGAGGATTTTGCAAAGTGCCAGAGCAAGATAGCTGTATTTTCAGAGGAAACAAGATTGAGAGAATTGTCTCTTGGACTGATGCAAGTAATGCATCTTCATATCCATGCGGGTCAGAATTCAGTAGCAGTATTACTATCCTTCACATCAACATTTCCATGAAGAGAGAGAAAATATATCAGGAAAAATATTCTCTCGCATTTCACTCCTCGCTCTTTAGCTGCCTAGAAATTTACTGTGTGCTTCACACAGTACGCAGTGAAGTATAGTTTAAGACTTCTCATTATTTCTCAGGAAAATGTCAGTTTTAAAATAGCTTAGAACAAGACAGTGGACTAACTGAAGCACAGCTGCAACTGCCTTGCGGTTCTTTCCTGTAAAATTTTTCTCAGTGATAAAGAGAGAAGAGCAAATCTAAGTAAAGAGAGCCTTTTAATGTGTTTCTGTTCCAGCTTCCCATGACTAACAATAGCTTAAACCCTTCTGGATACCCGAGCAGTGGCAGTTGGATGCCTGTTTCTCGTGGCCAACGTGTACATCAGGCTTTGGCCATGGTAGCAGCACTCACGTGCTTCCAGATACCCAGCGCCAGCACACAGGCAGAGCCTCTGACTCAGGCACTGGATCCAGTACAAGGGAAGGGAGTGGGGATGGTGTGTGCTTGGGCAGGAAGAAGACAGGCCACTGCCATGGTCCCCACAGTCGTTTCTCCTGAGAGAAGGAGGTCCTGCCCCGGTGTGCCGTGGGCAGCTGGGGAAACAGGACAGGTAGAAGAAGCTCTTGCTGCTGGAGAGAAAGTCCATAACTGGGTTCCCAAAATATACATATACAAGCTTCCAGAAGCTGGACCAAGGTAGCTGTTTCTTTCCAGAGAAACAGTGTAATTAGACATTAGTGGAGCTGCATTGGAAAGGGTGGGTGACATAGAGTCAGTGTGCACTGCAAACGTGCTTATTGAATTTTATGTGCTGTTTTCCCATGAATTTATGTAATATGGATCATTTTGCTTAGGAAAGGTAAGCTTTACTTTTTTCTGGTCCATGTCCTTGAAAGGGATGTGGTTTAAAACAGCAGGGTGATAATTATCAAAGGGAGCAAAAGGGCTGGGGCTGTGATTTGGATGAGGATGTCCCTCTTTTTCTCATGCTTGTTTGAAAAAGCCCTACTTTGCTTTGGGGGATTTGAGCAACTCCCTGCAGCAGATTTTAGGACTGGAACATGTTCAATCATGGTCAGAGAGGATAAAGTGTACTTAATTCTCTGCTCTTTAGGTGGTTTACATTGGCACAGGCTGAAAGATTTAGAGTTCTGAAGTTTACACATTCACAGAGTCTTGGTGTTCAGATTTTACATTATGTACTTTTTTCACTTTAAGTAGGAAACAATAGGAACCAGCAGAAAAGTTTTCTCAGGATCTTGCCTTTTGAAGTATCTAAAGAAGGGAGGCTGAGAAGGGAAAAAACACCCACAGAGAATCTAAGATTTCTCTTTTTAAAAGCAAAAGATCCGCAACCCGAATACCCCTGAAATAGTTTGGCAGTTGGATGAGGTGTAAATTTTTCGAAGTGATGTGCTGTGACATCAAATTTTATACTACCTTTGGCACAGTTTCTATAAATTAATGTGGAAGACATTAAAGTTGGTACAGTTTCAATAACCACTCTTGAGACTGCTTTATACCTACTCAAAGAGGAGAAGCAATAGCATTTTTCCAAATAAACCTCCCAATCCATCTAGTGACAACAGCATTCTTTCTAGGGTCCCCAGAACTGATTTTGGAATCTCTTTATGTGTGGATTTTAGAAACAGGACATGGGACTTTCCCATTTCTCCTCAACTCACAGCCCTGCAATTTACCTCTTCCAGCTGCTCAGCTCCCTGGCAACTGCTTCTCTTTCTTCCCTCTTTCTCCCTCTCCCTGCCCTCCCCCAAACTGACCTGTCCTACACAAGCTGTTTTTGGTGACACTGGGTAAATATGTAAACCTGCAGACCTGTGGTGGGCTGCATTGATGCTGAACTACATCTCTACAGGCAGATGAGATAATGTCTCAAGAGCTGCAGTCGTAGTACTGGCCACAGAATAGATGGGATGTAAAGTACCTTATTTTCTGCAGGATATTTAGTCCAATTATTTTAGGTTATCTATAAAATTGGTGGTGTATTGGTGGTTTAAGTCCTATTTTTTCATCTGTGGTGCTCCAGTAATGGCTGAAGCACTCCACATAAATCAAATGTGATACAGCATGAGCTGAGATCTAGAATTATGTCAGGTTTTACCCCTGCCTATTTTTTTTTCTCTGGTGATTATGAAAGATAGGAGACAGTGTGCAACAACTGATGCCCTTCGGGACATGGACACACACTTAGTGTGCCTATATGAATATTTGACACAGATGGCAAATAAAATAGTCAGCTTGAAATTCTGATGGCAAATTTTCTTGCAAGTGGAAAGGGAAAATGCACATTATGAGCGGAAAGCAGCACCCATCAGAGCCAAAAGATGCTTTCCTCCCAATATCATTTGGCACAGAACAGAGATTATTTTGCAGTTCTAAGTCATGCAGTACATAAGTGCGAGGTGAATCAGCACATCAGTATTTCACTGTGGTTTTCTGACTGTCTCCATTCCTTCTGAGAGTTAATATCTGGCAGAGGCATAATTTGATCTTTTGCTGTGGCGCTTTTAATGACTTCTCTGTTTCTGAACTGCTGCAGTTGAGTGAATAAGCTAAAATCTAAGTGCACTTTACACTCTGTGGACTGTATCCTTCATTTAGCCTGTGTTCAAGAGGACATTAATCTGAGACTTCTTAAAATCTCTGCTTCATTTTGGTCGATAGGGAGAGTTTAATGTACACTATGAAGTAGGAAGATGTTGGTGTGTGAATAAAAATATAAACAAAAGCAGTTATAGTTCTCTCTTGTTCCCGCATTTCATCAGTTTAAAGCGGTTTTTATGCTAATCAGTGCTGGGTCACTGGAATGCACTGTAGACAAAATACAGTTTTTCAAGTTATTTCCTTGTGTAGGATCCTTAAGAGGATATCTGAATCTGGAGCCGGATCAGTTTTAATTGATTCTAAATAATCAGATTCCAAACTGCCTATATATTGATGTTAATTATTTCAGGCTCTGCACTTAAATTGAACACACAGCTTAAGCTGTAAAGTTGTGTTCTTCAGAATCCCCTTTTTCAAGTCACACATATGTAAAGGGATGGTTGGGATGGGGTTTATTCCCAGAGGACCAAGAGAGAACAGTTCTGGCTGCCTTGCAAGCTCCCTGTGCAGCACCACCACACACATCATGTAACACAGCAGTGTTGCACCACAAAAATAGAACATCTATCAATTACGGCTGAAGAGGCAAAAACCTCCCTCTAAAATTCAAGACCAAATCCCCTGAGAATGTTGAAGCCAATAGCAGAAAAAGGGACACAAGGTGCAGAAGAACTGACAAATTTGAGAATTTCCCATGTGGGAAGGCAATATCCACCCTTAAAGCTGGCCTTCCATTGGAAAAAAAATTATGCAGAGATTTTTCTTGTTTCTGTACTGGCTTTGGGGTTGTTTCTCCACGTCTTATTTTTTATCATGCTGGCCCATAAGGGTTACCATTAACTAAAAACAAAAAACCAGGAAATGCTATGTGCTTGGTACCATAAAGGTTTGAATTTTCATCTCATAGCATTTTGTTTTTCAAATCTCTGTATTCCCAGTAGCACAGCAAAAATCATTTGCTTTAATGCAATTGCTAATAATGATGATATCAACACAAACCTCTGTTTGTTCATATGTTGAGCTCATTGAATAAAGAAGCTTATCATTTATCTGTGTAGAAGCTTTTAATTAGTTTTCTGAATTTACTCCAGAGATTAATGGGCAGATGATATTCAATATATGCTTTATTGTTTTAATTTCTTTATTGAGATATCTGAATTTGTATGCTCTTCCCTCTTTGATCATTTACTTTTTTGCTCTCTGTAAGAAAACTGTAAAATATTTGTCTGCAAACAGACTCGTAAAAAAATACCACTAGGTCATTGTGCCTGGGTGATGGTAGGTGGGTCGTAACAGAACACAGCAGCAAATTCCACTCTATCAGAGATTATAGACTTTACTCAGAAAATACTGTGTCACTGAAAAGTGTCACTTGCTGGCACTTTTCAAGTTTTCCAGTAAGTTGGGGAGGCAGCTTTTCTTGCTCTCACGCAGCACTTTTATATTAGTTTGTGTATTCAGACATTTATTTTTTTAACTGAGATTTCTTTGGGCCTTTTGCCCCAGCTGCCACCTTTTCCCCATGTCATCAATTACTGCTGGCCACTGCAGCGTGGCTCCTGCCATTCCTTGGTGTCCTGCTTACCCATGGGACTGTTCCAGCATGGCAGAGTCCTCCTGTGCAGCTTCCTGCTGTCTCCACCTGACAAGTCTCTCTTGGATGCAGTGGGTCGCTTCCCCTGCCTACCTGGGAGGTGTGTGTGCTCTTGTTGAAGTCCACATGAGGACCCAGAGCAGATGAAGCTCAACCCTTGGGCTGTTGAGGGAAAGAACTTTAAACCTGTCCTTTCAGTGGAGCAGTGGTGTCACTGACTCCTGATGGCAGCCAACATCCACAGTCTGTTGCCATCCTGGCTCAGGGACCGTCCCCTCTTGTTTCCAAGAAGGGAAATGGAGCCCAAGCTTTCTTAATTTCGTGTGTCTTTGGAGAAGATGCTCCTTCGAAGTGCAGAAAAAGGGGAATGGAAACCCTCACTAAACAGTGCGTCATTTGTATTAAAAATAGTGCCCAGCGTAAATATAAAGTTCAACATTATGGTTTTGTTGGCCCAGTAGGAGAGGGATTTAAATGCTCGTTAATGGGATTTAAAAGCAGGAGTTCAGTTATTTTAGCTACAAAAATATAATTATCATAATTAAGATTGCAAAGCACTAACGAAGTTCTTTAATAATTATCCTTTTTCCTTAGAGATTCATTTTGTAAAACCTGATTTGAATTTTACATCGCGCTGGAGAAACTTTATCTTTGTAGAAACGCTGGTAGCATGAAGGGTCTGAGAAGAGTGGTACTTTGCACATAGCTGGGGTGTGCCTCAGTCTGAGACAGGAGGGACTCAAGGGCATAAATGTTGAAGATGGCACAAAACACAGGTGCAGCCTTCGTCTGATGCTGTAGCTGAACTCTCAGGCAGGTTTATGGACTCAGACAGAAAACAGGGAGACTGCAGCTAGAGAACATTCCTCCCCAAAGTGTCATGCAATCTGGCAGGTTGTGTGTCTCTATCCTTGCTGTCTTTAGGCTTAGTCATGCCCAGGCAAACCCTGAAGCCTCCTGCCTTACTCTGGTCAGAAATGATCATAAAACTCCATAGGTTATGTTACCTGCAAGGGAGACAGCAGGCAGTACAGAGCAATAATCTGTATGGCCACAGGCTTGCAGGGTCCCTTCTGAAAAGAAAGGGACAGCAAGTTCTCAAAGTTAAATGACAACAAATTGTCCATTTAAAAATATCTCCCCCAAACAGCTTTTCATGATTCATCTCCCCAGATGATTAAATATTTAGTTCTGCTGACAGGGGTATGATAGTTACTATAGAGCAGTAAATTTAGTGCAGTGTGTGAGTTATAAGCAGATGTGTTATCAAGCTGTTAACACAAAAGCAATGAGATTATTGGCATCGAGATCTGTATTTATTTCTGTAATATTGTATGGGGATTTTTTTTCCTGTTGCCAGCAGATCTAGGTCACAGCTTTGCCTCTTGCATGGGGCAGGGAAGTTCTCTTGCAGGTTCTCTGTGGGGACAGTCACATTGTCCCCTCATGCCTCCCACCTCCAGCCCCAGCAGTGTCAGAGCAGCTGAGCACCCATGGGTGTCACCATGCTGCCATGCCCATGAGGATAGGGAGGACAAGGAGAGCACTCACGGCCTGGCTCCAGTCCCAGTCTGCTCCTCAGAGCTTGGCCCTCCAGTTCTTCCTGGTTTGAAGAAGCAAACAAATCCCACAGGGGCAGGGAGAGGACAAGGACACTGAGACAGGACAGCACTTCACCCTAGGTCCTGTTTAATGAAGAGGGAGATGCCACATCAGGATAGGTGCCTAAAACTTGAAGGAAGTTTGGCTTCATTCCTGATGAAATCTCCACAGAAACATGTAGTCTATTATTTCAGCATCTTATGTATGGAGAGAATGATCACAGCTGGTGTAAATTGTAACAATTAATTGAAGAACACTGTCAAAAATTCAGAATTTATTTCTCCAACAAAGGTTTCTGTTAGTAAAATTACTTCTAGACTCAGAGCCTTTTAAAAGAGGATTAATTTGATTATTTGAGAGCCGTCCATAAGCACTTAACAGAGAAGAAAGTGAAGGGAGTAACACTTAACAAAGAAGTGGGGGGAGTGAGACCAAACTGTGTCAGCTCCTGGACATCTTACTTTACATTCCAGTACCACCATAGCCTGTTTAATGGTATGGAAAGGGCTAAAATGATCTTGTCAAGCTTGTTGCTGTCAGAAAATAAAGAGAATGACTGATTCCCATTTAGTCCCATTTTAAAAGTCTAATTTTCTGCTTGTGTTGGTGTTTCCCAGATAGTTTGTGTCAAACAAAATAAAAGTCCTTGCTTTTTTTGACAAATAGATCTTTACAGTATTATACTTGCATATTTTGCCTGTATCAGCTGAGCATTTGACCATCAGAAGATCATAGGTCAAATGTTATATTATTCTATTTATTTAAATATTTGCAGAAGATCATAAACACTTTCTTAAAATTAAGAATACTTTATAATTGAGATGCTTTTCAAGAGAAGGTTTCAGAGCTAATAATTGCAAAATAATCTGTGCAGTTCTACCTCCACGTTTTGACCTGGATTTTTCAAAAATACACATACATGAGGGCCTTCTTATAGCAGTATAGAGTTAAGCACATTTTAAAGTCTTTGTACATTCGGGACTTCTGATACTATGAGGATTAAAGTTTTATAAATACCTAAAACAGATTAAGAACATGAGAAGCAGAGAGAGAAGAAAAACAGGTTTTACAGTCAAGGGCCATTCTCTTAAGAGGCCTTTTTCTTGCCCTCTTTGTTGGTTTGGTTTAGTTTGTTTTTGCTTGTCTGTCTGTTTTTTGCTAATTCTATCATAAAGTGAATTTTAAAAAAATTAATGTCTAGAAATGGCATGACCAACACCTGACAGACAGACATACAATGTAAAGATGTGTATCTGTTTATAAAGCAGGAGCATTGTCAGTGTAGGGGAGACAGTGCACAAGCTATGTCTAGTACAGAGACCAAAAGCACAGTAAAATATATTTCAAGAACACATATAATACAGGGACTGATTTGCTTAAGATATGTTGCCAGCTCAGTAGATCCAGAATGACTGGACAATTCAGGTTGAAATGAATTCAGGCTGAAACCTCAGGAGGCTTCCAGTCCAACCTCCTGCTCAAAGCAGGGCCAGCTCTCAGGTCAGACCAGGCTGCTCAGGGTTTTGCCCGGTCAGGTCTTGAATGCCTGCAGGGATGGGGATGGCACAGCCTCTCCAGGCATTCCGCTCCATTGTCAGGCTGTCCTCATGGAGAAAAGTTCCTTCTCTGTTCTTTAAACTTAGACCTGCTATTTCTTACTCTCCCATCCTGCCCCACCGTGAGGAGTCCAGCACTGGTTCTTCATTGACCCCTCGTAGGCAGGGAGAGGACTCCTAGGTGTCCCTAAAGCCATCTCTTGTCCAGACTAAGCCAGCCTGGCTATCCCAGCCCCTTCTCATGAGATTGCAGGCTCCACCACTGGGCATGCTGCTGACCTTCCTTCTCTTAATCTGTCTTTTCTGTCCTAGGAAGCTCCAGACCAGTCACATTACCGTAAATGTGGTAGAACAGGTGCTGAGTGAAGGGACATAAACCCTTCCCTGATCAGGCTGCCTTCCTGTCCATGCAGCCCCGGGTCCTCCTGGCCATCCTTGTCACCAAGGCACGCCACTGGTTGATGTACAGCATGCTGCCTGCTGCCTTCCAGAACTTCCAGGGCCCTTCCTGCAGAGTTGCTCTTTGATGAGTTCACCCCCAGCCTGTATCAGAGTTCAAGGCTCTTCATTCCCAGGTGCAGGACTTGGCAGTTGTCCCCACTGAATTTCATAAGGTTTCTTGTCTGTCCTTTCTTTCAGCCTCTCAGTCTCCCCCATGACAACAGCCCTGCCTTTGAGCATGAAGCTAGCATAAATGACATCCACTGCTCTCTCCATATCCACAGATCCTGTCATTTCATCATAACAGGAAGTTGGGTTATTCTCAGTAAATCCACACTGGCTCTTTTTTGATCACCTTCTTCATGTGCCCGACCCTATGCTCCAACAGGACTCCATGATTTGCCAGGGACTAAAGTGAGGCTGACTGGCCTTTTGCTCCCTGGATCACCCTTTTGTCCTTTCTTGAAGGCCAGCATTTGCCTGTTTCCAAACATCAGGGATCTCCCCCATCTTCACAACCTCTCAAAATGAGAGATCAGCCTAGCAAAGGACACCAGCAAGTCTCTCAGCACTCAATGAGGCAAGTAGTCCATCACTCTCAGCTTGTATAGTCAACTTCCCCCAGGCTTCCTCAAGTTCCCTGAGTTGATCCTTACCTGTTGCTGGTGCTTCTGCTCCTCCCTGCCCCTGCCCCCAACACGGATGCTGGGAGACCTTGATGGTGAAGACTGCCTCAAAGCAGGCATCAGTCTCACCTTTTTTTTTTTGTTGTTTTCACTAACTCACCCCCTCACACACCTCCAGTACTGCAGCAGTCCTGCACTTTCATTGTTCAACCTTTTACTACTGAGGTAGCAGCAGAAGCTCTTCTTGCTGCCCTTGTCATGCCCTGCAGATGTCACTTGAGGTGAGCTTTGGCTTTCCTGCCACCACCTCTACATACCCAATGAAGTCAATACAGAAAGACAATACCTCCGCCGGGTGATTTGCCATCCCTTGCCACTTTGGCTTATGTGTAAGCCTTGAAGAATATTTGACTGTACACAAATTAGTGTTAACTAAGCATTTAGCTGGTCTGTGCCTCAGTTTCCTTGTTGAAATGCACTCACTAACTCCAGTGCATCAGCCACGCTTTGCCAAATCCCTAATCCTGCAAATGTCAGGTGTCACCATGCAGGGACGTAGGGTGTGCCACCTCATGCGCCCCATGACAAGCCCAGGTGCTTCATCTCCTGGCTCATAGAGAAGGCGAGAGGGCTGCCAGCAGACCACTGCAGTCACATCCTCCTCCGTTCATCACACGCAGCGATGTTACCGAACTGACCTACTTTCCCCATCCGCCCACGGAAGGCTAATCCTGTTTAGCATTGCTGGAAGGGGACGGGCACGTGGAGAAGTGCTCTGAGTTATACAGATGGCAGTCTTTGCTGATTAATGTTAGTTTAATTTGTTTGCCTTTCTGTTTCCAGCCGTGCGAGGGGAGAGCAGAGCAGCGGTTGAACATGGGGATTCACAGCCTATTCACTAAAGTCTGAATGGCTTTAGTCATTCAGTAGTAATAACAGCAGCAAGGAGGATAATGAGCACGTATGTACTGATCTTCACCTGAGAGCCAAACACTGCACAAAACTTTACAGGTTGCTCACAAGCTGGAGATGAAAGGTGCCTCTCACCCTGGCCACGCTCCAGCATGGCGCTGCGGACGTCAGCTCAAACCGATGTGGATCACACCTCATCTGCAGAGGGATCGCAGGCTGCACACCCCAAAACTCAGCTGTGGCACCAGGGTGGAGGGGGCAAGCTGCCTAACACACAGCAATAGGTGCAAGGTTTCTGACATGTGGGAAATAACACCCCTTCCCACTAAACGGAAATAGTGTAAAGAATAAAACCAGAATGTGCTCTGAGCCTTTATTTCTATTCATCATAATTTCTTAATGCTCATCTCTATTACCTGTGAGCATCTTCTTAACATCCCCAGTTCAGAAAAGGGGAAGCATTAATTTCTGTCAGATTCCATTATTTTCACTGTCCACATGTGCATTTTTTTTAATGTCTGTTTGCTTTAAGCCTGTTACCATCTAAAGATTAATTGTACACACATGTATGAAACCTGAAACAGCTCATGAGGTTCATGAAGTCCAGTACTTTCTAAAAAAGTTTTCTTCTTTTCTTTTTTGTATTTTTTAAAGCCTCTAAATATCTCTAGTGTAAACAAAATGTAGTAACCTACTGAATTCAGGAAGATCTCGCTGTTCACTGTCAGGCAGAAACTCTAAAGCTGGATGCTTCTGGATTTTTCCTCTATTCCTAAAAACAGTAATTCCCATAATGATCTCAGCATAACATAATCCATGTTGACTCCAGACTGCCCTTCTCCTAGTAAAAAGTCACATATCTTTCTCAAATAACCATGTATATCATCAGGAAAGTGAACTTTTACTATCTTAAGGTTTCTAAAGGCTAGTCTGTTTACATTTTGATAAATCAATTTTCATTGCTGTGGTTGGAATATTTCATATTTAATTATGGTCTTCAGCATGTTCTTGTAACAGTTCATAGGTTTATATCTGAAGAAAGAGAATACAGTGGTACAGTTCATTTTGATGTGTTTGTGAACCTGTTGATTTGTTCTGATTTGTGTTTGTACAAATCCTTCTGCTCTGTGTTCACACTGTACCCTTCCTGTTGGGATATCTGAGTGCTTCATCCATGTTACAGAAACTCAGAAAAAGGTGCTTAAAATGGTCAGATGGCCTCGTCTTGCGTGTCACTCTGTGGCCTTTCCTGCTGCTTCCCATTTGCTGATCTTTCTCTTTGCCTTCCAGCAGGGCTTGGAGGGGAAATACTTCACTTATTAGTGTGATTCATTTCAGAGCTCTGCTTAGCTGAGGGGAAGCAGGTAAGAGTTCCTAGCCACAATGGTGCTCCCCAGGGTGGGCAAGTCCCATCTAACCCATGCTGTGGAACACCCATGAGATGATGCCATTGACCAACCACCGTGCCCATCAGACCTCATTCATCATCCCTGGGCAGGGGATCTGGCAGCAATGCCAGCACAGTGACCAAGCTGCACTGTCCCCTGTGCTGGTGGGTGCCCAGAAACTGTGACCCTGGATCATGCCTAGAGCCTCTACTTTCTTTTGATGCCTTCTTCCTATGTATTGGATCCTACTCACTTGTAGGGGTAGAAGAAGGGATTACAAGTGACTTTGCCCCTACTAAGTCACAGCTGTACTAATTACCAAAGAAGAACAGTCTTGCCCTTAATGGGTTGCACCTGTGACTTATAAAGATGAGTGTGATAAAAGGGGTGGCTTGGGTAGTTAGGAAAAGCTGGAGGAAGAGGACCTGGAGAAGAGGAGAAAAGGTTGAGGAGCCCTGAGGAAGAGTGAATAATCCCAAAGAAAAATGAAATAAGGAAGAGAGTAGCTGCTGTAAAAGATCTGCTCTGAGGTCAGTCTGATGAGAGGGTCTGATGGAGCCATGGCCTGCTATTTGCAGCTGAGATGTGCCACGGATGTTTCACTTTCAGTGCTTTGTGTAGTGTGGCTCCTGTGCTGCTTCTAGGCTTTCCTGAGCTTCGTTCCTGGGATGGCACCAAGAATCCAAAACCAGTCAATGAAGAAACTTTCTCAGTAGAGACTTGGAATCAGAGAAGGAGCTGTCAGCTTGGTTGCTGTGTACTCTGGGTGTCTCTTGCTATGGGAAAGCTGTTGGACTCTACAGTAGAAGCTTTCTGTAGTCAGAGTTAGGATGGCTAAGCTAGAAGAAGATAAACCCCTATCCTTTTCACGTTGGTGAATGAGTCTGAGTATTGGTTCTTTTCTGCCCCTAACGAGAGGTCTTCTGCAACACTCAGTAAGCCCAGGATGCTCTGGGTGGCTGGATCTGGCCTTTGAATCCTGAGCCACAGTAAACATACCCGTGTGCCTCCTGTGTAACATTGACGTTCCTAACAGCCTTTTCCTCACCTTCAAAGAGAGGGCGAGGGAGTAACTCCCTATTGAGGCAGAACAGAAGCAATGCTGAGCAGAGATGGGCCCTGGAGGCTGAGCCATGTGTCTGGAAGGCATGGGAGCATATCTGCCCTACACCATCTTGCTCTGTTCCTTCCTCCTTCACAAAGATAGCAGTTGTTGGAAAGGGTCAGGTCAGAGGGTAGTTCAAGGTGTTTCATCCCAGCATCCTGGTTTTCCATACAAGCCTTGCTGATCCCCTGTCTTAGAGAGAGGATTGTTCTCCCCATGCAATATCATTGTGTTTAATTAGGATTGGTTGCAATGTTGCCAGCATCCCAAGCGGTCTCTGGTGCCAGGCTCAGGTATGTCTGCAGTAGGTGAGCACCCCTCTCCCCATACAGGGCTCACCATACCTGTACAGGACAAGAGGTAGAATACCCAGGAAGATCTGTGAGGTCATGGAGGCAGACACCCCAGCTTGCTAGAGAGGGAAGAGGAGGAAAAGCCCTGTCTTTTCCTCAGTCTGCCAAATGTAAGGGCCGGGGAAGCACAAAGACTCTGATTTTTCATGAATGTCCCCCCTGGCACATCTCAGGACCTCTGAAATAAATTTACAACTGATTTAATTCAGCTGACTTAAATGAATATGATTACAAATTCTTGATAAATATCAGGCTGATTTGTAAGAGCTATTAGCTGGCCTTGTGGCAACTTAGTGGGAAATCAACAGCTGATTACCTACATACGAGTGTCTACAGCATATCCTTATGAGCAGTAGGGCAGGAGGGAGTGAAACCAACCTCACCAGCCCAGAAAAGTAGTAGCTTAGCTCAGTAAAAAATTTGTTTCTAGCACAGGATAAGGTGATCTGTGCCAGATGATTTTTTTTTTCTTTTTAATAGTGCAAGCTCTGTGTCCACTGGGAATAGACTGTATCAAAATAAACATGTGCAACCTTTCTTCTGGAGAGTCCCTGGAGTGAACTGGCACTGTGCCTGAATTACTTCTTTCCCAGGCAACTATTCATTGTATGAATGAATGTGGGGGGGATGTTTGTGCTATAATTCTCCATCTGATAACTAAGCCAGGGTACATGGTTAACAGTTTTAGCCACTCTTTTGTTCCTAAAATGCCATTCTCCCTTACTTGTGGATATGCATCTTTGTGTGTTTGAGTACCTCCCTGATGGAAGTATGAGAGTTTTCTCCTCCTTGTTCCAAAGTAGTTCCCATCTTTTTGAGTGATGGTCTTCACTCCTTGATGAAACGATGGTGCTAATGAAGTTCCAAATGTAACTGTCATTGTTAAATGCTCTGCCAGCAGGACTTTCATGCCGTGTTCTTACCTATAGGTTTCCAAATTCCCTTTGTTATTGTGAAAGGACTCTTCACATTTTGTGAAATACACTTGCCACTTGCTTCTTTATGTCACTTCTTTGCAGAGGAACTGTGGCACAGAGCCTTGGTATTTACTGCCTGCCTCTATCATTGCAATGACTCAGAATTTTCTCCTAAATCAAGAGGTTTAAGAGTAGGTTTCCACTTTGCAGTTTGGGACCTTCACAGCTGATGGATTGAGAGGATAACAAAGCAAGCAGGTGGAACTAAGCACATACCTAAACCCCATGCCATGGGTTTCTCTGTCAAGTTTTAAGGAGGGGGTTCTGGAGAGGGATGGCAATATCAGCTCACAGCAGTTGTGTACTCTGATGTATCTATTTTATTGAGAACAGTTTTAATTTCATATGGTACATATGTACTAGCAAACCTTGTTAGCAATGCTTATGATGCTCTAGAGATTTTGCCATGTGAGCAAACAGAAGCAAAATGACAATTAGATATTGTCTCACGCTAGCAACAGCACAGCAGGTCCAGAATTTCATGTCAGTCAGTGAGAAACCTTGTTTACTGGAAGCTGGCCATGAATTGCTTTACAGATCTAGCCAAGTCCTTTGCAGAACAGACCAGTTAGATCTGTTGCTCTCTCTCCCTCAAGAGCAGAGGCTTCCTGGCAGTGTAATTTCTTGATAGTTCATGGTGCACAGCTGTAGGAAGCCCCTTTCCATTAGGTGCATTGTGCTTCTCCAGAAGAGCCAGGGTTGAGAAGTACTGGTGCTATCTCATCCACCTCCATCCTTCTCTGCAGCCACTCAGCACACTTGTCCACATATTCCTGCTTTCTATTGGGAATCTGGGTTACAACCAGAGGAGGATCTTTAGGGATTCAGGGAGAGCCATTGACCTGCTGCTGCCACCTGCCCCATTTTGGTTGTCATACCGTAGATTCAATAAGTGTGCATGCAAAAGAACATTCTGTGCTGTGTGGGTGGTGAGGCACTGGAACAGGTTGCCCAGGGAGGTTGTGGACGTCCCAGCCCTGGTAGTGTTCAAGGCCAGGTTGGATTAGGCCTTGAGCAACCTGGTCTAGTGCAAGGTGTCCTCCCACCATTGGGATTAGATGGTTCCTTCCTACCCCCTAACATCCTGTGATTCTATGATTTTGAGCAAAGGTTTAGCAAAGAAACACCACAAAATCCTAAATGCTAATCCTGCCGTTTTAACGATGCCTTCTGTATTGTTGAATAGCATAGATTGCAATAAGCAAGCAAATAACAGCAAAACACACTGAACATTGTCACTACATTTTAGCCTGAATTATTTGAAAACACAGTGATTGGGATAACAGTTTCGTTACGGGACTAAGCAAATAAACATCTAAAATATATGTAAAACACTGGTTAGTAACATTTTGCTGGGGTTATACATTTTCCTAGTCCAAAATATGGATTATGATGTGGCTTGCAAGTCAAAAGTCATGGCTGACCGTGGCTGTTCTGCAAGTCAAAACAAATATCTGGAAAAAAAACCCCAAAATTTGATAGGGTATTATTTGTTATTTTACTCTGTATAATGGAATTCAGCAATTTCAATTTGCCAGTTATGACTAAAAAACTTGGCTATTATATATTATATAAGTATTTCCTGTTTATCCTTCATCAAAGAGCTGAGTGTCATTAAGTGGTAGCTTTACACTCTAACCAGTGGCTCTAGCTCCTCATAACTCATTTGATAAAAAGTTGTAGTATGGGGTATGTTTTGTGTTCTTAGCTAACTGTTGAGTAATGACCAGGTAGAATAATTGGTGTAAGAGAACTAGTAACAGAAGCTATCGTTAGCTTTTCACTTTGTTTTTTTCATAAAATATTCTTTAAACAGGCAAATTTATGTGTGACTCATATGTGGAAAATAACATGGGCTTAAATAAAGCAATTAACTTCCTTCCTCCTCCCTTCCAATTTTATTCATGTCTTACATGTTGAGGACTCATTAAATGAGAGACATTGATTGCTGAAGAAGGGTGTTATCATTGCCTATCATTACACCATTGCTTTGAAAATGAGGCTTTGACAATATCCAGTGGCATTGTGCTGCTATTTCAGATAATATTTGTGTGGGATGCAGCAGCACATGGATTTTGTATCCAAAAGGGGTTCCAGGTGCCATGAGAGGTGCAGTAGCACGGAGCTTCCCTCCTGGGCTGAAGTGGTGACAGATCAAGTGTCACTTTCTCATAAGGTCATGGAGCAAAGGAGGGTGAGCAGTGAGCTAGTGGCAAGTGTTTTTGAGGCACTCAGCCTTCAGCTGGGCTGCTTTTGTATTTTTCCCTTTGCCTTGCCTCTACAAATTTACCTAATTTACCCAATTCCCCCTTTTTTCCTCACAGCTCACCCTGCTGGAGCAATTGAGCTACACAGCTGAGGTCACAACACTTTGGTGAAGATTAGCAAAAAGAGTGATGGGGATGGGCCAGTCCTCATGCTTGGTGCCAGCATGGCTGGGCAGGTGGTCTCACTGCAGGAGGGGTTTTTTTGGTATGGCTTAGGCAGTTGAATTACACTTCAACTTTCAAGTTGAGGTGTAATTCAGTAGAGTTACTACCATCTCTTTTGGCTTTGGGTCAAGATCCACAGAGGAGGATAAGGAGCTTCCCAGTAGGAAGAGCAACCTGAGAAGTCAAAGGCATCAGTGATGCTGGCTCTTGCACTGAAGATGGTTTTGGTGGGAATGTGGGGACAACAAAAATGCTGTTCAGCTTGAGCAGACCCCCAGACTCATCCAGCCTACAAGTTTGCAGTGAGTAACCTCCACACACAAAAAAAAAAAAATCCCAAAGAAGTGGCTGATTTTTGTACTCTGCTGATGTACCACGTGGTGCCTGGGAGCCTTGATCCCTGGCTGGAAACCCTAAGGCTAGCATAATGCTCAGGAATAACATTACCCACAATGGATATTTCCTAAAATCAAGGACTGTGGCATAGAGCACTGCTGACACATTTATCTGACCTGGATATCATCACTGTGTTATTAAATTGAAATAGAGTGACTGTGAGATTAACCTGCAAATAGAGCTAACAAAATGACAATTCATAATGATTCTTGTATTCCTTTAACAGAAAAAACTGCTTAGACAATCTAATGGATGAAGATGAGAAAGACAGGGCAAAGAGGTGAGTACCTTTTCTTTTATAACTCTGTGATGAGCTTGATACTGTTTACTGCTGCAGAAGCTGTTTTATCCAGAATCAATTAATCAAAGAGCAAGAGAGTAAAATACAGTCAAACACATCTTGAAAAACTGCCATCTCAGAGACTCCTACTCTTGGCTGCGCTGTAAGAAGAAAATAACCTAGCAATGTTTCCTGTGGAAAATGTTAAAAAAGCCAAGGCATTGATCATTTTCTTCACATTACTGCAGAACATCAGAACTGAAGCACCAACAACATACTTCTGCCACTCTAATACATCACTGGAGCTTCCAGAGTGTACAAAAATAAAGTTGTTTTTTTTTTCTTTAAATACATTTTGCAAAAGAAAAATAACAGGAAACAGTGGAGTTTTTTTCCCTATTAGAATGATCATTTATTAATTTATTCATCAATGCCTATCTCACAGCAATGAAAACACCCAGAAGTTACCTTCAGAGCAGAGAAAGACCATGAAAAGTCAGCCTTAAACTGGCACAAATCTATATTCACATGCAGTTTGTACTCCATTGAGTCCTGGTTGGTGGGAATTCATTGTGACTCCTTTGTTGGGAGAGAAAAGATGTGTTTCAAGGCAGAAGACCTGTGGTAATGAAACTCTTAATAACTGTCAGACCTGACCAGCATCTGCAGAAAAGCAGTTTGGAAGCATTTGAGGTTATCAATGCCTCAGCCTGCAGTTTAATTACTTTAGAGAGAGCCAGAGGTTGCCCACATTTTTCCCCTTGGTTCCCTCTAATGAGAGTATTTCCAGTCCAGGCACAAGCAGTTGATCCAGTTTCATCTCTTTTGATTCCTTCTCCGCTTCTTTCCCTCCCTGCAGCTTTGTCTCACCAATATAGGTCAGCACAGGCTGCAGCCAGGCTCAGCTGTTCCCCTTTGCTTCCTTTTGGAGGGTGCAGAAAGCAGCTCACCTTGCAGCACTGCTTCACCTGCTGAAGGCCTGCTCATCTTCAAGATATTTGTGTGCTAATCGTTTAGTAAAAAAGAAAAAGCATTAAATGAATGCACACGTGAAAAAAATAGGATACCGCGGATCCTCGCTGTCGGCGATTGTCATCACCATCTGCTATGGTTTTCATGCCGTTTGTTCCCAGAAGGAATTTTTGTCATACCCTGGGGCAGGCCTCTATCAGGGTGCATAAAAAAGTTATAACTTTAAAAAATAAAAAAGGAAACTGCTTCTTCAAATTGTAATTTAAGTTCATTTTGGTTTTTTAGCAATAAAGCTGAAGTTGAAATTGATTTTGAAATCATGAGATGCTTCATGAAGATCTAAAGTTACTACATTATACCAAAACAGTTCAGATTAATTTAAAAGCTACAGGTTTTCTTCCAGAAAAAGTCAAACTTAGGAGAAGCTATTTGATGAATATTTTGCTGCTGTGTCTTGTAAACTGAGGATCCTCACCTGTCCTGTACCACGAGGGAAATGCAGGGGTTTTTTGGGTTTTTTTGCTTTTGGTTTTTTTTGGTTTTTTTTCTATTTGGTATAAGGACTGGGTCCCTCAGGGCTGAGAAACACCCGAGGGGATTAAAAAGCCCAGGAAATTGTTTTCTCCTTTTGTTTTCTCAGTTCAAAGTAGGTGAGCCTGCAAATTTCTGGTCCTAAGTTTTTGGGATGGACTGAAGCCAGGAGATGAGTTTCTCAGGTTAGGTGTGTGTAGAGATACACATACACACCTGGTATATCTGCTGCAATTTATTACACATGTACAGGTTGTATCTCACAGACACGAAAAAAGGATCTGTCCTCTCCCAAGAAGAACCATTTGCATTCCACCCCTGTGCACCAGGTGTTTAGTATTTGGCCAAGATACATAACTCTTCCTTTAGGAAGAACACTGGTTAAATTGAGCACTGTTCTACATCGCCTGACTCCCTAAGGTACAACTTCACTCTGAAGACCTGAGAACTAAAATGTAGATATGATGGCACTGAAGACTTATGTCTTGAGGTTTTCTGTTCTTCTGAGATCAGAAGCCATAGTTTCATTTTCAGTTCTTTGATGCTAGATGAAGCTTATTTTGGTTACAGAGATTTATTAATTCTAAATAAAAGGTGTGCTTTGTGCACTTTTTTCTCTATTTGCTCTTCTTTCAGTTTGTTTTAATAGTATATAATTTTAAAATACTTTTTTTGCAATTCAGTTGAATTCCAAATTCCAACCAAAACCAGCTTGAAGTGAACCATGAGAAAGTGCTTAATCATGAAGACTACTACCTGCCATTTTCCACTGAATTAAAAAGTAAATTTAAGAATCTGAATGAAGGTATGTGGTATACTTACTTGCATTGATGCATAATATAACACACTCCACTGGACTTTCAGAAGAAATCTGAAATTTAGTGTAAAGTCACATTTCATTGTAAATTATCAAAATGTAGTTGCTAGTCAGTTAGTATCTGTCTGTTTAGGACAACGAGCAGCATATATGTTAGCAAATGAAAATGGCTGTTAAATTGTTGATTTTGATCATTCTGAATTCAGGCTGTTCTGTATTGCCTTTTGCTGTATTCACCAAAAGTCCTGATTTTATTCATACTGTGTCTCCTCCTTCCCCTTGAACGTGCTGTAATCTTTGTGGAGTAGCAAGGAGAGAGGAGAACTGGGACAAGTAGTATGGAATTAAGACAGGGGTTGATTTGCTTACTGCAATTGTATGGCCTAGAAGTGAAGTAAGCAAGGCTAGGAAATAATCTTCAAAGGGAAGTGATGAAAACTATCTTACTTCATGCATTTATAACCAAACCAAGTATTTTTAACTGTGCAGGGATAGTTTTTATCATTTTTTCCAATCTTTTCTCATTTTTTTCCTTTTTAAAACTTCACTGTGATCATCGATTCATATCTTGGTAGAGTTATTTCCACTAGAGGATTTTGTATATTTCCTTTGTGAATAAGATGTCAAGTGTTAAAAATAGATACTTTATATTTCTGTCGAGGCTTTTTTTTTTTTTTTTAAGCAATACATTCCCTATTGACAGTTGATGATTTATTTTATTTTCAGGGAAATATGGACTCTTTAAGCTTAAAATGAACGGAGGATTGAATTATGAGGAAGTAAAATGTTGATATTCTTAACGTTGCCCTGAACTGTAGAGAAATAGGATAAGGCTGGAGCTTTTCACATCTTGTTCTGACAGCCTTTTGCAGTATAATAAGAGCAAGCTGAAATCAGTCAGGCAGTATCCACCCAATCTCTTGTGTTCAAAGCTGTAAAATAATCGAGCATTGGCTTCCATCCAGTGTATCTCCAAGAGTGTTCAGGGTTGAGAGCAAGACAAACAAAAATTACCCCTCTCTCAGCAGTAGCATCCAGAAACCTCTGTAGTGATTTCTCTGCTGAAAGTGTTTATTGCCATCCTGGTCCTCGCAGAGGATGTAGATGCTGGGCTAAATTCTGCTCTGATTTTCAACTGTGTGCATCCAGAGCTGCTTTGAGGCACAGCAGAGTTAGCTGGGACTGAGAAACTCTGAGTAGGAACTGGCCTCTTGACTTTTCTTTCCCATCCACATGTAACCAGATTCTTAGATCCTTGCGTAATTGACAAGGCAAATCTCACCTGCTTGAGGACCTTTCAGAAAAAAAACAAACATACTGGGCTGCACTTATTTCTGTTTCCACAGGGATACAGAAGTCCAGGTAATAATCTCCAGGTGAAACAGTTGTTGGATTCATGAGAACAAATCGTAAAATACATGTGTACAGATTGACATAGAGTTTAAAAAAAACGAAGTACGCATGCTGAAAAGATTATCAACAGCCTTAATGACAGTATTATGATGGTGCCAAAACACCCCAAATGAAATCAGATCCTTTCTTCCTTTGAGCTCTTGAAACACAGCAGCAGAAGCAGGCTCTCTCTGAGGATTCTGCAAGCTAAACAGACAAGACTGGTGGTGAAAGCTGTAGAGTCTTCGTTTTAGACCCAGAGACTTAGGGCATCGACTGATGCTGATTTTCCCAGTGGCACACAGAGATTAAGGGCAAGCACTGGCTCTTCCAAGACCCCAAATCTGGCAATGCATCCCAGTCTCAGACCAAATCCATGCTGATGCCTTCTCTCCTGCTTGCCCTTGTGACGTTGGAAAGGAGACTGAACAAAGTGGCGTACAAACCGGATGGGAGCTGCAGCAACTTCTGCTCAGGTCTCTGATCTTAATGACTGGAAGACAACATCTTGGTTCTTCTCTGCCAGCCTGGATCTAGGCAGAGAACTTGTGACCAAAGTGGGCAGGTCCTTCTAGATCAACGCAGCTCCAGTGCAACAGCTGCAGGACTGGGGACCCTCTCTTCTGGAACTGTTAAGACTGCGCAGATGGTTATGATCCAATCTTCACTCTTCTTCTTTATGGACAGTTTTACTTGTATTTCTTCACAGTTACTTGTATTTCTTCTCGCTCTGAGTGCCTCCCCAGAGACTGCAGGAATTTTTATGATCCTACATATGTCTGGGGGGTGGACAGAGCTCCTTCAACTAACTACAAGCTCAGTGCTGTCCTGACGAGCTCAGCCAGAGTGTCCAGAGACAGCACAGAGGAGTGAGCAGAGCTTCCTGCTGGGCCCTAAAGGTGGCTCAAAGACAAGAGCAGGAGGTGGGAACTGTTGCCTCCTACTTGGTTCTGCAGCTTTGCTGGAGTCCAGCATCTGTCTTCACACACTGACACATGCAGCAAGCTGATTTTATGTATATGCATTGTAGAGAGCAGGTACATGATCATTTTCCCTCTTGGTCTGCTCATCCTTTGTTTCTTTTTCCCTGTCTACAGGGCTTCGCGTAACAAGTCTGAGAAGAAGAGGCGTGATCAGTTCAATGTGCTCATCAAAGAGCTCAGCTCCATGCTTCCAGGCAACACTCGCAAAATGGACAAAACTACTGTGCTGGAAAAAGTCATTGGCTTTCTGCAGAAACACAATGGTAAGATTTAGTGCAGCTCTTCATGCATTTGCCAGACAGTTACTATAATATCCTGTTTCCTTCAGTGATTATCAGAATGGCTCAAGAGACTTAAAAGTGCCAACATAAAGTATTTGAGGTACTTTTTCTACCTCATAAAAAAAAAAGATCTTTTGCAGACACTCTGCTGCCCAAATCCATCTCCTTGTTTGCTCTTCAGTTGAAGATGACTCTCAACCTGCTGGAGAAGGGGGCAAATGGCAGCAACAGAGGGAAAAAGGGAAATAGTGCCCTGCAGCATTCACGAAGAAGACAGATGCTTTGAACAAGAAAGATTAGGGAGCAGAGGGAGGATTCCCTTACTTGAAAGTTGCAATATTCTGAGCAGAAGAACAAAGCATTTGCCCCAGTTTCTCTGCAGAAAAAATGCAGGGAAGCAATCTGTTCAGCACCCGAGCTCCTCAGTGGACTGTGTAGGACTGAAATTTTCACATTGAGTAGAAAACTCAGACCAGAAAGCACCTCTGTTTTTGAAGCTGGCACCAGGAAATTGCATCCAGATAGCTGACTTGCTTCACCCAGTTTGCACAAGCAGAAACTACATCAGATGTGCAGAATACCCAGTTGCAGTAGTGAAATTCAGCACTGGAAAGCTGCGAGTTTATTTTTTAAAATGCTTGCAGCAGTGGCAGTTAAGTCCCTTAGAAATGTATCTTCACAGAGGGCAGAGGAGATTTCTGACCCTGCTGGTCTCTATTCTGTTTCTACTCAGAGGGAGGAATGTGCACTATGGCCTTCCTGATGCTTTGACATCCACCAGTAATGGTCAACTGAAGTGTTTCTCCCTTATAAATCAGGGCACTGGTTTAAAATAGGGCTCTCCTGCTCTGCCTCTGTGAGGAAGAGGTATCAGTGGGTGACTGTGAGGAATGCCCCTGGTCCCAGAAAGGGGTCTCACAAGATGATGCACTACATCGCCTGGCTTACCTTGGCTCATCCAGCGTCTCCCTCCTGCACCCTCTGGAGAATTCTGGGTGTAACAGGAAAGACCATTAAAACTCTTATATAATGGCTTGCAACAGAATGGAGTCACAAATGTCAGTCTTACTGAGAAAATAATTATAATGGTTTTATCATGAGAGTACAGTTTCTCCTTAAATTATTTTTTACCATAGACAAGATAGAATCATATATTTGCTTAGGTTGGAAAAGACATTTAAGACCAATGAGTTCAACCATTAACCTGTGGCTTTGTACAGGAGGAGATGAGCAGGACATCTCAAGGTTTAATAGTTATATACACTTTTTAAAAAATTATAGTAATAATTTAGCCTTTTTCTTTAGCTGCCCAAGGCAAAGGAAGATATTAATATGCTCAGTTATAAAGCTAACCAAAGAACAATCACCCAGTATTTGAAATAAGTGTCTAAGTATAGCTGAAGGTCCAAATAATTTACTCCAAAAGGTAATTTCCCTTGAAAAATAACCAGATGGAGGAAAACAGTCACAAATCTTTGCACAGCAATTGGGTCAAAATGTGACTGGGGTTTGTGCACTTGCTAAAAAAAGCAAGTGTTATCTATTTTTAAACCAGATTAGTAGTCACAGAATATGATACAAAGCATCAGCATTTAAAAGTGTTGGTTATCCTTAGCATACCTTGAATTTGGTTTATTGAGTCATATTTCCCTTCCATTTGGTAGGCAAAACCAAGATTTTTGTCATAACAGAGGAGAAAGTAAATTTTCAGATCTTTTCCTTCATAAACAGCCTCCTTCATTATAATCCACAGCATCTCCCAAATCTCAAGTAATTCTCCCAGCAGTCACCATTTCATGTACATTGGCTTTTCTAAGCTACAGATTTGCTAAAAGTATCCTATATTCTGAAACTACTTTTTTAAAAACTGATGGACTCTTTTTCCTTAATCTGGTTTTCAAACCTGTGTGTAAAACCACAGGGCCAGTGGAGAGTTGCCCTGCTGCCAGTGACAGCCCCCAGCAGTGCAGAAAGTGAGTCAAACGAGATGGTAGGAGCAAACAGCTGCATCTCCACTAAATACAGCCTGAACAGAGGCTTTGATTTCTTTCTCAGTGACAAAATACACAGGCATTTGTAAAAATTTACTGTCTTTGGTGTCATTTATCCATTTGTGTTTCTCTGGCCAGTTTGCCTCTGTGCATTGCTATGTTACATGCTCTGGAAGTGTTAATCAACAGGATTCATTAGCAGGAAGTGCTGAAAAGAGAAGGCAGTCTGGGCTCACCATCCCCTCACTGCCAGAGCTGAGTGAGGGAGCACTCCTAGAGAAGCAGAGTGAGCAGCAAACGAAACCAGCTCAAAGTTTCTCTTAAGTTAGAGCTGTCCCCCAGAATCCTGTCTGCCTCATAAGAACTAACATAAGTGACTGTTTGCCAAAGGCAAACACTGCAGCCAGCTATCCAGTATGGTCCCCAGTTCCAGTGCAAAGCTGTGAGTTGTTATCCCGGTGTGTCTGCACCCCTCCATGGCAAGCCCTCCGCAGGCTGCCTTGGGGTCAGGATTGGATAACAGTGGGGCAGATCTCCTCTTGGGGCCTTATGGGCTGCCAGCACAAGGGACCCTGCACGCCAGACAGGATTTAGGATGAGATGCTGGTGCTTCATTCCTTCTCCTGGGCTGCCCTGCACCATGTGGCTGAAGGTATGGAGGGAGTGGAGGCAGTAGAACCAGTGTAAAGCTGCTGCAAATTCTTGTGATTGACTCTTCTTTTGGAAAACAGAGCAATAGCTCTGCAATTTAGGGTCACAGCTCTTTGGAGCTCCTCTGAAGGAGCTTTTTTGCTATTCTCTTTGGCATAGAAACTCTAGGCTGAACCCTCTCTAGTATCCTGATTTCGGAGCTGTAAATTGCGAATAGCAAATTGACACGTGCTAATCCTTGCCTTGATTTTAATTTCATGCAAAGTGGTATTATCTTTTGATCAATACCCCAGTAATGCTGCTTGAGTCCAATGGCCTTGTGAATACAGGCTCCCGCTGAAGTAAGTACAAGTTGACTTGAGTGAAAAATGAGGAAAAACATTTCAGGGTTGAAAACCACGATTTTTTTAATACAAAGGTTCTTTCTCTTTCTTCATAGCAACAATACGTATTTTCATATGTAATATTGCAAGATAGAAGTTAATTTGAATTTTAAAAATGTAAATGTCCTATTTGTCTAGAAGTCTCAGCACAGACGGAAATTTCTGAAATTCAGCAGGACTGGAAGCCTTCATTTCTCAGCAATGAAGAATTCACCCAGCTGATGTTGGAGGTAAACATGCATACATACCTTTCCTAATTTTGTCTAGCACTCATGGAAACAACCGTGCATTTAGAATAAATTATCATCTGCAATTCCAAAAGAGCAGGATTTGGGAACTGCTGTATTTGACAATCAAACAGAGCTGTCACTAGGAGTGAAGTCCCCACTTGTTGCTCTTCCCTCTCAGCAGTACTGTTGTGCTGTCGCAAAGCTGTGTGGTGACTCCCAAGAAAAGCAGCCCAGCAGGGCAAAGATTCAAATCACAGGGGTTTTTTTGGGTGGTTTGGTTTTTTTTGTTTGGTTTTTTTTTTAATAAAACAGAGGTGAGGTAGAGGGCACATGGCTGTTTTTCTCTTATTCTTGGAAGGCATTGTTAGCATCTAATATTTACACAGGACTAGCACCTGAAATGCAGTGGTGTCACGTCCCTCTAGTGCTAGATGCTGAACAAGCAGATAAAGCCTGACAGCTCCTCTTCGCTTAATACAGTTGGTACTTCCACTCTGATTTTCAAGACCCTTCTCAAACACCTCCTATTCTAGCATTTTGCAATCATAGTTTTTAAATTATAGCAAAGCTTCTTTGAATGCTAGCTGGAGTTTGAAGGGAGGCAGCTCAATGGTGTTTATGTAGGCTCAAAATGAAAAACAAATGAGTTGGTAGAATGCATTTTTCTCTCTCAGAAATAGTAAGAACTGCCTTTAGCAAGGGTCTTCTCCTGTGCTAAACACATGGATGTTGCATAGCCCCAAAGTGTCCTTTGAAACCAAGCTTCTTCTCATCCCACAGAGGATGTGAACATGGCACATGATCCAGGCTCTAGTAGTGGGCAGGGAAGGATGTTGGGGAACAACTTCACCACCAAGGAGTGGCAAAAAGCTGGGGCACATTGCTGGCTCCCAGGGGCTGGCAGTCCTTTGGCCATTGCAGTTTATTGTGATGAGACTCCTCGGACAAGTTTTATGAGATACTTTGCTCCCATTGCTCTGACAACGGCCCATTTCCATCTCTGTGCTCAGGAACTTAACACACATAACTCCTTCAGTCTGCACTGAAGTATGTCCCTTAGATAGCAATAAATTGACTGTTGTTTTGACAGGCTGGGCCTTTGTTGATTCTACTTGTATGCTACACAATTTTAGATTAAAACAATCACTTTTGGTTTCCCAGCTTATAAATCACCTTCTTGCTACTGTGATTTTCCATGCCCTTCAAGATAACCTTGGGTATTGGGACATCCTGTGGTGCCAGATGTTTGTCATTCACTGCTAATTTTGCCTTTCTACTAATCTTGTTTTATTAGCATTTGAACAAGACTGCTTGAAGGTTTTCCCGTCTTGTTATTAAAAGATGGGAAGGGTTTTTTCCAAGCACTAATTCAAAAGACTCAAGGCATAATTGACTGCAGTAATGTATCAGCTTTCCTGAAAATGGCCTTTTCTTACCCCATTGAAAAGGCTGTCTCCAAATTACAGTGGGGATTAGCCTCTGTTTATCTGTCTAGGACTGATGCAATAGTAAAACTTAGGAAGAGGAAAATGCTCTCTTAATGTTGGAATGTCCAGTTGCAGGTAAATAAAAACAGAGTTATGTATGCACACATTAACTTGATTTTGTCACAGAGTTCTGATATGAGTCATTGTGTGTAATTTGCATTGGATATGAAATAAAGACTTGATTTTTTTAAAGACTAACAACCTTCACCATAGTAACATGCACGATTCAACTGCCTTGTAAAACCACTGCTCTCTTCTATGGGTTAACAGCTATCATGTTTTTTTAGAAAACAGCTTCAATGTACTGCACTACAGAAAAACATTCTCTGCACCTAGATTAACAAAATGAAACTAACTATAGCAGCTGGAGGGTTTTCAGAGATGCTAAACACACACTCTTTTCTACTGGGGTATAAGTTATTGACTTGCTTTTCAAAGGACTGAAGCACCAGCAGATTCCCATTGACTTAAATAGTTGCGGGTGCTTAGCATTCTCTGGAAAAAGGAACATATGTTTGTGTCNTTTTTTTTTTTTTTGACAATTAGCATTTTCCAGTGTTCTCAGAATTCTTTTCCTTATTGAAGTCAGCGGGGGGGAAAGGATGTGCTGTGGCTTACAGGATCAACTGCAAGTCTGGCTTGGAGGCAGGCCTGGATTTGTGGTTTGGTTTTGTAACGCCCTGGCTCTCTGATCAGGCTGTTTGCAGTACACCTGTCTCCTGAGCAGGTATGGCCACTGGAGTATAGTCAAACCCTGCTCTGATTCAGTCGTGCTTGCAGTGCCTTTGCTGCTCAAATACTGCTGGCAACGCTGCCTCCAGAACATCAGGGAACTGACAGGAAGGATCCTGATTTGCTCCCTTTAAAGGGTTGGGAGCCTCACTGGTGACTCCCTAACAACCATGGGAAGGTTTTAATGTATAATCTGAGCACCTACTGTTGTGTCTTAATTTTTTTTGAGGTGTTCTTCTTATAGTGATCTAAAGATCATCTAGCTTTAGCTCACTGTGAGGAGAATCCCCCGAAAAATTACGTAATCTTGCCTTAGATCTCAAATTTTACCTAGGTTTAATTTGGAACTAAACTTAGCTCAAAACTGGGCATCTCAGACTCAAGAAGAGACTCATTTTGAAGGTGAAATTGCTCCTATGCAGAGGGTAGGGGATAAGGTTGACATTTCCCTTCAGTCCTAGGACTGAATGGGCTTACCACAAGATGGGACCCAAGTGAGGAAGAAACTCTGCAGGAAGGGTGAATTTCTTTTGGAAGGAGTAATCTAATACCATGACCTTTAAAATAAATCACTCAATTAAAACTCAGGCTAAGGATTATTTGATCATTTGCATTGCATTTACTTACATGAAAGCCCAGTAATATACAATGTTACATTAATACAAACTCAGATTTATGGGGTTTGCAGAGAAGTACCATTTTGAGATAGGACTGCATCCTTTCATCGTCCTTTGATATTTACACAGAGCTCAAATGTTCATTTTAATAACTTCCAAGGGATCCAGTCTTAGTCATTTTGCATTATTAAAATGTGTGATTAATTTAAAAACTGAGACATGAAATGTTCCTGTGAGCCCTTTGTTGCTTCAATAGTAGGTTTTACTAGACTACAAAGAGTCTTGTAAAAGTTAAATCAGACTGTAAAATCAGAGAATTACTGTTCTGCAACTTGAGATAACATTCCTACAACTCAATAACAGTATGGTGCTGAAGTCAAACTGTTTTGATCAACACATGATAGGATGTCCTGTTTACACCACTCATTCCTATTAAAGTACTCTCGACTTGTCTGTTTTCTTTAGGCATTAGATGGCTTCATTATAGCAGTAACCACAGGTGGAAGCATCATCTATGTGTCTGACAGCATCACACCTCTTCTAGGGCATTTACCGGTGAGTAATTCTGGCATTGGCTTTTCTACTACGGATTGTAGAATTGGGCACAGCACTTTTAGAAACAGATGTAAAACAGCGCTGGGGGTAGTGTTTTCCTGAAGATGTGGTGAAGGAGTTGGTCCCTGCGTTATGCTGGCTGCTGCTGTTGCTCAGCTCTGCACTCCCTTCTGTCTGATTCGTACGCTTCAGGTTTTTTGTTGCTATGAGGCATTTCAGCTTGAATGGAAAAAGCTCTGCAGGAATAGTCTGGCCAAGGGAGGCGCACAGGGTGACCTGGCTGATCTTTTCCATCTCTGATTTCTAAGCTACCAGAGAATAGCACCAGGGATGCTAGCAGCCCATCGAGGAGCTTGTTAAGGGCCTTATTCTGCTTCCAGGGAGGTAAAGGACAAAAACCCCACTGATTCCAGAGCTAGCTTGGAGAGCTGATGAGCTCTCCCTGCAGCTCTGCTGCGCTTTCCCAAGGGGAGCGCTCAGTGCTCCCAGGAGGTGCTGATGGAGCCGATGCTGGTTGCATCCCTACACCAGTCCAGCCCATGCTCCTCCAGCACATTCAGCTTCTTTTATCTGTGTGCTGCTCCAGGAGGCACTCCCGTGTGCGTTGGCTTGGGCTGGAGAAGCAGGGGAAGAGGGACTGCTCCAAACCCTGCTCCTGTTGCTAAGGCTGCTCGAGGAGAAATGGCACAATAATTATGGATTAATCCTCACGCTCATTTTTAGTATCCTGGTCTCAAATAAATACATGCCCAGGAGAAAAAATTAGCTGCCAAGTCATTATTGTACTACCCCCTGCCATGTTCTTAAGAAAATTACAATTCTCTTTCTCTCATTTAGTTTTTCACCAAATATGTGTTATGTTTTTTCCACCCAGACAAATGTATTTCACAACACTACCTTGCTGGAATAAGAAGAAAAATTATTTTCTTCTGAGACAAAGGGAACTTGATGAAAGAGCAGCTCCTGGTAAATGCAAAAATATTGCTATGCAACAACAGATTGAACTGAGTCTATTTCAGTTTTCTTTCATCCTCAACAGTTTAGAAGACCAGTACTTTATTTTCTGACATTTGTCTCAGTTTAAGGGTGCGGAGAGCTCTGTCCTACACACAGCCTGTGGGCTTTTCGTACACTTACTGATTTCCATGAAATTTCCTTGTCTTTCAGCATTTGGAGGTTTCATTGGTATCCCTTGCAAATACTAATTGTTAGTGGAGATTACAGATCTGCTGCAGGAAAGTATTCCTCTTCAGGAAGACACACTTCAGACCCTGTACCTAAAATCTGAAGCCCTGACTGAACATGGATAGATTCAGGTTTATAACTCCTGAGTTGGACCATCAGAAACTAAATTTGTTTTCTCTCCCAAAAACATGGTTTGTGTGATAACCTTACATGGTATCCAGTCCAAAATAAGGATATAGAAGCATTTATTTGCGTAGAAGCAGCACATGGAAGTCCAAGTCAGGGACCAACCTATAAGGGCTGGAGGTGGAGCAGACCTTCCTGGAGCTGTTGGAGTGGTAATGATTAACAACTGCCCCACCCATGCAGAGGAGGCATCCCAGAGACCACAACTGAACGTGGAATAAAGGCTTCTGCCTGCCCCAGGTTGGCAAACTGCTGTGGCCATGGGCAGGGGCCCAGCTGAGGGTGCATCTAGATGCACACTGGGTATTTTAGTCCTCTGTTGCCCTTGCCATATGGGTTTTTTTAAAGTTTTAAAACTGATTAGAGTGCTATCTGGAAAATCTGTGTGGCTTATTTTGTTTACCTTGAGGATCTGTTTGTAAGCTAAATTCAGTCACTGTTTGAGGGACAAAATATCAATTCTTTCTCCTCTGTGACAACAGGGAAAAAATACTCTGCAAATCTTCTCCTTTGAGCAATGAAAGGAAATCAAAACTGGAGAGAATGCAGAGCAGGGCTCTCTGAGGGCTCCTGTTTATAAAACAGATATATTTTCTTTCATTAAAATCATGAAAGTCTCCAAGGCTGAGAACAAATATATCCGGTTCTCTTTACACAGCATCCCTTAAACTTTCGTGGAGCATTTTCAAACACAAACTTCCCCTGTTGTAATTCTAAATTATTTTTCTGAACAAGATCTGGAGACCAGTTGTAGGATCAGGTGAGATGGAGAGGTCTAGCTCACATGGTGAGGAAGACTCCAGCTGAAGTGAACTCACTGAAATCTGATCACAGCTCACAGCATTTGCCAGTCAGATGGTGCACCATGACTCCCAGAATATGCAGTTTCTTGAGAAAAGTCCTCCCTGTCCCTTCTTGCCTGCTTTTCCAGACGGTCCCTGGCATGGTTGAGATTGCTCCTCAGGGAAATTTTCCTAGTGAAAGTCAAGGAGCTGCTCTGTGTTGGGTGCTTAAGGTAAACGTCAGGGTGGAAAATTCTAGAACATAGCACCCGGTGGTGTACAAAAGTTAAGCATGCTGTGTTGCTGTTACAGGGTAGCAGTAGGAATCAGTGCAGGAGGTACAAGTTGATACAGGGGCCAAATCCCAGCACACAAGTGCATAGCCACCTTTATTTTTTGTGATGATGGGAAAGAAACCTGTCTCATTTGCAGCCCTTCACCATCCCTTTCCTAGGGACCATATTTGCTTAGTTCCTTGGCTTTTTTTGTCCCTGCAGCAGGAATTTTTCCTCCTAACCACTATCCCCATCCCCTGGTAAAAGCAGTGACATTATGAGGAAGGAGTTCCATTTTGGAGTAAAGTTGTTTTGTTGAAACTGCAGAACTATTTTAACTATGCATCCCATTATTGCAGAACTTGATGTATTTAGAACAGAGCAGCATCCATATAGGCAAAGGTGTTCTTTGCCTGCCTTGGCTTCCAGGAGGAAATACTCCAAAGCTTTGCTTATAGCAGGATCCATAGATTTGAAGATGCAGAGTAGATTCCAGGCTTAGCAACACAGCTATGCATTAACATAGTTCATCTAACAAGTCTACCCACAGACACCATAGTTTATCTTTTATCTGCTTTGCCTGTCTCATTCAGCAATACTCTGTGGCAGTCTCAGCCAGTGGCACAGATCTGCCCACTGCAGAATAATTAGACAGAGCTGAAAACCATTCCCCTCTATCTAACCCATTTTTATCACCAATGGTCAAACTTTTTCAATAGAATCAGGTCCAACCTTTGAGTTAATACTGCCTTGCCCACTAAACCAAAGTGCAATGTCCACTTGTTTTTTGAACCCTTCCAGGGATGGTGATTCTACTTCTTTCCTGGGCAGCCTCTTCCCATGCTTAATCACTTTCATGAAGAATTTTTTCCTGATGTCCGGCCTGAACCTCACCTGGTTGCACCTTGAGGCCATTTCACCTTCTGCTGACACTCGTTGCCTGGGGGGAGAGACCAACCCACATCACCACAGCCTCCTTTCAGATAGTTGTAAGAGTGTGATAAGGTCCTCCCTGAGCCTCCTTTTCTCCAGGGTGAACAATTCTAGCTCCCTCAGCTGCTCCTTGTAAGATCTGTGCTCCAGATCCTTCCCCAGCTCTGTTGTCCTTCTCTGGAGCTCCAGGTCCTCAGTGTGAGCTGAATTGAGCAACCCAGAACTGGACAGAGCACTCGAGGTGAGGCCTCACCAGTGCTGAGTGCAGGGGGACAATCCCTGCCCTGCTCCTGCTGGCCACACTCTTGCTGACACAGGCCAGGGCGCCATTGGCCTTCTTGGCCACCTGGGCACTGCTGGCTCATGTTCAGCTGCTGTGGACCAGCAGCCCCAGGTCCTTTTCCACTGGGCAGCTTCCCAGCGTCTCTGTCCCCAGCCTGTAGCACTGCCTGGGGTTGTTGTGACCCAAGGGCAGGATGTGCGACTTTGCCTTGTTGGACCCTCATACAGTTGATCTCAGCTCTTTGATCAAGTCTGTCCAGATCTCTTCACAGAGCCTGTCTGTCTCACCACTTACCTTTTTGCCATGACATCACATGTCTGCTCTTTGGATCTGGTGCAGAATTAGCTCTGAATAGCTTGCTTGGCATTTTTTACAGTGCCAGTGAGACACTGGAGCATTTGCTTCCATTCCTCTGTTTGACTTAGAAATGTATTTTGGATTGACATATTGATTCAAGACCATTGTTGAAGTCTTGATATGTACAAAATACAGATATTCTGTTCTGTGCACTGTTTTAGAGGTGTGCCAAACCTCTGTAAGAGGCAAGAGTTATGAAACACAGTAAGAAATAGAAACCTTAGCATTTTTTTCAAACTCATTTTTAAGAAGTTGGTGCTTCCTGTGATCAAAGATGCAAACCAAATATCAAATGGTGGATATGGTACATCATGGCAGCAAAAACTGTAAATACCAGGGCTTGCAAATCGACGAATACCTGGTGCTCAGGGTGAGAGGTTGTTCTTGAGGGGATGTGTGGAACAAAAGTCTCTTGCAACTCCAACCATAGGTGTAGTCACAGGCCTCTGCAGCTATTACCTGAAAGAGAAACAGCAGTGCAGAACTAATCAGAGGTTTGGAATTGGAGCTTGGTCACAGTATGGAGACAAAAGGTTTCAGTTAGACAAGTGGTGATGGCTCACATCTAGTCTCCCTGCAGTTATTGTAGAGTAAATGGGAGATTAATTAACCTAGCAGTATCATTATCATTTACAGGAAAAAAATAATTTCTGAGATTGCATCTAAGTCTTGAACAGAACTCACCAGCCCAGTTTCCTGTTGAAGGCTTTTTCTTCATATGTACAAAAAAAATTGCATGAAACAATGTACTGTATTTTGTGAAGTCTAGTATGTGTACACAGATGTGTGTATATAAGTATTTATAAATATATAAAAAACATCACTTATTGTATCAATAGGATTCACATTAATAAGACTTAAACTAAAGCCACAAAATTCAAGTCTTCTTCACAACAGGAATATTCAAGTAATGAGCATATATAATACTTATAACTGAATCATCTAAAGCAATATATTCATGTCAAGGTGTGTACATAAAGCATAGCACTCTGATTTTTAAAGTCTGCTCGATGAATTTCACCACTCTAAACAGGAGTTCAGAAAAGCTAGCATGAATAGAAAGCAGATGGAAACCAAAGCACAACCTTACATAAATAAATGATGGCTAATGACTTGCCAGTCTCATACAGAGCTTACATGCTTTCAGCATGACTGTACAGTCTGATAGAAGCTGCTCTGATGACACACAAAGCTGTGTCAGTGTGCCAGCTCGGCCTGAGGTAGTCTCAAGTGGGACAGATGTAAGTTGGTTCCATTGGAGGGTCACTTCATCTCAGGCTTCCTTTCAGATACACTCTGCTGGTGTTGGGTTAGTCACCATGCTGAGCATAGGGAGACCTTCCTCTTGGCAGCCCGTGACAGGCTCTTTGTCTTTTCCATCCTGAGCCAGCCATGGCCTTTTGCACAAATCCATGTCCTCTTTCCATTCCCAAATCTCAGTTCCTAGATTTTGGCTGGATTTCAGGTTCAAGCCAGCTGATCATGGGGCTGGAGTCACATGGACATTCAGCTCATGGCTGGCCAGAGGGAGGGCTTGTGTTGGTGGCACTGTGAAATCCCCCTCCCTGGAGACTCACTGCTGTAAAGTCATGTCCAGACTGGGAAGTCCCCTTCTCCCTGCTCCCTCCTGCCAGGATGTAGGAAGCAGGGAACAAGGCCTACCACCCCAAGGCCATTTCCCAGGAGCTGAGAGGTCTCCCCAGGAAGGAGCTGGATCTGGGACTGACCTGGCTGGCTCAGGGCATCTCTCAGCCTCACTGCTCCTGCAAGTCAGGCTCTCTTGGGGAGAGAAATTCCAGTGATCCACAGCAGGCCTGTTCATGGAGCTTAGTAGCATATGGGGAGCCAGACACCCTTTTCCAGCCCTCTGCCAGGTCTCATCATTTAATTGAGTGGACATACCTGCTGCATCTGATGATCTCTGAGAAGCATTAAATATTGCTGAATGAATGCTGAGACTTCATCTGATGAGCAGCCCACAGAAAAGTGGCCACTCAGTTTGTCCAACAGGTTCTCCCTCTGTTTTAGAGTACCTGGATATCAGTGAGGAAATTCCTGTCAAATGCCACCGGCTTTGTATCCACCTTGTTGCACATCTCTGTGAGTGTTTCTTGTTATGATATTTCTCTTTGTCTCAAAAGTTATTTCTCTTTGCAGTGTGATGTCTTGGATCAGAATTTGTTAAACTTCCTCCCAGAACAAGAGCACTCAGAAATTTATAAGATGTTATCTTCTTGTATGCTTATGACAGATTCTGCCTCATCAGATTACCTAAAAAGTAAGTTTCATTTTATCTTCTCTAGTAAATGAAAATGCATGAGCAGGATAAAAAAAAAAAATTCTCCCAGGAAGAGCTTTTCATGTGATGTTCAGTAAAAAAATTAGGTTCATAGCCTTTCAAAAAGATCTTGCCACCTGGAATGACCCTTTGGTTCTATTTTTAAATGAAACTCTTTGCCTTTATTTTACTAGGCTAAGACTTGCAGTTATGTTAATTATTAAATATCATATCATTTGAGACAGCGAAGGAAAATAGGTTAGCCAATGGAAATTGAGAGTTCGCCTGAGACAAATCACATCTTAATTGATATTTCAGCCTGTTCAAGTAAGATGTTGTTCAGAGATAAGCTAATCTGGCGTACCTTTGGTTTGCCTTACAGTCAAAAAATATCTCTAAAACCATGGTAATTCTTTTTCCAATTGAGTGTTGTTTTTCTGAGAAATTTTTTTACTTCCTCGGCCTTACTCACTCTAGGAGGTGAGATGTAGAAAACCAGCAAACACACGATAATGTAAGATGTACAGTTGCTCAATCTACTGTATCAGAAAAAACCTGCAGGTGATAGCTAATACGCCAAAGTTAATTTAATAGATATTTTGAGGTAATTAAGCACAGTTTTCCAACACAAGATGTGGAACAGTTGTGAGGAGCCTAAACAGAAAAAAAGCAGTAAGTTAAGGACCCAGTTCTCTCTGTGGCTGCGCCGAGAACATGGCTCTGTCACTCCTGTGATGAGGTGGTGTCAGAGGAGGGCGAGTTAATCTCCCAGGCTGTCCCTGAGCTGCAGGCACACCTGTGCATGCCACTGAGCAACCTGCATCCCCGCCAGGCGCTTCCTTGCAGAGGCTCTGGTCCAGCAATGTACAGCACATTGGTGTTTAGGACTCCTGAGTGGTAACAGGCTGCTCTTGTGCCACCAGTTGCAAGATTGGGGTTGGAAGACACCATTGGTTGTGTTTAGCTTAAATAGTATATTTATTTCTTCTTCTTCTTCTTTTAACAATCCAGCTGACAATGAACTAGAGTTTTATTGTCATCTTCTGAGAGGAAGTTTGAACCCAAAGGAATTTCCAACATATGAATACATAAAATTTGTAGGAAATTTTCGGTCTTACAGCAATGGTAAGCTTTAATTGTTGTATAAATGTTACTTTAGCTGTGTAAAATAAAAGTATTGCTCCATTGAACAAGACAGGCTTTTAACTGACAGAACTATTTTTAACATTACGGGATAAATTTTGCTTCACACGGATCTCATGGCTGAGTTGCAATAGCTGGATGAATACATGTGATGAGTGAAATTGTGTTAGTTGCTTTTGTTACTGCCCTTCATTTGCAGTTATCCTGGACTCTGGGTAAGTTCTCAAATAATGACAGGTCTAGAGGAGGGTTTATTTGTGCTCACTAATAACTGTGTGCTAAGACCCCACCTATTAGCAAAATTGTCATCTTGCTACCTTATCTGCTGGTTTACATTAAACACAAATTCCGTGCCAGAACTGATAACCTGCCAAATCTGTCTCCTCACCTTTCTCTGCAAATCCTGGGGAAAGGCAGCAGTGCCACGTGGCATCAGAACGGCTGAGGACATTGCCACCCAACTCCCTCTCCATTTTGCCATTTTGCATTCCTCTCCAGCATTGGAAAACCCAATACTCTGAAAAAAAAAAAGGGGGAAGAAATGCAGTCAGCATAGTCACTAATGCACTAGAGTCAGTCCAGAGAAACCATTTTTCAAGGGATGAGGAGCAGATTTCCACCTCACCCATTCTCTAACAAACAGATTGCTGCATGGCCATTAGTGTCAGAAATGAAATACTCTTTTATTACTTTCCTTCTCCTGCCTGCCCAAGTTTGCTTTAGTTACTTGCCTGACTGAACTCCAGAGTGGCATTTCCAAAGTTGCTGGTATTGTTCCAAATAGGTCATCCTCTGCAAAAAAATTCCCCACCGTGCTTTCCAAAAACTGCACACCACGCTGTGAAAAAAAATGTCCCTGTCCCCATTTAACTTTCTGCTTTTGCTCCACATGACTAGAATAGAAACCTACGTGCAGGATGGAGATATGTATTTCTTGTTTGGTGCCATCTGATTTGAGGCTCTATTTGTATAAAAAGATGTAGCTGCCTGTATGCTTTCCAGTTTGAATGAAGTGAAATGCGCCTGCCTGACAGACATGCACACCAAGCTGTTCTGTTTTCTAGAGCAGAAACCGGATTTCAGGTGCTGACTCATAAGGATATATTTCTACCAGGGGAATTTCTGATCCATTTTCTTCAAGGATTTTCAGCCCTTTATTTTGGTGTGACATTAATATTGCCCCCTTACCCGTTAGGATTTCACATCCCAGCAATTTTATCAGTGGCTATTTCTCAGAAGAATGATAAAACTTACATTACAGATATCTTCCCTAGATTAATGCATAGAAACTAAATGGGAACATATTGATTTCAGGAGACACCAAATCATTTTCCAAAGACCCCATCTTAATAGCTTTCGAACAAGTCATGTGCTTTCTTCTTCACCTTTTTTTCCCCCTCCTTTGTGCCACTTTTTCTACATCTTCCACTTTATTTTGTCTCTTCCACTTTTTTCCTCGTCTCTGCTGCAGTCTGACCCTCCAGTTGGCAGGGAAGGGGCAGCCTTAGCTTGGTTCTGTGAGATGGTGCCTCCTGCCCCCCTTGCCATCCGACTTTAGTTTTGCCAGTTTAGTGCAGAGCCTAATGGAAATGCCTCACCAGTGCATGTCCAGCACTGCTCCCCTTTGGCTGGGAGTCACCCCCATGGCTGCCTCCCAGAAAAGGTGGAAGCAAGTGCATTGGACTCGCATGTAGCAGCAGCCAACTCTTTGCTTGAGAGCTGATAGCCTTAGCTCACGGGGTGAGCAGCCAGAGGAGGGTGCAGACATTGGTGCTGTCCGTGGATCCACTGAGCTGCTTGAACCAGCCAGCCACACCCTGAGCAAGGCGCAGGAGAATCAGCCCAAGTGAGCACTGTATGAATGCTGCACCCTTTGGAGAAGCCACCCAAGGGCTGGAGGCAAGCACCTGTGCTTTGGCGCAGGAATTTGTGGCACAAACAACGTGGAGCAGCTGGTGGGTGCAGCGATGGGCTGAGTTCCTGCCTCTGCTTGGCCCACAGTTATTAGGCACCATCCCCCAGCCCATGCTCCTCAGGGCTGTCACCTGTTGGACCTGTAATTTCCCTCTTTACATCCTGTTAAATAAATACCCATTCTCCAGTCATCTGTCATCCAGGTGTGAGGCCAAGTGGGCAAGAAAGAAGGTGGTGGGAGAGACACATATCACTCAGGGCAGCATTTGTCCTATATGGATAGGATCAGCTGGCTCCAAACCCTGCTTTTTGAAGGTGTTTGTGAAGGAAGGATTCTAAGCTAAAGATAAGAAAAGAGTTAGCTGGGGGAGAAAGACAGAAATTGCAAATTAGGCTTAATTAGCAGGAGACATTCCTTATGAATGTATTGAAGAATGTTTTTCCCTGTAGCTTTTCACAGCAGTGGAAGTGCGAGCATGTTTTTACACATGGGAGACTGATACAGGATGTTCTTTAAATACAAATCCTGCCGTTCCTTTTTAGCCACCCATTGCCAACTCCTACCTTTGTTTCCAACGGTTTGCTGAGCATACTCTGAGCCCACTCTGCCTGCATGTTCCTGCCACAGGGATGCCAGAGCTTCTGTGGCCAGGGAAGTTCTTTTATCCCTGGGCAGGTAATATCCTATCAGGATACTTAGCATTTCTGTTGTCATTAATGTAGAGTCATAGCAGCAACAGCCCAAGTAAACCTGTCTCCGTTCCTACTTCTTTAACTTTTGCTGATGTTTTTAAGAACTGGAAGGTCCTTCTTCACCTTCTTTAGCAGAAATGGCACTCTCTTTTATTATACTTCCATGTAACCTTTTATGTAACTTCCTTTGAATTATCATCTCCTTAGGCTTATTTTATTATTGTTCATTGCTCATACAGTGTTAGTGCTTGGGGCAAGGAGATATCAGGCATGTGAGTCCCCAGTTACCTTTCCCCCTCCCTCCTCCTTCATATCTTCTCCGTTAATCACATTGTGACTTATGGCTGAGAACATCATACAGGGATGGGTTTGAATGGATTAATTTGAAGGATTGCGGCTTAGAAAGCCAGTTATGGGCTTAGCTGCTCTCCCTAACTTTAATGGCAGCTCTGGGGCTTTAAAGGCCATTGTACTGAGATGCCAAAGATAATTTTTTTCATGCTGAAGTAGAACAAATACCTGCTATCTGCCAAGGTGACTTGTCACCAGAATTGCTGTCAGGGAGCCAAATCACACACACAATCTACATTGAATCCATGCTACTCCCACAGAGCAGCAGTCACCAGCATCTTCACTGGTCCCAGAAGAGCCAGGGACATGCATGTACAGGGCCCAGAAGTTGCCCAGGAAAGCTCTCACAGTTCACAGCAGGTATTCAGTCTTTCAGGAGATCACTGTCCCTGGAGCTGCTGGGGTCAGCTAGAGCTGCAGGCTAGAGAAGCTGCACAGCCCAGTGCCAGGGTTAGCAAGTGCATGCACACTTGGACTGGTCCTAGGGAATCTGTACTCTTCAGCCCCTGCTGCAGAGCATTTCTGCAGCTGTATCTGCAGCAGGGATGTGACATGAGCTGCCTGCACATGAGTGAGTCCCCGTTGCATTGGCCAAGTGAAAGCAGCCGACCAGCGAAACAGCACTGCAAGCTGTGCAGAGCGCCTGCATGAGTCACTGGCTGTGCTAAAGCAAATACAAGAGATTTTATTTTCCATTTGGGGGGGATTATATAACCATCATTAATTAAGCTTCAATGAGAAAAGCAGGACTGTAACCTGATGTGACGATTCAGTAGTCCTGTGAGAAGAAAGGAGGTGGCCCATGGACCACTCGGGCAGGGAAGGTGGAGTTTCTTTTTGCTTCTGTGAGAAATGCCTACTTGCTATCAGTCAGATCATCAGGATTGCTTTTGTTTTATTTTCAAACAGGGACTCTGTCCAATATTTTTATATATTTCAGGTTCTGGGTCTGTAGCCCAGATTTTAATGAGAGACATGAGTGTCTGCAAACATCTGAGGGAGCCAAGTGCATCATTGTACCTATTGACCAGTAGTACCTGATAAGAGAGAGAGCCATATCAGCATCACCACTGAATGATACAGTGGCTCACATCCAGTCTTGCCTGAGGGGGAAGTCAAGTACTAAAGGTAACCCCCCTCCAAAAGTCCAAGGAAGTGCTCAGCTCCCAGTATAAAATGTCAAATGGAGTGAGAATAAATTACTTTACAAAGCAGCTTAATAGCTCGCTCTGATAAGAAATGATAAGATGGACTGGATTTACCCTCCTGTGAAAATTGTTTGTACGTTGTAAACAGACAAAGATCTGTCATAATTACATATCCAAATATTGGCTCTGGTATCCTCTTTCTGAGGTGACACGCTTGCTTAAAAACTCCTGAAAGGGACAAAACCAGAGTCCTCTCTTTCCAAGAGTTAACCAATATTAAAAAGGACCACCAGCATCTTTTAAGTGATAGATCTGTCCTCTCATCCAAAATGCCTGAAGCTTTTCTCTTGAAGATGAGCATTATGTAAAAAGAGTTTCTAATCAAGTAAAATAATATTATAGTGTAATTTAAATTCGTACATTTTTGTTCCAAATTACATGGAAAGTCAGGAAGTATCTGGTTACTGAATGCTGATAATAGCAGATACTCTACTGTTAGCTGATACGTCTCTCAGATATGATAGTAAACATCAAGAAAATTACTATGTTGAGGAGAAAAAAAATCTTAACTTTGAGAAAAATTAATTGCATCTGAATTAATTTTTAAAAGAAATAAACAGTTCATAGAGAAGATACATTGATCTTGAGCCTCCATAAGTAGAGGCTGAAACAAGAATAACTCAATCCAAAATGAATGTTTTGATCAGAACCAACAGCTGCATATTATTTGCTATTAAGAATATCATAGAAGCTGCAGCTAACAATATGCAGCACTCATGCTAGGCTCTCTATGCAAAGAAAAGGCACAATTCCTGTCCTAAAAAATCTGCTTGGGATTCATATCAACACAGGATGGCCAGGGGAGAAACAGGAGGACGAAAGAGGAGAGAGTAGATCAAAGTGGACAGGTGATGTATGGACACTGTCAGTGTTACTCATCTACATAACCACTGAGAGCAGTCTGGCTTGCCACCAGCACTTCAGATTTCTTCATTATATCTATTAATTGCCACATATTCTGTTTATCTGAGGCCTGAAGTAGTTTGTATGAAACAATTTTGATTTTATTCTGGTCTGTTTGGCCCCTGTTTTTTTGAAATCACTGTTGAGTTTGTTTGACAAGTCCCTAAGACTGGTTCTTTAAATATTAACCTCTCCTGACAAAGTAGGAAGGAGGGATTTCTTCTTTCAAATGACATAGACAGGAGGTTTGCTATCTTAGGAAGATTATGTTTTACACATTCCAGGTTGAAGTAAGATGACCAAGCACAGCTGACTGCTGTACCATTATTAACTGAATAAAGTGGCATCTGGGTTTTTTTAAACATGTTTTCATTCATTTCATGTGGCATGATTTCTCTTCCTTAGGATAAAAATCCTTTTGTTTGTGATAGTGACAGGGCTTGGTTCCTTGTGTATATTAATTTGTAACGTTCTATCCCTGGTGCCTTGGTCTTAAAAAAAAAAAATCAAATAAAGATCTCTATATAGTAAATCAGTTTATTTGTATCTTATGAGATATTTGCAGCTGTTTAGTATGTTTACAAAATAATTTTGTGGTATTCTAGGAGCAGCAGGTGTTATAGGTAACCACAAAAACTATTAAAATTCACACTAAGGAGCATCAGCTAGCTTATATATATATGAGACAACTGTTTCACCTTTCTGATTGTATATTTAGCTTTGTCATATGACCTTCTGATTCCTTACTCACGATATTTTGTCTCGATCATTTAATTGTGAAACACTCAGACCTTTATTTACCCAAGCCCACCTGTTTATGGCCAGTCTAATGTTTTCATTAGGCATCCTCTGACAAAAGCTCTCCAAGCCCTATGTTTGACTTATAAATGTTAATATCACCATAGCCTCAGGCTTGATCCTGTATTTTCTGTTCTGCTGTCTTTCTGTGTTGCTCTCAGAAAGTTCGCTACTCAAGATGTTGTGTTTCTTTTGAAGACTTGGAGAGTCATAAAGTATGATTTTTTTCAGGAGGCTTTTGTAAAAGGTTATACCAGGATTGGTTTTTAAAAAAAAAAAAAGTCATCTAATGATATCTTTTTTTAACTGTACTTCAAAATTCATCAACCAAAAAAAGTTGAAATTTGGTCACAGCTGCAAAAGCAGAGCAAAGCAGGCTGTGCAGATAGAGCTGTGGAAAGAAAAGATACCAACAAACTAAGTCAGGCAGAAAAATAATTCAGAAGCAAATGCGACTGTTTTTTTTCTTTCAGTTATTGTAGTTGTCATTTTCAGATGGAGATGTACTTGACAATGTAGTGGCTACCTGCCTGCATCATTGAGGCTTTTAATGCTCTGGACTTTGTCAAAGGCAGCTGAATATGAGATGGCACAGCAGCTGTTCAAAGACAGGATAACATCCAGCCAGGCCAGCTCTGTCTCATCTCTTTGGGCTTATTCATTCACTGCTGCTTAAGTTCATCATTTCCAAATGTTGTAAGGAAATCCCAAATTACTGCCTAGCTGTCCTACCACAATAATTATTTCCCTTTTACTACTGCATTTACCTGTTGGAAATATAATCCTGTTTTGTAAATGCCCCATTCAGGGATGTATTCTCCCCTCTTCTAAGTAAATGCCACATTCAGGAATCTCTTCTGCTGTCTTCTGAGAATATGTCTCAGGCTCGTGGCTGTTTACATCCAACAGCTGACATAAGAAAGCCATCTGCTCTCTTTGGTGTGACTCAGTCTCTGCTTCCTTCTACAACTGGTGTCATTTGCAAGCCTGTGGTTCATATACTAGGTTAACTTCTCATACCTGTGTTGGAGGCTAAACGTGCTTATCTTCTTTTCATATCTTAGATATGCCCAGACTGCAAGAATTTGCTGCTGAACTTGACTATTACAGAGAGAAACAGCCCCACTGACTTCAAATGTCACGTCATACTACACAGCAAGCTTGGAAGTAACTTTTCACAATGCCTGTAATGCAGGTGTATAGCATTCCCATTAATTTCTAAATGGGACCAACTACAGAAATCAACAGGCTTGCACTAAATAATAATATCAGAGTTGGACCAACTCTTTACTTGTGTGTCCTGTAGAACTTTACTCTTCTTTTTTTTCAACTTTTTGTGTTAATAATCACACAGAAGCCCACATATATACACATAACCCCCAGGATATTTCTAGGGAGTCCTGAGAGCATGTGTGCTCTGCTGCTGCAAGGAGGAGAATTTTGCCCTTATTTTTTATCTCTGTATCCAGTCAGCCATGCCCTCCAGTCTCAGCTGTGAGAGAGGACTTGATCTCTGTGGATGTTCATCTCTGTGCTGTCTTCTCTTTATTTCCCTTTTTGGTGTAATATATGTTGTACAGGCAGTGGCCTAATCCAGTTAATCACAGGCGTGAATTCCACTCAGCATACTTTCTTTCCTGTCTCATACGCGGTTATTATCCTTATTGCCAGTAGTGCATCAATATTCTAAGGCTTTTAATAGGTTGAATTGAGTTCCAAAAGCACATGTGATCACTTGAGACTTCTTCCATCTCTGCAATTTGTGGTAGTGAATGAAATCCCAGTGCAGAAGCATCCCAGGATAAAATTGGCTAGTTATCTTCTCCCCAGATAGATTCAAAACTCTTCAATTTCACAGTAATGCTTTGCCCTGTGCAGAAGAACCAAACTTTCAGAAACTTTCTGAAGGTGGATATACGGGCCTAATAGTGAGGAAAGTGAGTTTCATATTAACACTAATCCCTATTAGCATTAAATTAGCTCATATTGGTGAACTCTGGCTGCTGGATAGGTCCTTCTCTGCCCCCACGGGAGAAAGTCAGCTAGGCAGGGCAAGAATCCACCCCAGTTCCCACTGCAGCCTGACACACTGTTTTCTTTCATAGCTGAGGCAGTGGGATTACTGTCTCTAAACAACTTGAACTTGGAGGAATAATTTGCATTATGTCATTCTAACACGGGGCTGTGGGCTAGTTAACAGCAACACATCCTTTTGGCAGTGCATCTCTGTGGCAGGAGGTGCTAGTGGGCTCCCAAAGCAGCTGGATTCACGCAGTCAGGAAAGACACAGCTAAAATGCATACACAAAATCACATCCAGCTTTTCCCTCTGCCCAGTGATAGAGGAGACAGCAGGCCATCTACAGACTCGCCAGATGTGCCCATCTCTGGAAGCCAGTGCCATACATAAGGTCCCTTTTCCTCTTCTTTAAAAGAAGGATAACATGAGCATACTGGGGACTGAGTTTTTTCCATGCCAAAGGGGGAGACATTCTGCAGCGGCCAAGAATCACAAGCATCCTCTTGCTAGTTCGATGAAGCCTCGCTGGCTGTGGGCCCCGGTGTTTTGCCACTGATGACTTGACGAACTCTTTTTCAGCTACCTCCTTTGCCAACACTTTTTTTCACTGCATCATGGAAGTTACAGCACTAGGCATGCTGCAGCTTGTATTTTTTTTAATTTTTTTTTTTCCTTGTGAGTGGTGAAAAAGAGCAATTGGATGCGTGGGGTTTCTTTCCAGAAAACTGGTTTATGCTCTGTAATAAGGTTTGGCCTTATTTTTATCAGGATTAACCTGTAAAATTCATACTTGAAGTTAAGCTCTGATGCCTTTCTGCCTAACACGACTGACTGGGATTTAAATATATGCATATCAGCTTTAAAAGCTTTTAGAGCACTTCTCTGAATAAAAATAGTATTAGTACACTTGGAGTGTGCAAAATATTCAGGGAGAGCAAATCTTATATGAGGCATGACTCCAAGTCCCATTTTTTTTCCCTAACTAGTGCCTAACTCCACTTGCAATGGCTTTGATGAGGCTGTCCCAAGGGCTTACAGAGCATCCCCCGGAAAGCAAATCTGCTTTGTTGCGACTGTTCGTTTGGCAACACCTCAGTTTTTAAAGGTAAGTGCTCACCCTGGGTCCCATGCGTTTCAGAACTTCTCCAAACACTTTCAGATGGGGTGACACAGAAGGTGCTTAGTTTTGCTAATTGAATGGATTACAGATATCACATTTCATGCATAAAAATCCACTGAAGAGGATTATCAGTGCAAGCCAGGATCTGTGGAAGCAGTGTCACTTCTGCCCCCATTGCACAGGATACAGAAACTTCTTTGCAATAGGAATTGCAAAGTCACTTTGAAATTTGGTTCCTCATTGCTGCTTCCTGTTCCTGTGATGGGACAATGTACAAAGGTCTCAAGGGTCTTTTCCAGCCTAGTTGATTCTGTGATTTTGTGGTACAGATGACCACCAGCACTTTCACTTGTGCTCCTCAGCATCTTTGGTGGGCCACTGCATGTTTCCCTTCTCACAAATCCTGGAAGTAAGATAAGTGCTTGTGCTTTTAAGGATAGACAAACCAAGCTGGTGTCTAACACTGCTGTTCCCTAACAAATGTGAATTACTGCATCAGGTGTCCTGCGCCCAGAGTTTAAGAGGGTTTTTTTATGTAGTTGAGATGTGACCAATATGAAATCACTGCTCTCTTGGCATGGTTGCATTACTGCTCTGGAACTTGCAGGGCATTCTAGACTGATTCCTGATCCTGCAGGCAAGTAGAGTCCCCTTCTGGGTAAGTGAGGATACTTCCCATGAATCTTAACCAATCTTAACAGTAATCATACTAGCACAAGAGCTGGAGTTAAAGGTTCTCTGAGGACCCTGAAAGCAAATTCCCTTGTCTTTGGGTAGCTAGCATCTCAAAATAAATGGAAACAAAATGGGCTACTCGTGGCAGTGAGCTGCCCAGTGCTAGGAAGGAAGCAGCTGCTGAACAGCCCAGAGAAGGTTTTAACTGCTGCAGTGTCCTGAACACACATCTCTTCAGTTCACCTGCGTGATTCCCTAAATCCTACTTTTGACTTCCTACGGTAAAATGAATGTAAAATGTTTATCTGACCAGCTAAGGAGGACAGAGTCAACAGTTTGGTGGTGCACAGCAGTTCAAGCATACACCTTGAATTTTCGTGCACATTCTTGGCATCAGCCTGGATTTTGACCTAAACTGGAGAGAGGGGAGGAAAGGAATTTAAGGTGCTTATGAAGCCTTTTGCCTCTGCACAGCTAGAGACTTCAACTTCATCAGCATTGATATGTATCAAAGAATTTCTTGATGGCAGCACAGCTCAGCTTGTTCTCTGGTCCCAACAGGATTTAAAGCATCAGTGGTCTCCTCTGCCCGAGGAAGAGCAGAGGGAGAAGCAGTAATGGAAATGATGGGAAGGTGTCACTGAGCCCACAGCACAGGGGGATGTGGCATCAGGGAGCAGGGGAATGGTGGGCACACTGTCCTTACCAGTGAGGATGGAGACCCTCCTGCAGGAGAGATGTGAAGGACACAGGAACCCTGGATACCACAAATCCTGAATGCTGATGCTGAGAAGTCCCAGGCCAGGAGCCTCCAGGCTGACTCTAGGCAGGTCATGGAACTGCAGTTACCCCTGCAAAGCACCCAGTGGAAGGGGAGAGGTTGGCAGAGGAGAGCTTGGAGTGGACAGCAAGGCGGCGTGGGGCATGCAGCCAAACCCAGCCCATGCACGGGTGTGCACTGTGCTGCCATTTTTCCCTCTACCTCCCACCTCCACCCAGCAAGTGGTGGAGCACCGCTGACTGCCTCCTGATCCTCATCTCTCTGGAGCAAGGCTGCCCTGCCTCACATAACTCAGTAATTATCGTGCTCCTGAGCACTGAGGGCTGCTGTGAATCTTAAGGGCCACCTTGTTTGCTGTGGCAGTGAAGTGCAAGGCAACACTGACCCCTTTTATCCACTGGACAGAACCCGTGCAGGCATGGGATCTCATGAAAAGGCATATACTCCTCTGCATCTACTGAAGGAGAAGGAAAGTGTCCCACTTTCTCCAGAGAGCTTGGAGGGCAAACATCCAAAAGGACCAGGGGTGGTGGTGGGTATCTTTAGTAACACAGAGGGAGTGAAGCAAGACGTGGCAAGCCCTGGTGGGATCAGGCACAGGCTGGATGCTGGGAAAGCCCACGGCCATCACACCCCAGGCTCTGCTTCAAAGCCAAAAAAGTTTTGGCACCCTCAGGCACAGTCTCAGCTCTTAAGCATTACAAGTTCTTCTCTCTATATCCTATAGAAAAATGTTGGCATTGATAAATACAATAGTTTGCTCTCTGGAATGGACAGAAAAGGGGTGAATTCTCCATTTTCTCCTCTTATGTACCATATATTTATAGCTAACAAAAGCTAGATGAAGCAGAGGGGTGAAGCTCCAACTCTCAGTAAGTCAGTTTTCTCCATTGGACAGGAGATGTGCATCGTAGAAGAACCTCTAGAGGAATTCACATCAAGACACAGTCTGGAGTGGAAATTTTTATTCCTGGATCACAGGTTGGTGACAAGAAAAGCCCTGCTGGTTGTGTTTGGTGCTTTTCTGCTACTATTTCACAAGTACAGTTCTCTCAAGTAGTGTTCCATTTCACGTCTAAATCTCATGAACAGTAGGGCTGCCACCGAAATTCCTACAAAAAGTGATGTTTACTATTTTACATTAGCTTTTGCTTTTATTTTTAATGGGCTTTTAAAACATAAGGACTCTGTTTCTTCAGCTGAATTTCTGATTAGCTCGTTCTTCCTTCCTTTAAAATTATCAACAGACCGAAGTCTGTCACATGGCAAAATGAGCTAATTATTATACAGCTGCAGAAATCCTTCCTTCCAAATCCAGTCATTGATTGCGTGTGTGCAATTCCCACTGAGTTATGGAGGGAAAGTCTATGCTGGCCTGAGGCATCTGTGCTGGCAAAGGTACAAAGCAAGTGCCTCAGCATGCCACAGATGAGCTCTCCAGGCACCCAGAGGAAAGCAGCGCAGATGATTTCCTCTCTTATCCCCCCAGTCCCAGCAGATGATGGCTTCCAAACAACTCCCCACGCATTTTCCCCTGTGTAAGGGCTGCAGGAGCCGTCGCAGAGCCCCTGACCAAGCAGCAGCCAGGGAACTGCTCCCTCACAGCAGATTCCTTTGTAAAGGTCCCTGAGAAGCTGGACTGCTTTCCACAATTGCATTTTCCCTGAAGAAGGGGTGTTGTCATAGTCTTCCTGGGATGGTGCCTGCTGGTATTTCTGTGCCCCAGCTGGGTATCCCAGGCTCAAGGTGGGCCAAAATCAGGATCCAGCGCCCCGAACAAGTTGTTCGTGTCTACATCTATACACTGATAAGTGAAAGTAGACGTGGGCTGTTTGCATCTCTGTGTCAGCGCGTTCTGTGTTTTACGGACTCGTGTTGTGCCCAACTGCAGAGCACCGCCGATCATCGGGTACTTGCCTTTTGAAGTGCTGGGTACTTCTGGCTACGACTATTACCACATAGATGACCTAGAGCTGCTAGCAAGGTGCCACGAACACTGTAAGTATCACACGGCCCAAGCAGATTCCTGGGAAGTCACTGGGACACCTCTTTTCAGTGGAATGTTGTTTGCAAGGGGAGGTTTGACTCTGGCCTCAGCCTGCATATCTTAGCCGAGCTGTAGCAGACTGTGGGCACTGCAGTTGATTGGCATCTGGGACAGATTTACCAAGCTCTGAAAAATATGATTTTACCTTCTGTGTTCCCAAAAGTAGCCAGTGAGACTCACTGAATGGATAAAATATGCCAGATTTGGCCCCTGTTCTATTAGTAAGGAATATGCAGAAATAGTTCTAGCAATTCTTGTGGATTATTTTCCCTAATGTTGTTCACTGTGTATTTGGGATTAGCTGTGATTATTTAAATACGGTCTATTAGGATTTAATTGAAAAACTATTTCACCAAGTAAAGAAAATAAGGCAATGCTTTTCAAATATTTGCTTACAGAACTGGCTGTAATATCTCATCTTACCACCTCTGCCCTGTCTTGAAAGTATCCTGTCAACATTAGTTGTTATATGTTGACATTGAAATATAGAAAGGCTAAATAGCTGGATGCTTGGGAATCCCTTGAAATCACCAGGGGGAAAAAGCAGAGATTAGTTTGGTTGGTGAATTATCAAAACCTTCAATAAATCCTGAAGTTTACTGTAGTTTGTCAGTCTGGGAATTTTCTTTCAAATTATTTTTGTCTTTGCACAGTGTTATCTCCTATGCTTACCTCATTTTAAATTGACTTGCACACAATACTCATCTTTTCAAGTATTTTTATCCTGTATTTTTCTGCTCTAGAACTTAAGATGATCACTCTTAGAAAATAATCCCAGGTGTTTAATTAAGCAGTATGTGATCAGCACATAGAGCAGGGTAAGATCTATGTTTAAATGTAGCAAACACTAATTAATTAGTGTCCAAACTTAAGGTGAATTGTACTGTATAGGAATGTACCATCCCAAGTGTCAGAAGGAGATTATTAATCATTATGATTCTTGTTCTGTCAGAAGGCTGAGAGGAGCACTTACTCAAAATTGGTGCTTGTACTCCTGTCTACCTATGACAGATATTTTTGTCACTTTTTTTTCAAATTTCACATCATTTTCATGCGGGAAATTGTGCTACAAGCTGTGTGTGTTTTCTGCTGGCAGTGATGCAGTTCGGCAAGGGGAAGTCGTGCTGCTATCGGTTTCTGACCAAAGGACAGCAGTGGATCTGGCTCCAGACCCATTACTACATCACCTACCACCAGTGGAACTCCAAGCCAGAGTTCATTGTGTGCACACACATGGTGGTAAGGTATGGAAAATCCTGTCAACCGGCTGGGACATAAAGGACAGTAAGATATGAGCATTATCATATCTGCCAGTGATGTCAAAATATAACATCATTTGCATAACAAAAAAAAAAGCCTTTCTGAAGAACTTTCTGAAGGAAATAGGGTAATTATAGGAGAACAGACTGAACCTTAGTTTATGTTGAGCTTAAATTTTTTTTTTTTTTCGCTTAGGGGCAGATGAACTATGCCATTTTTCCATTTTATGCAAGAATAGACAGTCCCCTTAAATATTCACTTCCTCTAATCCTTATGTTGTTTTTAAAGAGATTTATAGAAGCTTGCTTTCCAGTGAAGTCATAAAGTGATTGTAGGATGTGAACTTGACCTTTTTATATAGTTCTTTAATGTGCATCTTGACTTCAAGAAGATAGGAACAGAGCAAAACCTGAAAATTAAAATACTTGCAAATGTTATTCAGTAACATTTGACTTAAGTAACTTTTCAGCTGTTCATTTAACCTGTAAAATGTACAGTAATTTGTTCCTCCACTCTCTTAAAGCACATTTAAAAGAAATATAGCAGTTCCATGTTGCTACATAGAATTACATTTTCCATTCAGTTATGCAGATGTTCGGGTGGAGAGGAGACAGGAGATGGGCTTGGAAGAAGTGTCCTCAGAGGTTGTGTCCTCAGCACTAAAGGTACAATGAGAAAAGCTTTTTTCATTAATTCATGCGGTAATCACAACTTGCTCCTATGTTAACGTCACTGAAGATTCCAGTATGGTCTTTCTCCAGTCTTGGTGGTTTCTGTCAACTTCAGAACTCCTTGCTCACTTGAATAATTTTTACATAAATCAGGTAAGTTTAGGAAGGGATAAACCTGGAGATCAGTAAATGAAGTGGAACATGGGCTGGGGCAATGTGAGATATCACGACTGTTCCGTGGCAAGGTACTACAGTTTAAAGATTCATTTGGACAAGTTCTGGCCATCAGCCCTCTTGGCTACATCTCAGTGATCTCTCGAGGAAAGACAACAAAGCTTGCCCTCAGTGCACAGCCGAGTATCTCGCAGAGGTTGCAGTTGCTGCCCCATCCAGCTGAACACAAAAGAAACATTCAGAAAAATATCTGAAGGCACAAAGTGGCTATGGCAGTAGCTTGCTATTTATTTCTAACTCAGTGATAGTTGTTTGCAAAATGCATTTGTTTGATGCTGTTTGGAAGGGGCATTGATGCCTTTGTCCAGGTCTTCTGCTGACCTACCTGAGATTATTTCTGCTCAAGTCATTTCGGGTCTGCCAAAGAAGTGGTGTGCAACCATTACTAAATTTCAAAATGCTTTACCTCTGACAGATGCAATAGCTATTCTCCTCTTCTGGTTTGTTTTAGGACAGTGGCGCCAGCTTGGATCCTGAACAGCACTTTAATGCACTTGAAATTGGTGCCTCAATCCTCAATGCTAGTCGGACACCCTCAGTATCATCCAGGAGCTCACCAAAATCTTCTCACACGCCCAAGTCAGACCCAGCATGTGAGTGGCATTCCTGAGCTACGGAATTGTTTTTAAATTAGCCAAGTTAAAGAATGTGTTTTTATATACCACAGCTGCTAAATTAACAGTAAATTATGAGACATTGATGATATGCACTAACAAAGAAGTGCAAAAGCTGAAATTGTAACATACAGGTTTTTCTAGCACAACCACCTAAACGCTGGAAGCTGAGCGGTGGGATTAGATGTGAAATGTGCTGTTTCAATCTGCTACAAAAATGAGAATTTTGTCTTTAGATTTGAGGGCACCAGTGTGAGCAATAGAGACTTCTCTAGACTTACCTGAGTAGTAACATCCTGTGGGTGACTCCTCTGGCCAAGATTTAGGATGCTCCAGTATTGACTTGGGATACTCTTTCTGCTTCCCAGTCTGGAAAAAAAAGCCAATGAGCTAACCTAAATTTACAGTTATTCAGCCCATCTAAAGGGAGTTCCAGCTGGTTTAGAACAGTTCCTGGGTCCTTTTGCACTGACCATTGGAGCATAGAATCATAGTCTGTCTGATTTACTTTTATCTTTGCCCAGACCCTCCTTGTCAGTTTAATTTTATTACTATTGAAGTCAACAAGAACAGCCGTGACTCCCACTGTAATTTATCCAGGCCATTACAATTTCTACCCAGGTCTTGTCATATTACCCACTTCAAAGAGGGTTGATTTCCAGCATGTAAGATCCCACCGGTACTTTTCTTGCAGCTACACCGACAAAGCTGATTACGGAGCCTAACACTCCCTTGCCAAGAACACCGAGCACACAGCAGGATTTATCCGTGCATAGACTCAGCCAACCTACTGCTCTTCAGGTAACTTCACGAGGAATCATGGAAATAGGTGTAACAGCATGTGCCACATACTCAGCTTAGCAATTTAAAACAACTTGCACAGAAGCCATGGCATTAGAAGAAACCTAATATTTAAAGGAGCCAAACTTACAAAGTTTTGGTTTGTTTTGTTTTTAACCTAGGTTTCTTTGCCTTCTCAGCTTCCATGTGAGCTTCTCCCACAGCAGTTGCTGCCTCAAGCAACTCTGCAAAATCAGCCTGCACCTCTGGCACAGGTTAGTTGGGGATTTGGAAGTGGAATAGGTCACTTGCTTATCTCCTGATACTTTCTCATTTTGGGGCTTTTAGGTTACCTCTCTAGTAACTAAAATCCCCAAATCCAAACTCTCAAACACTTAAAATACTGTGGGAAAGTAATCTGAATTATACACTTGTATGTTTAAATATATAACTTCATGCAGGTGTTCAGAAGCCCCAGGTGCATGTAGGTTCAGGTGTGCACACATCTATTTCACAGGAGGACAAAAACGAGATGGAAAAAGACTTTTCAACTTTGCTTTTGCAGAACCAGGTCCCATCAAGATTGAATTCACTATGAGAATTAAAACCAAAAGCAAACAGAGACACCCAGTCCTGCTAAAAACACCTGTTTGGCTGTGCTGATGCAGAACTTCTGCTGATGCACCTGCTTCTTTACTGCAGAATTAACCACAGTAAAGGACGTGCAAATTCAACAACACCCATTTTGTCAGTGGGCCAGTAATGGTGAGGATACCACTGAAGACAAATTTCAGATTCTTCCAGTCTATTAACTCATTTCTCAGAAGTGGCAATGACCCAAAAAGTCACCTCAGGGTTACATTTGCAGTGGATTTTGAAGGAGCAGATTTGAGTACCATGTTCCCAGCACACTGTTTTTCTCCTGTGTTTCTGCTGTGATGATACACCCCATCATCCTCTGATTTTAGGAATGACAGAGTATTGATGGACCTAGGCTGCTTCTGCCATTGATGCCATATACTCACTCACAAGATCCCAGAGTTTATTTCTGTAGCACATAAAACATATAAAGTCCTGGGGATCCTGGCTTTAAAATAACAAATTCTCATTTATCTTCCATGTTTAATATTCTTTTCATGACTCCACTCTAGCACGCAGAGAATAAACAGCATATCAATTATCTGCTCTGAGCATTCATTTTCTTTTACAGATACTTCTCTCCGTTATTCATTAATGCATTTTCAAACATCAATTAGTTTATGTATTATAAGCATCCGTGTGTTTTGTTTGACTTTTTTCTACCTCCCTTTCTTCTCCATCAAAGCTCTTTGTGAAGAGAAGCTTTCCAGTTGTTTACCAAGAGCCCTGCTGCCTTGTCCCTTCCCAGTGAAATGCTCTTACTAGCACACCAGCTCCATTTTTTTCTGCCAAATTAGACTGCCATCCAGACACTGGTTAAGGCTCTTTGGGCCACCTAAATCTTGGTGAAAGGAAGAGGGCTGACTCGAGTCTGTCTACTCTGGCAGCAATCACAGCAGTGCTCCTGGCAAGGCTCAGGATGAAGCTTGATGTGGAGCAGGGAAATCACACCAGGACATTGCAGCTCAGGCTGCTGACATTCACACTCCATAGCAAAACTCAGCACATTGCAGAGAGTACCAAATCTACACACACTTGGGTGATTTTCATAAACTGTTACGAATATTATGATACTATGCTGTACGTCCCACTTTAAAATAATTTACATGTCAACCTACAGCAAGATAATTAATTTAAAAGACAAAGGTGCCTGCAGCACTAGATGGTTGGGTGGGTGAGTGAGTGAGTGAGTGAGTGAGTGAGTGAGTGACTGACTGACTGACTGACTGACTGACTGACTGACTTACATCCCACCAGGAACACTTCCTTAGCTTCCTAGCTGGCCATTTCCCAGCAGTTTAGTGGCAGAACACAAGCTCATGGATTATAAAAATAGTGTGGCCAGGTACCCCGCTGCCAGCTTGCAAGGAGGAGCTGCATAGGTTTTTTTCTCTGCTGCCTTTCTGCCATTTGTCCTTAGCTGAAGGTGACTGATGGCAGGAGCTGGAAGGCTCTGGGTGTCCTTGTGGCTAACATTTGGCTACAGGGTGGCAGCAGCAGGGAAAACATTTTAAATGGCCACAACTGTGTCTGCAGTGAGCAGCTAGCTGCTGCCTCGGGCACCATCTGCTTGAACTTTGAGTAGTTTTCTTTTCAGCAAAGGCTGCGATGGATTTGTCTCCCCTGAAATGAGTTTCTAGCTTCTGCCTTGCTTGTGTGAATGAACAGACAGCACAGTGTCTAGATGTCACCTGAATGTAAATGGTTTACTTTAAACCAAGTGTACCCAATTAGAATATTTGTTTGTTTGCCTTCCTCATTGTCATAAATTAAAATCCCTTACAACACAGCGGATGTTGATGACTGAATAATAATTAACACTAATAATCCGTTTGGGATTGAGCAGGTGTTATTCAGATGACAGAAAGAAAGAACAAGTTGTTCAGTAAACTGCAAAACTAATGAAATCCAGTTTCCCAGGGGCTGTACCTTGCAGGGCTGGTGCATGAAGCCAGTCTTTCCCACAGGAGAAAGGGATGAGTGGATCCTTCTCTCCTTTGCTAAAGCTTTCGTGAAGTTACAGCAGTCTGGTATTTCTTGACACTCTCACAACTCTGTTGAACGTCTCCAGCAAGAAACATGGCTCATCTTTTGGGCCAGAAGGATTGAAAGAAAGTTGGAAGGTAGGGAGAAAATAAAGTTTTAAAGGAAACAGAGCTAAAAAAAAAATAGGGTGTCTTTTCTTTACCCAGCTACCTATTGTAATGTCACTTGTAGGAACAGAATGTCTTGAGATATCCATCTTTTTGTTCATCACATTTGAAATGAGGAACTATCCTGACAGACACAGGGGTTATAAGTCCCCTCCCTTGGCTGCAGCCCCCAGCACCTAGAGAGAATAACCCTGGCACTACGGGGTAGCAGTCAGTGGAGAAAAACACCTCTCCTTGGGCATGGTCCAGTTGGTGTCTTTCAGATGCCCATGGTAGAGGAGAGGCGTCACAGCATGGAAGTGCCAGTCCCTCTCCCTGGACCATCACCAGCACAAGTGCACCAAGCCCCTCCCTACCAGAACATCTCCTGACATCCCAAATGTGTCACTTTATGTCACTTTTTTTTTTTTTAAGAAACCAGACTAAAATTATTGCTGTGGGTTTTGCTTGTTTGTTCTGGGGGTTCTTCTACCTGCATTAACAAACCTTGTTTAAACTGGTGCATCTATAGAGATCTCACAGGTTTAATCTCCCATGTTTGACTGTATCTAGGAAGATGACACTTTTCTGTGTATTACATGCACTTTTCTACGGATTCTGTGGACATACCTAAGTGAGATGAAGAGTAACTTCATCTGATGCCAACGGCAGAGTTAAAGCTGGGCAGTGTTTTCTGTGGAAGGTTTTGAGTTAAGCTTTTAAAATTTATTATACAATTAGAGATTTCTCCCTTAATTACTAGAGCGGTTAATGATCTTGAGATAAATACTCTCCAGTGCAGGTCAATTGCTGTTAGTGTCTCATTGTACAAAAACAATAGAAGCTCTGTAAGCACAGGGGTCATGGTTAGAGTTATCAACAATTTGAGGGTTAGAATGGGAAAAGGAAAGAAACAAAAGAGGAAGTTCCTTGTCTTCATCCGTAACAACTTTCACTTCAGTATACCAGCTAATTGTTTGATGTTAAGTATATTAATACAAAAAGCATGTGAAAAAGAGAACAAAAAGACAATAGAGGATGAATATGCTAAACATAAGAACCTGTACCAAAAACTAAAGAATAATAATTTAAAATCAACAGCAATATATTCTTCTGCAAATTCACAAAGCAAATTCAAATTTAAAATAAGGCCTGGAAATAGATTGTGTTCCTTTTTGAAGTATAAAGTGATTGTAAAATTACCTGGTTTAAAATTCCTTACATACCTTGCACTGAAGAAAATTAGGTTCCTTTCTCAAAGAATCTTCAAGGAATTTGCATGTTAATCAAAAGTCTGCCATCACCAAGTTGGTCAGTTAAAATGAAGCTCTTTGCTAAAACTGTTTTAAATTCATTTTCTAATACAGATCCTTTTAAAAACTTAAAAGCCATCCTCACTAAAAAGTTCGTATAGAGATAATTAGATTATGAGACTTGTCTTTTTAAAAGATCCTTTTGTACAGATTCAGGTTAAAGCAAGAATTAGCTGCATCTCATCTATGATCTGTTGCTCATAGCATCATTCCACTCTCAAAAATCAGGATACCTGGGACTCTTCAGAACCAAAAGGCTGTGCTACAACATGCAGCACTGGATTCCCCTTTGAGTCACTTGCTCTTATTTGCAAACATCTGAGGGCTCTGTTCAACCATTCCTCTGGTTAATTCTTAATACATGGACAAGAAAGAAAGAGACCCTGCTCTGGCTTCTCCTCCTGTAACACCAATTCACAGTAACACAAACTTCCCTTTGGGAGGTTGGACACCCATCTTCCAGCTCCGGGAGAGGAGCTGGTTGCAGGTGATGGCACTGCTGTTTGCAGGCACAAGCACCATGAGTCACAGCACTGCCGAGGGCTCGGGTCACCTCCTTGGGCAGGCAGCCCGAGCTGCGAGTGCTCACAGATGCCTCTGGCAGCAAAGGGGGCGCCGAGGGCTTCTGTCACCTCCGACTGCAGGTGCAATCTTAGCAGCCCTCCCGCCCCTAAGCGGGGTTGGCTGTGAGACTGACCTCCACCTGGCCACCCCTCTGTGCAGTGACCTCCCAGGCTGCGTGGGAAAGCCACCCTTCACCTGATAAATGGAAATAAACCCTCTGAAATTCTCGCTCTTCTCTGCCAAAGGCCATTTACTTGGAGATGTCAGCTTTGCTAGAGGGAATGTAAAGGTACTTTCATATACTTAACTGGTTTAAGGTGAACTAGTTAGCTGATACAAATCTGTTCTGTCACATTTAGCTTTCTCTAAGTAGCCAAAAATTTCATCTAAGGAAGTGTACAGTGCTGCTAGCACCAGGACACTCCTTAATTCCTGTCTTGTTACATCTTTTTTCCTACTAAAAAGCCAGAAACAATGTAAGCCTGTGCACCATGGAGCAGGAAGGTTCCAGCAGTGAGCATCAGCTCACCCACTAGCACAGAGCCATTGGAGCAACTATAGGGACAGAGCAGCATTTTCAAGTCACATCTTTTTTTTCTTTTTTTTTTCTTTTTTTTTTCCCTTTTTTTTTTACACTCACAGTCCTGCATGTTTTCAAAAAGATTTTGGATGCCTTGATTACATAAAAACTTAAAAAGATTTTTTTAACTGTTTTGTTCTTGTTCTTTTTTTTTTTTCAAAGGCTGTTTTTTACTTTTGGAATATGAGCTTATAAAAAACAATTATTCCGAAGCCTATTAAAGTAATAATTAACTTTGGTGAACTTTGAATCATACCTGAAAGCACCAAATACTAGGGATTTATTGCTGTTAGTCCTCTCCACAACTCTTGAATTATTTCAGTTTGTGCCAGTATTGCTGCTACTGGAGGTTGCACCTGCTTCTTGACCTTGATTAATGATCTCCATTTTGTACTATTATTTAGAACAGCCTTTCTTCCATTGAGTTGAGCTATTCATTTTACATCACATATAAAAATAACTTAATGAGTATTTCTTGTCACTTAAGTACTACTCAGCTGTACAAATCTAGAAAATGTTTATTGTCGTCTATTGTGTGATGCCTTAGTAAGTCATCAGCAGAACAAAGCATTGCAGAACTGCTATTTCTGTTCAGAAAAGGAAAGCATTAGTAAAACGCATCTGGATTATACTGTTATGCCACACTAAGGGCTCCAAACTACAAGCTAATGAAAATAATGCACTCATTTACCATCCAATTAAGATGGTCTTGATATTTTAAAGTAGCATACTCTCAAAATCAGTCCTTACAACAGAACATGGTCAATTGTAAGCAGATTGTTCCAGCTGAGGCAATTTAATATACGTGCCTAACCCTGAAAAATAGACAAGATCTATTTCTGCTTACATGTCACTATATTACAAAGATATTTTAAATTTTACAATCAAGAAACCAGTAAATCCTTACAGAACAAAGTTCTACTGAGGCCTGTTTGTATTATAATGACTGATTTCTCCCCCGTCCCTCTTTTTTTTTATTTTTTCCCCCACAGTTCTCAGCACAATTCAGCATGTTCCAGACCATCAAGGACCAGCTAGAGCAGCGGACACGGATCCTGCAGGCCAACATCCGGTGGCAGCAGGAGGAGCTCCAGAAGATACAGGAGCAGCTCTGCCTGGTCCAAGACTCCAGTGTACAGGTGTGTTACTACTGGAAGGGATTTTTCCCTGAATCCTCCTTCACATGGACGTTGACAGGCTTGGCAACTTAGTCCAGGCTATCTGGACAAGTGGAAACTAGCTCTGAATCTGAAACTAGCATCCTCATCTGAATGAGGATGTTGCCCTCTAAAAGCCTCTTGAGTAACCTATGTTAAAAAAGGATTTAAGGATTCTCTGGCAGAAGAGAAGGAAGGAATACCTCAGTCTCAGGACGAGGAGAATAATTTGGGTCATTTACAATAGTACTTTATTATTTTATCTAGTATCTCAGTCTTCAGTCTGAGCAGCTGTAGTAGAAAGAATGTTGAAGTTCAGATTTCCTTGTCACATTAAAACCCCCAAAATTCTGCTGACGTTCATGTGTGCGCACCTGGGAGGTGTCTGAATTTGTTCTTCACCACCCAGGCTTGAGCCTTTAGCTCAGTTTCTGCCTTTGACACCTCCTACACAGAGGTAGAATTCCTTAGTACAGTATGTGCTTTGTACCCCTTATGTCTACCAAACCTCAGAAATAATAGTAAGTGCAGTTTAGTAGATCATAGGTTTCCTTTAACAACAAATGGACAAATCATCCAGTTTTATGGAAGTTTTCTGAATGTGGGGTTATTACTGCTATGTTCCTCATAATTTAACTGTAAATGCCAGGTTAAATGACCCTTGCTAGTAATGTGGCACTGGGGACTTTTTGAGTATTATGCTAACAAGATGATTTTAGAAGACAAGCTCTCAAAGAGTATTTTACAAACAGGATGAAAAAAAACCATGGGACCTACTCAAGTCAGTAGGAATTTTGCTTGCAGCTTCCACACAGAAACAGACTCTCACCCATCATCAGCATCTGTGAAATGCAGTTTCACACATTAACAAATTGGGATTGTATGTTTAGGTAATTAAGGGATCAGTGAAGCCAAATTAGAAACTTTGCCACCTAAGTTGCTGCATGTGCACTGCTGTAAGACAACACAGCAACTGTGGCTTCCAAACCCGGGATTCCCTGTTCCTGATGCCATTCAATCACATAGGGAGACCAGGTTTAGCTTCAGTGTGTTTCTGTGTTGGTTCTCTGCTGATTTTGATTAATGGGAAGAGAAAGTCTCTCTGCAATTAACAGGTGTTCAGTTCAGAACCATGTCGTATGTCTGAAAGCTATTATTGTTATTATGAACATCAAGAGACATGATATTCTCACTTCCTCTCTTTTTAATTGGGTGACAGTCGTTACTCTCCTGGTGAAGTCTTCAATAATCATACACGCTCAGGGTTTTTTTCATCATTCAGGAAAAAATAGAATTTCAGAGCACATTCTTATATGCAGGAAACAGATTTTATTTTTAGAAAGCTGTTTCTTATATGCATCTCCTAGGGTGCACAGCACAAAGACCATGGGACAGATTCTCAGATACACTCAGAGGGAGCTCGGGCAGAGGCCCGGAGGGTGAATGGTAGGTTGTTCTGTAGTGCCCACCCCTTACCAGTTTGTAGCTCTGAGTTACACCATTTGAGTGATGCCCTCTCTCATGAAGGCTGCACTGGGTTGAACCGAATATTTTCAGACCATTACAAGTTCTCAGGTGTCAGTACCTACCATTTCCCAGCTTACTGCAGATGCAGAACTGGAAGGCAAGGGGAATGGAAAGAGCTTGGAAATGCAGGGGGCTGCGTATTTGGCTGAAATGGCAATGCTGGATGGAGAATACGTCCTCTGTATTTTGTGTGCTTTTTGGTCTCCTCACAGCAATCAAATAAGGTGATGAGATGTGAGAGCTCACACTGGTTTCTGGCCAGGGCCTTTTTCTTCTCCCACTTTCTCTACGTAAATACAAAAAAAAAAGCAAAGAAATTACTGTGCTGTTGCAGGGATAGATTGAGACGAGGAATTAATTTTGTCTTACTTGGCTAGGGGCAATTTGAAAGAAAGCCTCACACTTTTGCGTGCAGCTCTTTTGTGACTCAAAAGCAGCAAGCGGTAAACTGTTAAATCAGAAATCCAGCCACGTGCTTTGCCACACAGATTTCATCATTTGGGGAGCTGGATGTCTGCAGACATTGATCTGTGTCTACTATCAAAGCTAAATGCATAGTGACAAACAGGCTACTATCCCATTTTTGGTGTCTTTAATACACTGCATAATAGAGCTGTAAGCATGGGGGAGTGATGTAGGCTGTCTGAAAAGGGGGAAGTGTTCCCTGCTTTTCCCTTATTAGCTGATTTATTAGTATATCATCCCCACTGGTTCATTCCCTTCCACACAGAAGTGTGCAGGTAGCTCCGTGGAGAATTAAGCTCGATTTCCATTTCCTTCAGAGATCTTTAAAACTGAGTACAGCAGTCCACCAAGAAATGCTTTCCCAGCCAGAGAGATGTTGAGCACAGTAGTCTGCATTAGAAACTGTTTGCAGGAGCCTTGTGCAGAAAAAGATTAAACTACCGGGAGGGTTACAGGTCCTGAATAAAAATGTTCAAACCCCCATTAAATCTCTGTTACTGCTTTTCCCGACAATGAAGGACAAGAGCAGAAAGAGTAATCTCAGAAGTCTGAAGGATGCTGTGTCGGCTCCAGTTTGAACAGTCTAGCTAATGATTCCCAGATGCAGGGGAAGGCAGAAAAGCTGAGCCTCCCCAGCTTGCAAGCACTGCAATGGAGACCATCCACAGCCACCATCATTTGCAAAGCAGGCTCTCTTGGAAGTCAGCGAATCTCGGCTTCCCACTGCCGTGCTTCTCATCTTTATATATTTTACATAAAGAAAGAGTCTTGATGCCTGTAATGATGAGCCCAAAAGCTGTAATCCCCTGACTATCCAAAGGAGAGGTAGAGTCAAAGAGATGTTTTCCTCAGGATGCCTTGTCAGTGGGATTCAGCCATTAACTCTAGGGCCCATCTATCTTGGAATGAGGGGGCAGCAGTGTCAGAGGGTCCCTCCTCTCCCTCGCTGCTTTGCTATGTATGTTAACAATCTGGCCAATTAAAAAATGTTTTTAAGATGCTTCACTGACCTTGCAGTCCACAAAATCACCAACGAGACGTCATTAGCAGCAACACAGTTAGGAGGCTGCTAATTTATCTACTTAGGGAAAGATTTTATTATTTATGAAAAGGTTTCTCTTGTTATTTAAAGCTGCTGTATTTCAGTGTTTTGGGGGAATTCAGACAAGACTGTCACAAAAGAGGCACATTGTGAAAAACCACCATTAAGTTTTGTACAAATTAAGCTTTTAGGTTTAACTAGCAGGTGGAAATTGCGTGCTTCGGTCCTCTGTCAGGTTAACTCTGGTTTTGATAAGGCATCTTGAGTCTTCAGTTCTGCAGGGACACGGCCACCATTGCTTCCCACTCTGAGCTTGTTTTTTCCAGGTCATTTATGTCCAGAGGGTAGCAATGCTGCTTTGGCCATTATAATGGCAACAGAGGGGGTCCCCAGGTTTGAAACACTCAGAGCCCTCTCAGGGTACAAACATAAGAACAAATGAACTTGGTTCTAAATTTATGGTATCTTAACTGCCAGCCATTAAGTGTGCGCGTTCCTACCCAGTGGCACAATCTGGTAACTGCAAAGTAGGTTACTCTGCTTTCTTTGGAGGAGAAACTCCTTGGCCTTCATCTGGAGGTGAGGTAAGCACACAGGGAGGTTCCTGCTAAGTACTGTGCTGCAAGTTCACACCCTGCCTGACATTCACCTTGATAAATGTTGAATTTGCATTGGGTGAACTGAGTGTTTCTCCAGTGACCTGTGTCCACTTAGGAGGACACTAAGCTAATCCTCCTAAAGGTCTTAATTTGCAGGGATCTGTCGGTACCAGTGGCCTCACACTGCTTCGCCATCACTTTTTTGACACGCGCCACTTGCTTTGCCCGTTCGGAATTTTATATCAAATTTTATATTAGTGTCAACCCATTTCACTGCTAGGGCTAATCAGGTGAGTTCATGTACTAAACATGTCCAAAGCTTAGCTTCTATGTACAGAAAATAAACAAGAAAATGAATTTTCATATTTGTCTTTGATTTATTCGTAATAAGACCTGTTTACTTGGCAGAAGTTGTGAGACCATCTGTCTTTCTGGTACGTAATGGCTCCAAACTCTGTGAGCAGTGTTTTTAAAAGAAAACACTCTGAGCTAGTTTCAGACCTGCTGCAAGCAGCAGTCCCAACCCTGTCACTTGACCCATTTATTCCTATCAGACATCTCCGAGATGTGGTTAGCCTACAGCACCTGAAACAAACTGTTGCTTTTCCCTAATTGCCCCCCTCTTCCAGCAGATTAATGTAAGCTTTGTCTGTACCTTTTTTCCTGGGTAAAAATCTTGGCACACAGGAATTAATTAAAAATTTATCGTATTTAAATAAGCTGTGTTTTTAAAGCTAGATAAATAAGCACAAACGTGATGGATCAAGCCGTACTTTTTGCAAAGAAAAGCAATACATTATGCCATGCCTTTGGAAGAAAGGCATGGGCTTTTTCCAGGAAAAATCAGAGGGGACATGATAGTTTAGGGATCTGTTAATATAGCAATAAGCTGCACAGAGGTGTACTAATTACTCGGTGTACCTCAGATGTACTGCTAAGCATGAGACTGATGGATGAATAACAGAGAATAATTGTGATTCTGATTTCATTTAAAACTTAAGTAGCTCCACTTACTAAATTAATGGAGTTCCACACATGTAGCAGCAGTGTGGAATCAGAATCAGATCCAAAAATTACGTCAACTGTGTGGGATGTGTATCTTCGTACAGTCCTTGGTGGCAGAAAGGCTAGGTCTGAAATTCTGCAAAGAGAGCTTGTAGCATTAATAATGCATGGTTTTGAAAAATTACTTTTCCCTCTTTACAGCTGTAATAAAGGAAATAGCCCCTAGAAAAGCAAAAATTCCCAAGTCCTATAACTTTTAAGGAAGAAAGTCTCATCTTGAAATGCAAAAAGTAGAGAGGACATAATTTACAGAAACACTAAGAGAGGAGCTGCTAGCTCTTTTGCACGAGTCAAATGCATGGCATAGTTAGGAAGAACACCAGGTGACAGTTACCTGATGGGAAATCAGATAAATGACAGCGACTGTCTGTTTACACATCCTGTCAACGATAAGGACACGGCCATTCAGCTTGGAGAGCTCTGGCCTTACTGTGGCCTCATTAAAAATATTCGACAACTCAGCTGGGTGTAAAGTGTTGGATTTCCAGAGACAAATTCAAAGACAGCTCTGTCTGAAAGGCAGGTGGATTTTGTAGAAAGGAGAAACAAAAGGACTGAAAAGACATGGAGTTACTCTCTTCCCTTTGGTCAGGATGCCCCAGCACACAGTGAATGTACTGGGAACTGCTCTTAACAGGGCTGTGCCTGCCCCACAGAGAGAGGACTTTCACCTTTCAAAATGCATTTCACAAGTAATGGGTCCACTTGCAGAACAAGAACCCAAGAAACTAGAGACGGTAGAGTTGTTAATGTAGGAATGATGGGTGATTGCCAACTAACAGTAAACGTGTTGTAATGAATCCAGAAATGCGAGAACTTTATTTTAGAACTTATCTTCAGATTTACTTCTGTTACATTTATTATTCAAGACGTCTGGGCTATGTAAATAAATCCTCCCCTCTTCTTTTCCAGATGATCTTACAGCAGCCAACAGTGTCCCTGAGCTTTAGCAGTACTCAGCAGCTGGACCCACAACAGCTACAGCAGAGGTCAGGGGCCATTTCTCAGCAGCAGCTTGTCCCCAGTCCTCAACTTCAAGGGCAAATCACATCTTCACAAACAACGAACCAGCAGACACTGAGAGAAGCAAGTGTGATATCGAGCCAGGTAATAATTTCTTTGAATAGAGAAGCATTTAGATGGAAAGGAGACATTGAGCTATTATTAAGCCAGCAAGTAAAATCATGTCAGTCCTGTAACTGGTGCCTTTGTCTTTCTTATTCTTATGTATAAGGGCAGCCTATAAAGGGTTGCACTACAGCATTTACCTTACTTAAAGCCTTTTTTAATACCTCAGCCAGGAAGGTTACTTGAGCAGCTGTTTCAGCTTGAAAATGGAGCAGGGGGGCATGCAAAATGTGTAGATGACTTACTGCTCTTCAGGTGATCCTGAAAGAAACCTGACTGATCACACTGGAAACTTGGAACAGTGAGACCTCTCAGAATACTTGTTCCCCAAGCCCAGTCGGACACCAGCGGTGCAACAAAGCCTGTCTGCTGTGGTGGCACACAGAATATGTTGAGATTCAAGACCCTCAGGCTGTGAACAGGCTCCTGCACAGCAACATAAAGTTCAGCCTGAGCAGTAACTGAGATCTGTGAAAGCTATTAGGTTTGCCACTGTATTTTTTGTTCATACCGCTGGTTTCTCAGCATTTCTAGTGTTCGCTCTTCCACCTGCCTGTTGTACCTCCCTTCACAGAAAACTGAGCTCCTGCTTCTACATCCTGATTGTGTGGCAAGCATATTTGCATTACTGTCTTCAGAGTCCCCAGCTGTAGCTGTTCACCTCCTACACACCTGTGTTATAATGACTCTGTTAAAGTAGAGAGCGTATCTGTATCACAAATACGAGACAAGGGGCAGAAACTGGTGCACAGCAAGTTCTGCCAGAATATAAGGAGGAACTTATCGCTGTGCGAGTGACCATGCACTGGAGCAGGTTGCCCTGAGAAGAGGGTGTGGTGTCTCCCTCACTGGAGATTCTCAAGATCGTCAGGACACGATCCTGTGTAATGTGCTCTGGGATGATCCTGCTAGAGGAGGGAGGAGGAGGGAGGCTGGACCAGATGTCCCACTGCGGTCCCTTCCAACCTGACCTTTCTGTGATTCTGTGAAGTAGGGAAAAAGAAAAACGAACACACTCTTTTTTTTCTTAGCTCCTCTTGCTTAACTTTGCTCCTGCCGTAATGGGGGGATCGTTTGGGCNCAGCCGCGGGCACGGCAGTCGTTTCACCTATGGTGACAGCAGCCGGGTGGCGGCACCGCCAGGCGCGGGTGCCGGGCTCGGGCTGTCTCCCCGCTCTCTCCTCTTCTCTTTGCAGGGCCCGAAGGNTTCTTAGCTCCTCTTGCTTAACTTTGCTCCTGCCGTAATGGGGGGATCGTTTGGGCAGTGCCGGGCTTGCCGGCCGGCAGGAGANGTGTGGTGTCTCCCTCACTGGAGATTCTCAAGATCGTCAGGACACGATCCTGTGTAATGTGCTCTGGGATGATCCTGCTAGAGGAGGGAGGAGGAGGGAGGCTGGACCAGATGTCCCACTGCGGTCCCTTCCAACCTGACCTTTCTGTGATTCTGTGAAGTAGGGAAAAAGAAAAANCACCCCCGCGCCCGCCGGCTGCAGCCACGACCAGCAGCTCAGGTAGGGAACGGGAGCGGCTGAGCTTCCTTCCAGCCGAGCCCGGCGGGAACAGCCTGCGCAGCGCACACCGCCGCCTGGGACTGCAGCAGTGCACGGGTGGATTACGAGTCTCAAAGTGTAGCTGTCTGACCCCGTGGCGTTATGAAAAGTGAAACCTTGCTGCTGGCTTTGAAGAGCGCAAGATGAATTTAACCAAAGTTGTAAAATATTATTCGAGCACCCATATACTTATAATAATGGTCAAAATGGTGATTCATTAGGTGTATGTCGGGCAGCCATCCCAGCCCGGGCCTCGCAGTGCCCAGGATGCGCCCGCCACAGCCGGGAGCTTGGTCAGGCCTCCTCACACTCAGCCGGGTGCCGTGCCTGTGAAAATGCCATTTCTCTTTGCACAGTGTGGGATTTGTGTGGTCCTTCTATTCCAACAATGTCACTTTTTTTCTTTTTTCCCCCCTTGTGCCAGATTGTTGCTTAGCCAGCCTATTCAGCCCATGATGCCTGGGTCCTGTAATGCAAGACACCCTTCAGACCTCAGCATGGCGGGATCCCAGGCCAAGTATGTGCCTTGTCGAAGATAAAACACCAAAGTTGCTTTTGAGGGGAAGTAGCCTTCTTTTGTAAGATGGCGAAGTAGTTGTAAATATTGGGAATGTGTTACTGTGCTGAGCCTGCCTTCCAGCATCAGGGTCAGGACCAGCCTGCATGGTCATATCAGGAAAAATGACAGAGAGAAACACAAAGTGTCAGTGGCGTTTTAACAAGCCATGGCTGGGGGATTTTTGTCCCTCATATGCTGCCTGCTTCAGCACTAGAACTTTTGACCCACCAAGGTAAATGTGAGAAAGTGAGCACTAGCTCAGTTAAATGACTGGTGCCAAGAAAGCCTCACCTCAGTTGTTTTGTCTCCTCAAAACTTAGAAGGAAGCAGAACACGCTGGTCAAAATATACCCTTTCTTAAGCTGTTTCTTGTCACTGTACTTAATTGTGAACGGTTAAAATAATAAGTAACTGCACATAACTTCTTTTAAAATCATTCTTTTTACAGGTCAGTATTCTTCTAATGTTATCCCAGAAACATAGGTATTCCTTTTTTGAACATCATTATTGTTGTTTAAGATCATCTTGAGTTAATTTGTCAAATGTACATATTGAAGCTCTGCTTTTAAGCCTCTGAATAAAAGAGGCCTTATTTGCAAAGATGCATCTCCCAGTTCATGTAGACTTCCTGACTCGTGGGACCCTTTTATAGGAGCTCACATCCTCACACAAGTACCCAGACTGTAGAATTTCTGACTAAACGCTAATGTTGAACAGCTGTTGAGTGAACACAGGCCACACTATGATCTCATCACCCTCTACAGGATAAACAGAATTAGGCTGGGTTGGCAATAGCTCCATTGTGGTTTTGCCCACAGCCTTCCACAAAACAACACATATTTAAGTTTTGCTTTGCAAAAGCAGAATGGCAAGAGGAGATGAGTATTTTGGTTCTGTCCCATCCCTCGTTCCAGAGGGTTTCTAGAGGCTTCTTCTGTTCCTGGAGTGGGGCTCACGGTGATGGGAGCTGCTGATTGTACTTGGCAAAAAGAGTATGAGCAGCTTAAGAAGCAATCAGCCCGTGTTTGTGCAGATCACCACCCCCAGGCAGTCACAGGGGAGCACAGGCAGCAGGACATGAGGTGCATTTGCTTCTCTCTTGCTGCAGTTCAGGGCTCAGCATATTAAAACAGAATCAAAGGCCACTTGGTTCAATGAGCCTGGGATGTGAATGCTTTGGCTGAAGACAAAGTGCATAAATCAGAATCGTTAATCTAAAATGTGACCTGGATTTTGAGGTGAGAAGTATTCCCTCCAAGTCCAGCTCATGCACAGAGTAGGGGAAAGCAGTGCTGCCAATAGTGCTGTTGTTCATATTATCAGTCCCATGCACTGGAATCATTTATTGGGAATTACTTGTGGGGTTTCAGCTGCAGATGAGAAGGTCTGGGGAGACCTTACAGCAGCCTTCCAGTATCCAAAAGGGACTACAAGAGACAGAGGAAGGGACTTTTTACAAGGGCATACAGGGACAGTGAATTTAAACTGGAAGAAAGCAGGTTTAGATTAGATATTAGGAAGAAATTCTTTACTGTTGTGAGGGTGGTGAGGCACCGAAACAGGTTTGCCCCAGAGAAGTGGAGGATACCATTGGTGGATGGGGTTCGGAGCAACCTGGTCTAGTGGAAGATGTCCCTGCCCATGGGAGGTAGGGTGGCACTAAACAGTCTTCAAGGTCCTTTCCAACCCACAGCATTCCGTGATTCTGTGATTTAGGAAGACTAGGGATTGCCATCCCTATTCTAAGAGAAGACCTTTGTTTCCAACACTTTGTTCTTGATTGTTTTGCTTCTTTCTTCCATAGGTATTCTCAAAGCCAACAAATGTTTCAAAGTTTGGAAGTGCAGACTTCCAGCAGCAGCTCCCCAATCTTACTGATGGGACAAGCAGTGTTAAACCAAGGGTTCACCACTACCCCTCCTTCCCAACCATCCTCTTTGCCACCTATGCAACTCCAGCACCAACAGCATCAGCAACAACGCTACCTGCAGGTAGGAGAAAGAGGATGGTGTATAAAAGTGTGCACACAGAGTGACAAGGTGAGTGGGTTGTGCAAACGGGGCCACGGGTTTCTGCTGGAGCCTGATCCTGGCAGAAATGTCCATTTAGGAGATTCTGTCTTCTGACGTGTGACAGACTGCTACGCTGGCCAGTACTAGTACAGGAAGGGAGCAATGGGAACAGTCAGAATATTTAAAAGGAAATTATTAATTCTGTACATTTAAAGCATAGTCAGATTATCTTGGATGTATTTAAAGTTTATTTCCAGCTGGAGAAAATCAGTGCCTTAGGATTTGTTCTGTACTCTTTGTTCGGTATAAAATTTGCTTAGTTTACAAGTCGAAAGATGATTTTTAATTACCAGCATCCACATAAAATAGATCTGGATCAGATATCTGGATCCCTTCAGGAAACTAATATATTTTCTCAACTCCACAAGGCAAAGAAGATAAAGTGGAGCACGTTGCCTGGAAGAACCAGGTGATTTGAAGATGTAAAAATACTTATTTTTTTGACCTAATTCAACACATATTAAAGTAAAGGGAGGAAATTAGGTATCTCTGTATTAGTTCAGCAGGAGCTGAACTGAGTCTATAAAACCTGGTGACATATCCACTGGCATCATTGAAAGAGTTTAACCAATCTCAAATTATTAAACTCTTCTTATTGAAATGAAATCCTTATCGTAGCCAGGAATTAATGAAAAAAAGTCTAGCAGATAGTGTTTCCAATGAAGCACCTGCAAAATTCACATCAACTTCAGCACTGCAAGGTCAACTGTAAGCTCAGGAAAAGGAAGGGTTACAAGGGACAGCATGAGGCACATTAGGATCTGTTTCCCTTCTGACATCCATCCTTGTAATTTCTGACATGTTCACCCCCATGTGGTTCCCAAACAGGCTTTTCAGGATAACCTGCAAATCCCAGGCAGTCCATTCCTACAAGAAAACCTTCTCAGTGCCTAATTGGAGTGTTCTTTGTTGCAATTTATGCCCGCTCCTTCTAGCATTAGTTAAGCTAACCTCATGCCAAACAGCTCCAGAAATAAAAGCCAGCAAACCAGTAGTAATTTAAAGCATCCTGTAACCTGAGGACAAAGAGCATTAACAGGCGAAAGAATCGAACACCACGGTAAAATGTATTTTATCTGTAGGTGCAAACACCAAGTTCTTTGCACAATGAGCAACCCGATTCTTTGCTCCTGCCATCTTACTCACCACAGCAAGGAAATATGGGGTATCATCAGACACAGCAGCAGCAGCAGCAACAGCAACAACAACTAACGTCAAGAAGAAGGAATAGTTTATCAGAAGCATCAAATTTACCACAGCCACTGCGATAAGAGTCCCACCAGCACAATCAATGCACAATTAGCTTTAACCAATGGGCACATGGGGCAGAAGAGAGCGACTCTGTACTTACTGTTCTGGCTTTTGCACAAGCATTTTCTTTCCAAGCTCCGTGACAGAAGTACGCCCAGAGCGCAGACTGCCACGGACAGCGCGTTCACGGCACGCTGGCTTCCGTTTGCGCTGTGTCCGTGAGCACAGGATGTACTGACAGAGCAAAATAAAAGAGGAGCACTACACCGTGCGGCCTCCGTCACCCCTGGCAGCATGGCAGGAGGCGGTCGATCCCGGCCTGTCGCTCTGGAAGCCATCTGGCAATTCCAAAAGACTGTCGACAGACTCATGAGGTACTTGGCCTTCACTGTTTCAGTTCTTCTTTTGTGTATGAAAAGCACTGCGTCAAAGGTCTATCGAGGAGAGAACAAGAGATTATTTTTATTATGATTATTGTTATTATTTTGCACAACTGCACAGATGACAAAACCTAGGCACTTTCTGTAAAGAGAAGTTTGTTTCTTTATTCTTGTGGCCAAATTAGCACATCCAATGGAGGAAAAAAAAAGCCCAGCCATTGGTGGAAGATGGTCTACAGCTCATAACCCTTGATTTAGAATCTGAAAAGTATTATGCAGCTTACCCTAACTGTTCTTCGTTACTAAAAACCAACCAACCAAAAAAAAAAAAAAAACCAAACCCACAACCCACACTGGACTGGTTCCTACATGAATTGTGATTGCAAAGGAGAACTCAAATTGTAAGCACAATCATGCAACTCTCCAATAGTAGAACGTGAATCCTTCTTCAGCCTAAACTCACCCACTCCAACTCTCTGAGAAATATGCACTGTGTTTTGGCCCACTGACTCGGGATGCTGCAGACTATTACATATATCTTTCATGATAACATTTAGGATTCAATTTTCATTTGGAGGAAAAAAAAAAAAAAAAAAAGAAAATGCACTTTTCGCTTTTTTTGTATGTTTTCCGTTGATATGTTTCTAAGAAAGATTTTATGTAATTATTAAATAAAAAGTAGTGTATTGTACAGCTGTTGTAATAATGACCTATTTCTATATAAAATAAAATTATATGGAATTATGTGGAAATTATTTTGTATATGAAATATCAACTCATTTCACAAGTATAAAGATTGTGCTTGTGCTTTTTTGTGAGTGGGTATTTTGTAATAAACTAATGAATTAGAAATGTTTTTGTGAAGGGACCTACTGTTTCATGCTATATACAACTCAAACTATTATTTTTTTTTTTCCCATTTAATGATGGACAGTTGTCTTTATTTGTAGAATAAAATAAAATAGCCAAAAGGCTTTATTGCAGGACTTGCACACATTTTCCTGTGACTGTTGAACTATGTGATTCACTTTAGACTTTTAATCTTAGCCACAGACTTGAATGGTGTTCGGCACCCAGTTTGCAAAGCCATGTGTTAGCCCTTGTAGTTTTTGTCACGGCATAGACCCCGAGAACGAGAGCTCAGGAAGTTATTTAAGCTTGCAAGGGAAGGCAGCTCATTTTAAGCACCTTTAAAGGCCTCGGGCAGCTTTGTACTTCCAGCCAAAGAGTTTTATATTGGCACAAACCAGATGGTTTAAAGAACAGTTTGACTCAGCATATGCCAGGGCTTTGACCCATGTCCAGCTTCAGTGTTTTCAGACACTGCTGTCCTGAATTTTGGGGCACATCTCTTCTGGAATACTCGTTCTTTTAGACAGTCTGGTTTCCCCTTCAGCATTTTTGTGCAGACTCCTTTTCACGTTAAATGCAAACCGATTGCAGGATGGAGCATCCAAGGTACAGGCTTGCTTTCCCTCTGCATACAGGGAGGACCTCCAACACAGATGGAGGTGGGTAGCTGAGCACAGGAATATCTTCATTCCCCTCAGCGAGACTGGAAGGGGGTGGCCCTGAGGGCAGCTCGCAGCCACTGGAGCCAGCAGCAGGTTCAACAAAGTGCACACATGGCCTTCCCTCCCTAGAGTACCGAGGATCACATCAGCAGGGCCCACGCGTTCTGGTTTCTCTGAGCCTGCTCATCCCTTTAAATTCTTGTATTCAGTGAAGCAAGAGTGACCCCACCAGATGAAGATTAGAAAGCTAGATGTGAACGTTTCACTTAATGTCTGAAGGAACCTCTCTCTTTCCATTAACTGTAGACAAACCTAAGCAAAAGCCAGTTGGCTGAGAGAGAGGCTAACTTCATAAATCCCATTCCCTTCCTTTCCCAGGAAGGGACAAATCTGTAAGCCCAAAGTGCATGTAGGAAGAAATAGTGAAGCAATACGAGCACCTCAGAGGAAATACCTGTGGAAGCAGCAGCTGACTCAGCTACTATTACAGAAGACACAGGAAGGGAAAATTCCTTTAAAAATTCATTCTACTCTCAGGGATTATAAACCCCCATCTCTCCCAGTTGCCAGTGGTATGTCCAAACCAAACTCAGCCTTGGAGCAAACACTAACTTTCTAAAAGCAGTGGAACTGTAAGCAGTGAACAGCGAGATGCAGTAAATAGCGTGGGGTTGCCTTCTTCTGAGCTGGCTTAATACATTCTTTGGAAAGAGACAGCTCACAAGAGCAGATTTATGTAAAGACCTGTTTTTTTATGCTCTTCCCCATATACACATTCGAGTTTGGGATTATGGGCCTTGTTCTCTCTTGCACACACAAGGCAACGCCTGTTCTCCTGACAGAACTGGGCTGTGTTAGTTCATTATAGCCAAAACCCAGCTTGTTTCAACATAATCCCTCGGTTCAGGTCGGTTTTCCGGGCAAGTGGGGTGGTTACATCGGGCTACTGCCCCACGCCGGGATGCCTTGGCTGTGTCTCCGGAACAAGAGCTCCGGATCTGCAAGAGGCAAAATGCTTGCTGGCAGCACCCCTGCACCAAGCTGAGCTCCTCACACACCACTCCCAGTAAAAGGGAGAGCCTACAGAGGGGCGGGCACCGAACAACCCCGGTACGGGCACACCCTGACACAGCCCCAGTGAATACCCCTGCCCGGGCACACACTGACAGCCCCTAAAGAACACCCCCGGTACGGGCACACCCTGACACTGCCACCCCCGGTACGGGCACACACTGACACCCCCTAAAGAACACCCCCGGTACGGGCACACCCTGCCCAATGAACACCCCGGTACCGGCACACCCTGATACCCCCCAATGAACACCCTGACCCGGGCACACCCTGACACAGCCCCAAAGAACAACCCGGTACGGGCACACCCTGACACCCCCGCAGTGAACACCCCCGACC
>VWZN01000250.1:479312-531779 GCA_013396955.1 Regulus satrapa | reverse complement strand
GGCTGGCCAGGAGGCCGATGGTAATTCCAGGTGGTCGAAAAGTCTCGGATGAGCTCCCCGCTCTCCTCGGGGGAGATGGAAGTAAACCGTCTGTGATGCTGGGAATTTGCTGCCTGAAGCTTGCGGCTGGTGCGACCCCGGGGCTTAAGGAAGGTTGGGTCGAAGTTTCGGAGCGCGGGAGTTGTGCGGTCCGTCGCGGGTGGGGGAAGGTGTGCGCTCCGCCCTGATGTGTGCACGGTGCCTTTCAGCGTCGCTGAGATGGCTCCCGCGAAGAAAGGCGGCGAGAAGAAGAAGGGGCGCTCTGCCATCAACGAAGTAGTAACTCGGGAGTACACCATCAACATCCACAAGCGGATCCATGGCGTGTAAGTCCTTTTCATCGGGGAAACGTGCCTTCTGTGAAGTGGCACTTGGAAGTAGTAGGTTCGGTAGGTTTTAAGGAGCAGAGAGGGACTGTCCTTAGAGCGTTGTGTTTGTGGTCCTTTGTGCCTGGGCTGTGTCCCGAGGCAGCAGCTCTGTACCTGTGCAACCCCGGACTTGGCTTGTGGCTTTCAGGAATGAACTTGGGATTGTCAGGGTTCTGGGACTTCAGGTTAGATCGGTTCACTTCTGTGCACAGGCTGTCATTCTTTCCCAAGCAGATGCTTAAACTGCATCCCACTGAGAAAGTTGCAGGAATTAAGTACATCTGTAATCAAATTACTGGCTTCATGTTTATCACGAAGTTGCGTGAGATGTAAACTGGGATGTGAATTGGGTTAAAGGACATTTGTTGTGTGTAGGTAAGACTGGCTTTTTAATTGTCCAGACGCTGAACCTCACAAAACTTGCAGTGGAGTGCTTCAGACGAAACTGCGGTGCCTTTGCTTTCTGTGCGTGGCTGCAAGCACACGGGAGGCACCCTCCAAATCCAAACGGTTGGTGCAGTAGCTAAAGTTAACATGGAAAAGGGGAGAAATGAGGCAGGGGAGCGTTGCAGAACCGTGGCTGAGAATGGGAGGCAGTGGCACCCTTCGAATGGCAGCAAGATGTTCTGGCCTTGCCTCTGGGTTGGCGCTTCGTTCTGTTTCCATGCTGGTGATCCTGGTGCTGTCCACCTTTCTTTCTGGGCGTGATGATGCTAGAGTTAGGTGCTTTTTATTCAGTGCTCGTCTCACTTGTGATCGAGTGCCCACTTCCCATTCCTAGCACAAAGCGCACACGGTGTAACTGAACAGACCCCACCGTGGCACCTCAGGCAGTGGTGGCACAACCACAGCCCCCGTCACGGTGTGGGTGGAATAAACGTGGCAGAACACTCCTGGTGCAGCTCTTCTACTGTCAAGGCTCTGCCCGTCACGGACATGAGGCAGGCTGTACTGGGGGAAAAAAATCATCCTGATGGTGGTACTGGTGCAGTCCTGACAGCATACAAGGAAGGAGCTGATGGCTCAGCAAAAGCTGATACTCAGAATAACACCAGTTTTGTTCTTCTGCCGTTTCATATTCATTTCCATGCCGATACAGTTTTGTCGTGTTCATGTTGTTATTGTTGCACTGCTTTGCTCACAAGGCTTTTATTCAGTGTCTGTGACACCTGAGCTCTTCGGTGAAGCTGAGGTACTCAAACATACTGACGTTAAAGCAAAGGTTTAAGATCCAGGACATCTTGCGGCTGCAAAATTTTACTGAAATTATTCTACCCAACTATAAGTGGTTTCTGTTAGAGTTAGCATCTCCCTGCCAAAGTAAAGGTCTGGTCAGGCTGGTGCAGCTGCTTGCTGTTCACCACAACGCTCTGTATCTTTGGAGAACACATTCAGCCAAGTGTCTGGTGCCGACAATGTCCTGAAGTTAAAGAAAATGCTCTTGTGTTTGTCCCAGGGGCTTCAAGAAGCGAGCTCCACGCGCTCTCAAGGAAATCCGTAAATTCGCCATGAAGGAGATGGGCACTCCTGACGTTCGCATTGACACCAGGTTGAACAAAGCAGTGTGGGCTAAAGGAATAAGGTGGGTGTTTTGCAGTTTTCTCTGCTGGGTGAGGAAGGACCTGAAAGATGAGGGAAAAGCTCTGTACTTCTTGCAGTATTTGCGGTTTCTTTGGAAGCGCTTCTGGTCAGCTGTCCTGGCACATTTGTAACAAAGCTTTGGAAAACTCTGGGATTTAAAGAATTTCCTTCTATTTTTAATAAGAATAAAGCCAAGGAAAGAGGGAATGCAGGTTTGGGGGTTAAGGGTGGGGAGGAGAAAGGGTACTGTAGTACTGTAGTGCCTTGATGCCTGTTGCAGCAGTTTTTATAAACCTGACCTTTTAGTGAGACCTACAGTCCTAGGCTAAACGGGATTTGTGTGTTTTGTCTGAACAGGATTAGGTTTTGAATCACGCTGAACAAATGCTGCAATATGCACCTACAAAAGGAGGTCTGTTTTCAACAGAGCCATTAATCTTTTCTTGATTAATCTTTTTTACAAATAAATAAGTAGTTTGGGGACCAAAATCTACAACCTCTGTGAAATCACTGATTTAACGGCAGCTGATATGCATAAAGATGGTCCAGAAGAACTCCTGTGGGGAGTGGGACCTCTTAAGCTGTAATAAAAGGTTAACTGACCTGGATTGATGCTTGGAGAGATGCACCAGGATTTAAACCATGTCTTCTGGGAATTAGACCCCCAAGTCTGGTCTGTGACATACATAGAACGTTTGCCTGGCATCATGTGGCCGACCCTTCCTTCCAGAGCAGAGTGGGAGGATGAGACTGGGTTGCTGTGCCTTACAGGCAGGGGTGCTCTGTCCTCCCTGTTAAACTGCCCAGTTCCAAGGCAGGGAAAAAGCAGCAGTGGGACCAGGAGACAGCATACGTAACTGCAGAGCTTTGTAGTGAGGCTGCTGACCAGGACTGCCTCCTGTTAACTGGTAGAAGTGCAGTCTGTGGAGCAAGGAGTCACCACATCTGTCTTTCCAGCGTGAGTCTGCAGTTTTTACCAATTAGAATACATAATGTATGCACAGTAAAAGTATCTTCCTCTGCAAGGAGCAGCGGAGGCTAAAATCACCACGTTGGCTGGTTATGATAGTCAGGGATCTACGTAAAAGAGTGAAAAATGCTTTTGACTTTGACAGGAAGGGAATGCAGCAATGCCGGTTCCTGTGTGTAATTGCCATGTCCACCTGATGTAATAAGTGTGTTCTTGAAAAGGCTGTTCCTGGAGCAGGGAGGAGGAAGGAGGTTCCTTCACTTATTCTGTGGAATAAAGTACTCTGGGCAGGAGTTTCCTAAAATCTTGAGTTTGAGGTGGCAGTTATGTGAAAAATGGTGACGAGAAAAGAATTTGTGCCTCCCCTGGACAGTGTATTTTGGGCATTATTAGGTGAGGACAGTAAGCTGTGACTTGCATATTGAAAAAAAAAAAAAAATCATTAAACAATTTAGTTCTAATTCCATGGGCTTTGTGAGGAAGAAATGATGCATTTTGTGCCCATAAGTAAGATCTTGGTTCAGGCTTGATGCTCACTAGGATTTCCACGACTTCTGGCACAGACAATACTCTGACAGAAGCCTTGGGCTTTCAGGGTAGATTATTGGGGTTTTTCCTCACTGTTTTATATCGTAGTAAGAAATGCTTGTTAGTAACAGCTGCTTGCTAATCATGTTCACTTGATGATCATCTTCATGGTGTATTTCCTCAGTAGTGGAGTGATGATGCACTTGACTTTATGCTCCTACTGGATGATGAATTTAATCTTACTTGAGGCTCAGTTAAATCTTACCTGCTAACTTTATTAAAACCAACCAACAAAAAAAAAAAGCAGCTCCTCTAAGGCACATAATACAATCTCTTTAAGATACAAGATTTTCTCTTGGTACAGTGCTGAGAGAGAGCTTCCCTAGGAATTCACAGGTTTCAATTCCTATTTCACGGCTCTCTTCATTTTAGGAACGTTCCTTACCGTATCCGTGTGCGCCTGTCCAGAAAGCGCAACGAGGATGAGGATTCACCCAACAAGCTGTACACCCTGGTTACCTACGTACCAGTCACAACCTTCAAAGGTAAGGAATGTTCCTGCATCTCCCGTGTGGTGTTTCTCTGAACAAGAAGAAATGCCTGACAGCTGCTCCTGCAGTGCAGAATTCCGAGGAAAAGCACGCTGCAAGAGAACAGGGCTCCTGATCCACATTTAAAAAAAGTGAAATGATCATGTTTTGGGAGAAAGAAAAACACGGGCCATAGTTGTTGCTAGGGTAGTTTTAAGGTTAGTTTCTCCTTGTAAAGCCCATCCTCTGATGTCAAAAGCTCAGGCAGGTTAAGCTATCTCTGCTTGTCAACTCTGTAAATGCAATTAAGTTTTTGTTTTATAATTTGGAGGAATACCTGCCTGTATAGTTTGCTCTTCCAGAAGCAGATCAGCAGACTAGCCTTGAAACTCTAGGTGTACTTTCATGGGAAGACTTCCATATATATAACAGGTGGTGATAAAATGTCTTGTTTTTCAGGTCTACAGACAGTCAATGTGGATGAAAATTAAATGGATTTTCATTACAATAAAAAGATAAAAATATATTCTTAAGTTGTTGCTTTTATTGTCCAGTCTCTTCAAGCTCTCAGCTGTGAAGCATTGAGGTGAACAGGTACCAGTCTTTTAAAGTATTTTGCTTTCTTTGAATTTGAACATAATGGTGTAATTTTCTTAATTAAAGATACACTAGAGTAATGTGACATGTGAATGGAATAAGGAGATTCCAGTGTTCTTTGTGGGTGGCAGAGTCATGGTGTGTTTGTTTTGTTCTAGATATTAAAGAGCCTTTACTATAGTTTTTTAAGCTAAGGTCAAATCTGTTTAAAAACAAAACAAAAACTCAACCAGAACTGATAGATCAGTATTTTATGTACGCAATCTCATGGGGATGATGTGCCCCACTGGCCTCTTGGGCTCAGGAGGCTTCTCCCAAAGCAGCTCTGTGTGCAGCAGAGAAACAGGGGTTTGGTTAGTGCAATAATTGTGATGGTGCTCCCTCGGAGTATTTGTTTACAGCAGTAGGGACTCAAGGCACTCAGCTTCTCTAAACCAGTAAATAGTGTCCATGCCAGTCTTGTACAAAAAGGGTTTATTGAAAAGTGCATGTTTTCCCAGACCAACGTCAGAAGCACAGTCCATGTACACTTTAAATTTCAGCAAGACATAAAAACTGGAATACAATCAAATATATTTAAATAGTTTCAATTACCAGCATTGAAACAGTTTTCAGTGCAAAAAAAAGGCAACCAAAACAAACTGGACAGCAGATGAGAAGTGCTTTCCTCTGCTTAAAAAAAAAGACAGACAGCTGGAGCCAGCCTCTGCTCTCCCAGTGCGGAAAAGGGCTTCAATGTCTTCACACTGTAGACAGATGTTTCCTTTTAACACTCAAAACAAGAACGTAGCAAGTCAATGGCACAAAACAAACCTACACACCCTTTTAGCTTTTAAAGCTCTTAAACTGAAAACCAGACCAACAAACTGCACACCAGAAGTCCACTAACAGTATGTCCTTTGGCATGATTTCAGTGCACTTAATTTTTGACATGTTTGCTGCTACTGCATGCTTGCTTTTGCATGTTCGCTCCGTGCCTGGCAGCTCATTCCATTTGTTCTGAGACCGTATTGATTTAGCTTTGCATTCTCAAGCTTTGGTTTCAGTTCTAAGGGTTTTTCAAAGAAGTTAACTAGTGATTGTTCAGTCAAGAGGGAGGCTAAAATATGCTCAAAAGAGACAGTCCAGTCCCCTTCAGTCACAGGTGAAGGTTGAGAGTCTTTGTGAGGGGTCTTCACAGTGTCTGTAAAAACAGCATCCTGGTCTGAGGCAGAGGCCTCGGGCTGTAAGTCCTCAGTGAATTCATCCGATCCGCTCCCCAGGCTGATGCTCCTTTGTCCTACTTCTCCTATCTGAAGTAACAGTGTGGTCACAGTGGCAATGGCTTGATACAAATCGTTCTCCTCCGGATCTTCGTGAAACATGCTGTACAACGTTTTGCAGAACTGAATGAACTCCTTCTGTAAAGGATGAAAAACCAGCATCAAAGTCCTGAAAAGCTACGCTGAGGATCCCTGCAGGAGTCAGGCAGGGCACAGTAGTGCAAAGGCAGGTGGAATGCTGTGTACATTTATATGTTCTTTGGTAACTTCTGCCTGTTTTTAAAATGATGCTAGTGAAGGGATTTCAACCCGCAGTGGTGCTAGGAAACCCTGTGCTGAAATCCCAAAGAGGGCAGTGAAGTATTTTAATGCCTTGATGAAGGAAATCAGGACCTGACAGATGATCTAAGGGCAAGTGAGATAGGAGGCAAGGGATAATAATCCCTTACTGGCAGCTGCTACACAGAGTGGGTTACAACCAAAGTAGCCATCCATGGGCATCCTGCAGGAAAACTTCCCTTCTGCTGTTTTCAGCTCTTCTAAAACAATTCAGGGATCTTCCCTGCCCAGCTCCCTTCTGTCTCTGCCATGCTCACCCCATCACAGGTGGTTCTCAGGCTAGAAGGGATTATGGGGGCAGTCCCATCTTTCTCTGCATGTCTGCACATTGGTTTTATTAATACAGAGGGCCCTTTTCCCTCAAGTAGCTTTCCTTATGCCAAAACCACAGAAAGCTACTGGAATTAGGAAATGGGTGGTAAGACTGTGACAGCCTTCAGCTGTTCTCCTGCAGTTCTAGTCAGTGTGTGGCTAAGACAGGGCAAGTTTCAGGTGGGACTAAAGTTACTGGCTTGGTGCAGAGGAGGTGCAGGAAGATAGAACAAAAAAGTGCATTCTTGGGAATTCTTTGGCTTAAGAGGAGAAGACCTTTGTCCAGCCTGCATAAGCCCGTTTGCTTGCATGTTCTGCAGCAAGTGAGGGTGAATTTGAAATTTTACCAGCCAGTCTGAGCAGAGGGAACTGCTAGGAAGGTAGTTTTTTAAAAGTGAGTTATTACACACCTGCTCCCTGGATCAGAGGAGCCCAATCCTCGATGCCTGAAGACCTGAATCCAAGTCCAGGCTGAAGTTACACTTCACAAGAGAGAGCCAAACTCTTGAATTCAGTAATTTCATTTTGAGTACATTTCTTTAAAAACAGAGTACAGCCTCTAAGGTACATACCTGGCTCATTTTTGGCAATTCCTTTTCAGTTTTAGTATCCTTTTCTTTGGCTAGATCCTTCAGCATCTGCTTCAACTGCTTTTGGTAATCTACTGCATCACCTTTTTTGGAGCAGACATAAAAAGGAGAATTAATTTTCAAGTCATTGGAGTAAATTTACGTTTCAAAATGAACCCCAGAGAGCAGAGATAAGATGGTTGGGAAAGTTGATTATCTCACGTACTCACATTAGAGAACCATTCTGGACATACCGTTTGATTTTCCAATGACCAGTGGTCTTGATGTTGACAGCAAAGGATTCTTTAATGGTGACTGGCTGTCTCGTTCATTTTCTGTGAGAGCTATCCGAGAAATGCGACAAATTTAATCCTTTGAAATTGGCATGATGGTTATTTATTTTTCTGAAATTTACGTACTTGAAGAAAGTGAAACAATTGTGCAAAGATGTTTTGTAAATGCTTTTAGATACTTCATTAAATCCCACTAAATTATGGGATTATTTATTACTATTATAATAAAATTATGTCCCTGTAAGACTGGTGCTGCAGTAGGAAGCTTGCCAAGAACTGCACATTTAATTAAAAACTTTGCACAGAGGAACTACCACAGAATTTTGCCACCTAATCAAAACTGGGTCAAGATATACAAGGAGATCTCTACGTGGAGTAAATGCCATTCAAAAATGTTATCTCAGTTCGTGTTTTGTCTGGAAGTAACAATAAAATTGGCTGCGAAAGATCTCTGAATGTAACAGATGTGTGAGCTTTGACATTGTAATCTATACATTTTACCCAAAAAGGTTCCATTTGTAATTAATGGAGTAATTTGTAAAATGCAGTGAGTGTACAAATACACATCCTCTATGCTCCCAGTTGGAAGGAAGCAAAATGGGCTTCTTCATTAAGCAACTTCTACACAAAGCAAGAGATTTTTTTGGGGGGAAACTGAGGTATCAATTTCCTTTCAGTTTTCTTACCTGGTGGGATATGCAGCTTATATAGTAACTTTATCTTTTCATTCATTTCTCCATTATACATGACATCTGCAAGGAAAATAAAGAACAAGAAGGAAGTGAACCACAGCATTTATTTCCAGCATTTAAAATAAATCAGGCGTCTCTCTGTGCACAAAGGATAATTGTTTACACAGACAATAAACACAGGGCCAGTGTATAAGTTTAGGTTGTGCCTGTCAGTGAGGAACAGCAGGTGACAGCCATCTGTTTTGGTCTTTGTTCTTGGGAAGTAGACTGGGAGCACCTAACCCTGTGGAGCTTCATCATCATTTAAAAATATCAAGGAGGGTGCAAGGAATCTGGTAAAGGCTGCTTGCTGCCAAAGATTTACAGGATGTGAGAAGGGAGAGACAGATTATGTTGGGGACATCATATTCTTAGTATTTCTCCCCTTCAGCTGTTACTGCTGTTCTACAGAGTGAGCCCAACTGAGGTAACTGTTTCACGTGTAATATAATTCACATTTTCAGTGGCCAGTAAAAACTAGATTCTGAACTTTCAAATGCACTCAAATCCTGTGGAGAACTTTAAATTACAAGTTGTATCCCTTTAAGAATCAAATAAAAAGAGAATACAGGGTACCTTAGTGTTCACATAAAAAATTCTAAAAATCTTAAGTGGAAAGAATACAAAATCACTGATTTTTACTGAAGGTTTGAATTTCAGTTTTTTCCACTTGAGAAGAAGCGGTTTCAAAGAGGTACACTGAGATTTCAGAGGTATACTCAGGGCAACAACTGAGTTATTCCGTGCATACCCAAGTATAATTCTGTACACAAGATTTTTAACAAAATTACTATCGTGTGAGAAATTTATAATATTATAACACAACATTCAGACACGTCCTTACGGCTGTCTTTTAAATCGAACTGACTTCAGGTGACTGAAACACAAAAAAAACCTGAAGTGGGTAATCCCAAGCCCTAAATAAAACCCATCTTCTCTGCCAGTTACGTGGCCCTTCCACGCTCCTGTCCCCCACTCAGCCCGCGGTCAGCCGTACGGTACCCAGGCATCCGGCGAGCCCCTTGAACTCGACGAGCCGGTCCATGTTCTCATCCAGGAGGCGGAAGGTCCTGTGGGCCAGGAGGTCGGTGTGCTCCCCGCAGGTCCAGGGCGAGAGCAGGCGGTAGAGGCTGGCGAACTGCTGGGCGTCGATGCGGTACTGCTCGGCGTACGGCCTGCTGGGGTCGTGGCGCTCCGGCACCGCGCTCCGGCCTCCCCAGTAGCACCTGATGAAATGTTCCCTCTAGGAGAAATCGGGAGACACGAGAGCGGTTGTTTGCGGGGAGCGGCGGCGGCAGAAAGCACGACCGGCAGAAAAAGGCATTCGCGTCAAGCTACGCTGTAACGTGCTCGAAATTCGCTCTGTGCAAGGTGTCCTAGTGATACCAAGACTATTTCCTGTGCGAGAAAGCAAATCTTTCATCAGAGCAGCCAGCCACTCTCACAATTTCCAATGGATAATTAATAAAGGTGAAGGGAGGCTGGGCAGATGATTGGAAAAAATTCACTGTGGGCCACTGAAACTCTGTTTAACCACATCTGACCCAGGATGTTCCTTAGCAACCAAAAGTACAGAGGGTCACAAAAAACACAGAGCAAGCGTAGGCTTGACCTGCTCATTTACTCTCTCTCAGACTTCTCCATTTGTATACTGTACTTTTGGTCTTGGGAGAGGCAAAACAAAGACAAGCTGTCCCTGGGAGAGCAAGGGGAATAACAAGAAATTAATCACTACCAGAAAATGGAATTAGGGGAGTGTGAGCTAGTCAAAAAATCAAAACCAGCAGTGAGGAGCAGGAGGGAAGCACTGAAGAACAAGCCCCAGCAGCATGACCTTACAACCACTAATGGAGGGCAGGATAAAGCTGCTCTTATGGACAAAGCTGTGTAACAGCATATTCTTTTAACTATATATACACTAACAATATATTCATGTAACACAGTCATATATTCTCAGTATTTATGGCTATGAATGACACACAGAAGTAATGGTGCATTAAGGGAAAGAACTACATCTTGGACCTCTAAATCAAGTATAGTTGTATAAGCTTAGATGTCCCTGTCTCCAACTTTATTGCAAGTTTTATCAAACATCAGCTTGACGGAAAGGAACTGAAACTGCTTTTAGTTTAAAAAAACAAAACAAAATTAGAAAATCCAGAGCAAATGGCAAGGACATAAGTTTTCGAGGTTTGGGGTTTTTTCCCCCCATGGAAAAAGAGAGTCTGCCTTTAAAGAGCTTTAAAGAACGGGATTTAAAAGCACTGCCAAGCTCCCACAGAGCACAGCTACATAATACTTAAATTATTTTGCATGTGAAAGTTAACAGAATCTAACTTGATCAGGGACCATTTCCAAGCAGAAAGTTAGAAAGAAACTCTGGAACAGTTCTCTGAAGAATCAGTACTTTACTACTCCTCTTTAACAACTGCGCAACCACAGGAAGGACAAAATGGCAAGATCCCACCCAGGGAGCACAGCCCAGGCAGAGGACGGGAGGTCAGTGCTGCACTGCCAAGCAACAGCTGGAAGTTACGCCCAAAGAAGCCTCACTGAGGTGCATCCTCTGCTTTACAGGGAGACCAACCTTGAACAAGTCATACAATTCCTCTAAATCTTCAGGAAGAATTGAAACATCTGGGATGACAACTCGCAGCTTAAAAAGAAAGGAAGTCATGTTAGTGACATCACTGACACGGGCAGGCTCACAAGCTGTATTTAGGTGGAACGGCTGAAAACCACTATTAAAAAAATCTCTGCGCTGCTTCCCCCTTCTTCAGGTTCACCGGTTGGACAGATCCATGCAAAGAGAAATCCCTCCAGGGCTGTTAGAAACAAAGACAGGATGTCCCTAAGCTACAGGTCACAGAGGCCGGGGACACATCGCACGGTGCCGGGTCTCTCCTCGCGCTCTTCCCCGGGCATCTGCCAAGGGCCAGCCACAGTCACAGATAAGGTGCTGGGCTGGACAGTCCTGCAGTTGTTCAGAACTTTAAAGCCACCCCAAACTATAATAATGCACATGGCCACCAAAGAAAAACCATCAGCATCCCAGAAAAGAGCTTTTTGCAGAGTCAGCAATGATTTTTCAAGACGTGGTGGCACCTTTTTAAAAACTAAACCCATGTGTCTCCAGAGGCAACGTTGAACTGCCTCAGTGAAAATAATACCCTGCTCACCACATTCTGCTTGGTTGTATCTTCGTGGTTCTGCAGGACACGGATCCGGTGTTTGTAGCGCATGTGCTCTATCTGTTCCACAGAGTGGTCTCCAAATTTCTGTAAGGGAGCAACAGAAGTTTATTATTTCTGTTGTATTTTATGATATCGGTATTAATCAGAAATACAGCTTTTAAAGTGCAGTGAGACCTTGAAGAAAGGGCATACTCAGTCTCTAATTAATCTAGGTACTCACACTGCACCTAGTCCTGTGCATGAGAGCACTTGAGTCAAGGAATCCCTAAACATGGGTGTTAACTTCCAAAGCAGCCAACCTGAATTTAACATTCTTCTTTAAAATTCCAAGTTAACTGACTAGTAGACAGAAAGAATTATTTTACCTCATAGGAGTCATGAATCAGGTTTGCTATTTCAGTCACTGGAGAGGATTCCTGGTCGTCACTGAAGAATGCGTGGTGATTACCAATAGGTGGCAGAGGGCTTTCCTCGTTTTTGACATGCTCTAAAAACCTGAAGGGAGGGAATACATAAGAACACAGATCACACTGCACTGTGCTCTTCTCAGTTCAAATAAGCAAATAAATCTTATGGCTCAGAACTATGAAATAAAGTGAGTTTTGGGCAAGCCAGACTTTTCAAAAATGCCCTTGTGATTACTCATCTGAGGAACTGCAAGCCAGCCAAATGACTAAATGCTGCCCAAGGAAGAAAACTTCTGTCTCCTTGAAGTCTGGCACAGGAAGCCCGTCAGTCCAGGGAAGGCACGAAGAGCAGCAGTAAATATTGCACACTGACGCAGGCGATGCATGTCTCGGCAGTGCCAGGAAATTTCACAGGACATCTCGTCCGATGTACAAAGCCATTGTTTAAGGCAGACACTGCGACAGCAGCAGCAGGGTGACACGGAGGGGCCCTGGTGCCTACTGAGCAGTGCCTTTGTTTCAGGGCAGAACAGCCTGTGATGGAAGGAGCGCTCCCTGTGTGGCCATACCTGCTCAGGATCATCAGGGCCTGCCCATCGTCCTTGCTGTTACACAGATCCACAGCGTTGGCTTCCAGTATGGCCAAGCCCAGCTGGAAAATGGCTTTGATGCCATCATAGAAGAAGCAGTCCACAACATTCACAGCACTTTCCAAGGGCATGATGCTGAGGAAAAGGGTAAGGAACCAGGAAAGAGAGATGGAAGCCAGGGCTGTCAGATCCTTCATATGCTCAGCCAGCTCTGGAAGCTGCTCTTTTATAAGCTCTTCAAACACTGACTGGTCTACCTGAGCACCTACAAGTCATAAAGAAATAGTATTAGCCAGGACTGACACAGGAAAAAAATATTTTTTAAGCTAATCATTGCTGTCAGCTATTAATTTCAAGACTTCCTTAAAATTTAAACCAGCAAGGTACACAGACATCTACAATGAAAAATGCCATTATCCTTCTGCTGTCACCTCACCCAACCTTTGTGTCCATAATCCTTGCTGTACAACTTTCTGCAAAAAGTGTGTTCATTCTCTTAAATGCCTTCAGGGTGCAATGAAATAGCAACAGCAGCAGCTGTTGGTCTTGGCTACAAGAGCACGTAATATTTAAGTCTAGCAAAAGCAATCTGAAAGCATTTCATTGGTCCACTTGGGATGTATGCAGTAAAAATAAGACAGTACACATTCCTCTCAGTTTTATGTACACAAGCAAGTGGGCAGAAAAGGTTTTGCTCTAAGTGATCAAATATAGCAAATACTGAAGTCCAGATATGGCTACACACACCAAGCAGGAAGAATAATATTTACATGGAAGTACGTGCACAGATACAAATATATACTCACAAGCATATATATCTACATATAAAGAACAAAACATTTCTGCAATGCCCAGATAGAAGATTTCCTAACTGTCCCAACCAGTCTTTCCAAAAGGAACAGATGTGGGCTCTGGTTTAGCTGCTAGCTCAGTTCTGTTTTGTCAGCAGCTGTTATAAAATCAATATAATTTCTTCTCAATTAAGTGGACTGTGTCTACAAACCAAATCTGTCACATCAGGGCCTTGACCAAAGACACTGGAAGTCTAAAATATTCCTGAATACAAAATGCAGTTCGCTTTTCAATTATTTTGTCTTTCTTTCCAAGTTATTTCATTTCTTTCTTATAGTCCATATTCTGCTAATATTTAGGACACAGTTTTAACTGCTGACATATACATGGACATCCAAAAAGCTTTTGAGAAACACATCAAACATGAGGCTTTGAAGAAAAAGCCTCCTATAAGATTGAAAAAAAGGAAAAAAACAGACTGGAGTTACTCAACAGAGGGCTGTTTTTGTTTGGTTGGTTTTTTTTAAATAAGCTTAATGCAAACAGTTTAATAGTCATAGTTAACACAGACCCAAAAACCAGAGCTGGATTTAGAGATATTTGAAGGAAGCCAGAGACAGATAGGCAAGACACATATAAATAGATCATTCCAGACTCAGAGACAGCACTGGAAAAACCAGAGCTTTAAAAGGAACATGCAACACTACCCAGATCTTTCACAGATCTTTTTATAATAAGTGTTGCCACTGTAGATGAAAGTCAAACAGATGCATTAAAATGGACTTTTCTGTCCATTTTTTCATTAGGCTCCCAGAAAACATGAAATCTGAGCAAATGAATCTGTATTACAGCATAAGACCATAATGAGGTAGGAAAATACCAGGGGGCATGCATTTGAAAATGACCTTAGATGCAAGATAAATGACATCCACAGGATTGAAAAGAAAAATCAGAGAAATTAAATAAGGTTTTCAGTGTTTCAAGAATTACAGTGTCAAGTTGATGACAGTCTAACAGGTAAAGTGGGGTAAGATGCCCTGCTGGTTTATACAGGGGATGGAAAAGTCATGGTAATTGAGAATATGATGGGATATGCCTGACCCTTGCCACCACACTTCTGACCCATATACAACTTTTTTCTATCCTGCACCTATCTGCCTGTAATTTCCTCTGTGCATTGCAGAGAGGAGGACAGAGTGAATTACTGAAAGAAGAGCCCAGCCTGCAGGCTCTTCCCATCTGCAAGCAGTGAAATAATGAAAAAGCTTGTGACAGGGGTCAGAGCTGGCGAGGCTGAAGGAGGGAGATGAAAGTAAAAACACCAAGTAGGACTGAATTGCCTAAGATTTGAAAGCAAAAATTCTGACTAAATAAACACACATATAAATAAATCAATAGAAAATCTTGGAAGTCACACAGAAAAGGTCTGAGACAAAAGGAAGCTAAGAAGGCCTACTATAACCAAGGTCATCAACAGAGGGCTGTTTTTGACTGTAGAGATTACAGGCTGACTCTGAAGAGGAAAAGCACAGTGACGGGTAGCAAGGTCACAGATTGCCAAAGTTATTGAGAGACCAGAATTTGGACAACAGTACTGGCAGGGCGCACCAAGAGGAAAAGCTGGGTCTTGGAAGTGTTATGCAGGAAGAAACAACACAAAGTTTAGACAAGAGCTGGTTGCAAATCAAAAAAGAAGGTAAACTGAAATGCGGAGCCAAGAACACTAACTCGAGCAACAGGAACCAGAGGAGGGGCAGGGTGGAGAAGATCAGTAGCACCTATTTGGGCACATTAAGTGCTAGGGTAAAGCAGAGCTGCAGAAATAAGTGCTCAGTGAAGCAACCATGCTGCAAAACTGCACCAGTGCCACTCAGCCAGGGAGAGCAGGGCAACTTCCAAGCTGAACTCCTGGATTTTCACACTGTGGTGAGACATGGCAGTAGAGAGACACAGTAGTCTTTCCTTGGGGTAAACAGGGCCAGAAAACAAAGAAACAGGACAAACAAAACTCTCAGCACTTTAACAACGTAGGCTGTAGCCATGGCAAGTGACAGGCAAGATACAAAGCACAAATTAAAAACAACTCAAGGCAGGGATACGGCTGGCCAGGTGAGACAACTCATTAGGTTGAGCAGAGAAAGCTACTCCAGGGCAATAACCCAGCAAGAATCAAAGTTATGAGTAATCCAAAGCACACTGTTGATATCTAGAAATGCTTGAGTACCAATAAAGCTATGTTTCTCCTTTAATCAATGAAGGAGACAGACAAACATGGAACTCAGTTATCAAAATAGCAGTTTAAAGTCATGTTTGGAGACAAGAAGAAAAATTCTGATAAGTAGGATGGTTACTATGCCCAGTTCACTAGCAGAAAATGCCAATGGCATCCAAAGCACCACAAAACATGCTAAGCATCCAGCTAAATTTTGGAATAACTCAGCTTTACCTGACCTTCTTGCCAGTTCAGCGACAAGACGGAAATTGAGCAGTGAAACAGTGTCTGGAGGGAGGTAAGACAACCCCATCTTTCAAGGAAAAGACTAGAAATCTTCTCAAATGTCTCCTTCCACTCCACAGGCAGCACATGAGTGCCCAGACCATTTCTAGCTCCCAGAAACCACTACTGCCAGGGATTTGCTCCTATCCTCACTTCCTCACACATGATCCTGGTCCCTCTCTTTGCCACAGCAAGGGTGTACCAGCAGATGCTGCAGCTTACCATTAGCAATATGCTACCATTAAAAAGGGAAAAACTATCAAACATTTCTGTAAAGGAAGTGACTGCAAAGAAGAAATACTGCTCAGCCCCTCTCTTTCTGTGCATTAGGCAGTCTGCACAACAATCTTTAAAATAATGGCACTACACAGGAGACACAGCACACACAGTGCATAGCAGAGGGACTTGTATCAGCCCTCATTACAAAGGGCTGGTGTAGATGCAAGCCTCCAGTGCTCCAGCAGCCAGGCAATCCAGACAGTTCAGATCACCAAGCAGATCTTTCCTAGGTTCATCTTAAACTGCCTGAGTCTCTAACACTGCACACTCCCAGCCAAGACTTGCAAGCTCCTCTATTTATGTAACAGGCAAAAGTGTCACAGCCTTCTGCCCAACAGGAAAGAAAAAAAAAAAAACAAACTGTAAAAGTTGAGCATATATTTACAGATCTCGCAGTTCAAAACCTTCAAACGAAAACCAACCTTGGCTGGAATCTGAGCAGCCACTGCTGCTGTCCCTGCACACCACACAACGAGATGGAGCACCTCATGTGTGGGGAGTGTGTAGAGATGCACATATGTAATGATCCTGGAATTTTCTGTAACCCCTCCCTGAAAATGTGACGTGCCTTTCCCTTCCCCGCCCCTCCTTGGCCCTGGATTGGTTATTGTTCTGTGTCCCCCCGCCCTTCTCCCGAGGGTTGAAATTCCCGGGAAACCCTTTCCTGGTGTCCCTTTTCCTCCCGGATTCCAGCCTGGAATAAACATCTACTTATCCCGGAGGGAAAGCGATCCATTTGGTCTTTTACCTAGGTCGTGAAGGACTCCCCTTTTCCCTCCATAGCTAGCCGGATAATTTGGGGGGAACAAGGCGGGTTACTTCAGGTGTGGACCCCAGCTGATCCTGAGCCTTTTCCCCACCCCTGTGCCATATGGCTGCCCCTTCCCAGTCTGCAAGACAACGAACAGGAGCTCACCTATCACTCGGTGGTTGAAGTAATCCGGCAGCATCCGCTCACACACGGCAACCAGCAGCCAAAAGGCTTCTTCCTCTTTGGCATACAGCAGCAACACGGAGGTCAAAATATTCATAGACTTACAAGGGCAAAGAAGAAAATGGGATTTGTAAGTGACAGCAAATCCTACTGACAAAAGCTCATCCGTGGCTATTTTTATAGAAAGAAAAGTAGCCTAACTGGATGTAAAGAACTAAGGAAAAAAAAAAGTCAAAAAAAGAGAATAGACAGCAAATACGTAATTGCAACCCATAGGCATAGCAAGATTTCCAAGCTGATGTATACTGCTTTTCGTAAGAGCAATAGGAAACAATGGGGAAAAGTAGAGTACTGAGTTTGCCAAGGTACAAAGCAGGTAACTGATACTGTAAGATGTTTTGGGGCTGCTTTCACTGCCCCCTATTCCAGTATCAGAATCACTCTGATGTTAATCAGAATTCAGGGAGCTGGCCAGCCAGACAAAGTACTTTCATCATTTATCATTAGTTTTTGAAGAAAGTAGCAGAAAGGTTCATTAAGCCTCCACTCCAGTGCGCCACATAAATCTAATCTCTGCAGGCCAATTCACCCTGCACTGCTTCCAAGTACTGTCCAAAAAATGCACTTTCAAACAAACAGAAGCATCAGAAACAATTTTTCCCCCTCCTGTAACTATAAATGCAGCTTGAAAAATGCTGAAGAAATATCATTGGTAGGAGAAAGCCTTTTGGTGAGCCCATTTTTTCCCAAGGGAAAATTACATTTAATATCAAAATTATGTCATTTTCCAACTAAAAGGCCGTTATTTATCCAAAGCACCATTAAAAGCACTCTCAAGAGAACAACAGAGAGCGGGAAGAAAGGCAAGCAAAAGCAAGGGAGCACGATCCATCTGGGAATTTGTCACCTGGCAGTATCCTATTTTGGGGTTCCTGTGCGCGTAGGCCGTGAGCACCCTCCTCAGGGCAGCGATGCCCGTCTCGCTCTGGAAGGCCGGGTGCTCGGGCAGCGAGCGGTGCAGGTCGCGCTCGATCTCCTCGGTGGCCATGCAGCACTTGCCCATGGATGCCTCCACCAAATGTACGTAGTACCCAGGATGCGAGGCCAGATCCGTCTCGGCGTCTGAAGGCAGCAGGAAGAGAGAAACAAGAAGATGGGAGCGGATAAGGACGATGCTGGACCCAAGTGTTGTGGGAATTACTGCCCAGAAGGGTATTAGCAAGATGGTTTTCCCCAAGGGCTGTGAATATCCAGACCCAAAAGACAAAGCCCTAGCAGAATAAATGTCTTGAAAACTAAGTATTAGCAAAGCTTATATGGCACAACATCATGCAAAACACCCTGACTGAGCAAAAGATGTCTCCAGCAGAAAGTATTTGCTTTGGTTGAAAGTATTGGTTAAAGACCATCTCATTCCAACCCCCCTGCTGTGGGCAGGGACACTTTTCACAGGACCAGGTTGCTCAAAGCCTCATCCAGCCTGGCCTTGAACACTTCCAGCGATGGGGCATCCACAGCTTCTCGGGGCAGCCCCTTCCAAGTGTCTCACCACCCACACATATTCCTGGGAGAACTGTACTCAGCACTGCTCACATCCTTCAAGGAGGAAAAGCTCCACATTTACCAATGTACGAATATGCCATATATTGGATTAAGGACTAAACCTGGCATCACACTGTAGGCATTCTGGCTCTGCCATATATGTTGATGAAATGAGTTGTTTTTTTCCATCTCCAGTTTCTGTAAGCCCTGCCAACATTCAACAAGAAGCAGGACCAGGTCTGCCAACTTTGAGATTGTCATTATTTTGCAATAATCCAATTTCTCTAAGGCTAACTCAGCGTTTACACCACAATCTAATTGCTCCATGGAGATGAACACTGTTTTATGACAACATGATGCTAATTTTAAATTACGATAGATTACAAAAATATTGTTTTGATTCTTCTGTACATCATATGATACCATCCTGAGATAAAACTTCTACAGATCTACCTGGGTACTTCCTTGCATATATTAGTTCAGTTCAGATCATGTCTTTTCCTTAAACAGTTTTACAGATATCATGTAAAGGACATTTATTCGCCCTTGAGAGATTTCTTGCCTAGAATCAGATGATGCCTACAGCCAAAATTTCTAAGCATGCCCACCTGAGAAAAGCAGCCAGAGTTTGCCTCTTAAGGATTCAGGAATTCCCATAGCAACAAGTTTTCTGATTTTCTCTGTGCGAAACATGCACACGGTTCTGCCATACTCTACAAAATGGTCATCCCACAGGCTCTCTTTGATTTGCTCCCTAGACTGGGAACAAGAAGATGTATTTTTTTATAAAACCCGTCACTGCATGTGAGAACTGGTAAACAAAAGGATTTCACATATTAGAAATTCCACAAGGTATTCCATTACCAATGGAAATGGGAAGCCTGCTCTAGGGACTTTGACTTTACATATCTAATTTACCACATACGAATAACAATAGTAAATATTCACCAGAATGAAATGGAGGGGAAGAAGAAGAAAAAATCCAAACAAATAGAAAAGCTGTTATCTCATATCTAACTTCTCCAACCAACACAGACTGCATTTTACTAAAAATGCCTATCTGTCTGAATGTAATCCCAGCTTTTTTAAAAACAAAACCTAAAACTCCTACAGCTTTTCCCAAATGTTACATACCTTTCCAAAGTCAAGGCCTGGCATTTCTGACTGATGAAAATCTGACCTGAGTGCTTCTGCATTGAGCAAGTAATTGTTCTCCATTTCACATTCACTTCTCTCTTTCCCTTGTGAAGCTTCTGTTCCCAGACACGCAGGCTCATCATCCCCCATCGCACACACGGATCCAAAGGCAAGGCTGTTCTGCAATGCCAATCAAAGTGGTAATGACTGAAAACGCTAAGAACTGCATCCTCAGTTGTCCTCAAGACACACAGCTGGGTTACCCTTTTGCCTTTTACATCAAAACCTTTAACATCTTTCAGGAGGAAAGGCCTTATTCAAGACTTTATACAAATCGTCATTTATGCGCGTCAGGAAAAGGGTTGTTACTTTAAAACAAAAGCTGTTAGCCAATTCTAAGTGTCCTTGATGACAAGCTACCAAACAGTTTTCTGCTGTTATGATTTGAAAGACAAAATCACAGAACAATTTAGTTTGGAGGGGACTATAATTTTTCAATCCTCTGCTCAAAGTAGGAGCCCTCAGCCCTGGTTTCTGGGGTTTATGCCCAGTCAAGTTGAGTAACTCCAAGAAAGCAGAATGCACTACCACTCTGGGCAGCCTGGTCCAGTTCTGCCTAACCACGAGCAGAAATCTCTCTTTGTATCTATTCAGATTTTTCTTTGCTAAATCTTGAAGCTGTGGCCGCTTGTTTTTCAACTGGCATATCAACAAGTTTGCCTTTATCTTCCAACTCCCCAGTATTTGGCAGAAGGCCGGATGAGGAAGCCCTGCTCCCTCCACCTCTCCTTATAAACCATGTGCTCCAGACCTGACCGTCTTATAGCCCTCCACCAGACTTAATCCAAATTATCAATGCTTTTCATGTGTAATGGAGCAGAGTCAAAACTGGACACAGTACTCCTGATCAGCCTCATAAGTGCTGAATAAAAGGGAAAGGTAACATTTCATGACCTGCTGGTTACAATCCTGCTAGTACAACCTGATATGGGGTTGTGCCTCTGCATTGTAAGAGCACGCTGCTGACTTACAGGCTCCACTTGTTCATGACTCCTGCACCTTTTTCCACACAGCTGTTCTCCAACCAGCCTCTCCTTTCCCATGCGTTTAATTTGCCAGGTTTTACATTTGCTTTTCTTGAACTTTGTGAGGCCTCTATCAGTCCATTCCTCCAGACTGCTGAGGTCTCTGTGAAGGGCAGCTCAGCTGTCCACCAGTCCCTGCTCTCCCCAGCATGTCAATCCTAAATATGCTGTGAGTGTCCTCTATCCCACCAGCCAGGTCTTTAAAGGTGGCATCACGTAAGCATTGGCTCAAGATCAATTTGGGGGGGTCTCCCAAAGAAGGCAGGGCAGTGCAATAATGGATAAACATCTTGAATGAATAATAAAAGTTGAGTACCTGATTGTTATTTTGCAAGTTGTTGCAGTGCAATGGGTTGCCAGAGTTCACCTCTTTTAACCTCTGGAGCAGGTTCTCCACCAAAGTATCCCGGTCCTTCAGCTCAATGAACTGAAAGGCTGTCTTACTCCTTATGCTAACAATGATGGGATTAGGGAGGAGACTTGTGTCCTCCATCTTCTCTATAGTGATTACCTTTTCCAGAGACATTACAAAAAACACATGAGATACCACATGCACAAAAACATATTAAAATATTCTACATGTATCAAAATGTACAAACACACCATTTCATATGTATGCTTTAAATGTGGTTATTCATACTGGCTTTCCTTGATCAAACAAATCCTACTGCCTGAAGTTCATGGTCTCTCTAACAGCTCAAAGCAGACGCCAAAAAGTATCCCAGATGCCTTTTTTTTTTTTTTTTTTCCTAAATTACTTTGCATCCCACTTCTGAACAGTAGACTGAGGGAAAAGATAAGAAAGGGGCGTGTGATTAAAAAATTATTTATAAAATAAATAACTTGATCAAATTCTGGGGGTGGAGGAGGAAATTTACTTTCCCACCTTTGAAGATAGGGGGGAAAAAAAAATTGTTTTGTTAATTTTGATTAAGTATACAACGCTCTGCTCATACTGTTTTCTGTTGTACAATGGTGAAATGTAAGTTGCTACAGTTACAATATGATTTGGATGCTACTCTATTATTAGTCAAGGATAAAAGGAAAGCTTTAATTAAGAGATCATAACAGCCTTGTATTCACAGCAGATCAGACAGGTGTTAGCTGACGGCTTCCTTCTCCTCTTCTACTCCCACCACCTTCCCTTGTGCTCTCCCTCCTTTTAAACTTGTCTCTTTATTTCATTGAAATGTGTCAGCCCATCACTGCATCTGTAACATCCCCTCCTTCTCTTTGCCCTACAGCTTGGCAAAGTATCCACAGATTTGTTAAAGGGTGTCTGTGAAAGGAGAGCTCAACACTTGAGTTGATCCCAGGCAAGGATGCTTTTGCAATGCTGGAATGGTTCGAAGCCATTCTCCATCAACATCAAGCTGGACGTACGTGTTCATGGAGCTGGGAAGGGAGCCCTGTCCAAGTTTTGGGCCAAGCAGACTCAGTTTTTGCAGTGTTCTGTCCTGCTGTGTTACATGTCTACACTTCACTTTGAGGACAGTTTTGAATCACCCATGTTTTTAGGAGCTCAGGCCCTAATGAGTCCCAGAACAAGCTGTACAACGATCCTGCAGGCAGGATAACACACGAACATCCTACTCTTTCTCATCAAACAATACTTTGCAGATAAGTCAAGTGGCAGCGGAGGTTTCAGGCAGAAAAAGACAGATAAGGACCCAAAGTGAAACGAACAAACAACTCTACCTCTCTAAGTGGGATGATAACAGTGCAGCAGCCATTTTCTTTGCTGGCAAAACAGATGTAACTGTCTGAAGTATACATCCTCCCCGCTGTGTGACAGCGACTGAACGGCGTCCACAGAGAACAGTCCACAACTTCGTGCAGCTTCTCCTTCCTGGGCAATCTGAAGAAGGCCCGAAAGAATTCATTCTGTGCTCTGGCTTCAAGATCCCTTAAGAAAAAGCAGCAAGAACGAATCACAAGATCCTGAAAGCCAGGACATGCAATGTGAGGGTGAACTTTTCTTGTTGGCCTCACCAAGAACAAGGAATACAGAATAATAATATAATGCACAGCAATCTTCAGTGCCTGTGTGAACAGAGCACTGGATAAGCAACTTTGAAAGACATTAAAAAGAAAACATCAATAACTGCTTGTTTAACAGTAAGGTCAAAAGCAACTAGTATAGTAAGTAGGAAGGGAAAGGATACTAACTTCAATCAGCTGTTTTGCTAATTTGGGGTTTTTTTTGATTATTTTTTAACCATGCATTTTCTATGGCTGCTGTATGACTGTACAGACTCCAAGAATTACAAATTTCAGTGCCCAGGAGATAACTACATCTTTCATCTGATTAACACATATTGAGCAAGGGAGATTAGCCTGATGCTCCTTGTTTCCCTTCACAATAGCATTACCAACACCACCCCAGGGACTTGCACCTGCACCCAAAAGTAATGCATTTGCTCAGTGAGTACTTCCAAAGTGGTCAGTAACAGAAGTGTTAATGATGGTGGCATTGACATGATGGAATCCTTAACTTGCAGAGATATCAGCCTCAGAGAGCCCTCAGAACAGTTTCAAAAGGTAAAACAGTTTCAGGTCACTTACAGACTCAGTGGGGAATAACAGCACCAGTTTGAACTTGGCCTCCTTCCAGCCACCCATCCACATTTATGTGGAGAGAAAAGTTTAAATAAATTAAACTTTCATTACTGAGCCATGGGTATACAGACTTGGCTTTGGGGATTTATTTTTCTTCTCCTTTCTTAATGAAGAAGCCTACAGTAATTTAGAGAAACATGCAATTACATTATAAACAGGCCATGGCTATTAGCTCATCAACAGCAGCTCCAGAAACATTATGGCTTAAATTCTATAATTTTCTTTACTACAAGTGACTCTTTCCTAGCATGATTCACCTTAGAGAAAAGAAAAAAAGGGGGGAAAAAAATAGCAGCTTGATTTTGTACCACTGAAAGAATTTAAAGCGTGGGCTGAAGCAAAACAGGGAGTGGTACCTTGGTGCTGCAAATCCCCTCTCCACTCGTTCCTTCACCCTTGCTCTTCTGCACCTTCCCTCTATCCCAGCCCTGTTGTTAAAATATAAACTGAGACAAACGAAGCCACTGCCTTAATAAGTAAATCAATTGTTTGTCTGGGTTTCAGGGTTTTTTAGTTTAGTTTAATCCATAGAAAAAGACATAGCCATGTGAAACAGGGAGGAAGACAATCCAGAACAAACTGAGATCTGAGAAGGGAGGATCTGTATCTGCAAGCAAAAGACAGAATGCGCTCAACCAGCGTTCAGCTTCTGTTTCCTTCTCAAGCATTATCTTCCTTAATAATATTATCCAAAGAGAGCAGACAAATAGTCTCCTGTTTTTCCACAGTGAACAAAGAGAAACCCTTTTTCTTGTGAAGAAAGACAAAAAGGTTGCTCCTGAACTAAAATTCCACAGTGAGAGCAACTCTGTTAAGTGCCTGCAGCGATCTGCTATTGTGACAAAGCTGGATCAGGATATGCCTCCTAGTATGCCTCACCACTAAAATATTTTCCATTTCTGCACAGCACAGATTAATGCTGCTGATAGGATCTGCAGTCAGGTCTGCTAGAACTGTGCTCTCCTGCTATTGTGCTGAAAGGTAAGAGCCTCCCTGCGTCTACTGGGTTGCGAAGATTTCTCGACCTCTATGTGAAAAGAAGCTTTATAGAGAAGAGTGGGACCTCTCCTGAGGCAAATGTTGTCTGTTATTTAAGAGCTGACTGCTTCCTATGCTCTAAAATCTGAAGCTTCTGAGTTTTCAGGATTTTGCAGCATTTCTTGGGGCTCCATGTGCAGGGCCTTTCAGACAACAAACCGCAGGATTTTAAGCTGAAGAAGGATGACATTAATCACATCTGAAACAAGTAAATTCACCAGCACTGTACCCACCCCCACTCACCCTGTACCCATGGAAGGCTGCCAACCCCAACATCCCTGGAACTGCCTGTCCTCCCATGACTCACACACAGGCTCACACAGGGACACAACAGAGACCACACCACAGCCAGGGCTGCCCCAGAAACAAGTGCTGAAATGGGCCAGCCTGCTTGGAGGAGAGATCCCACAATGAAAAATGGTAGCAGAGAGAAGAGATGCTGTCAGCACCTACCACTGTGGGCTCAAACAAGAGGTTTTATTTTGAAATTGAACACCATAAATATATTTTCTGTTAAGCAAGCGAATTCTAGGGCTTAAAGGCTTCCCTTCATAAACACAGCCAAACAAAATTAGAGTTGGTTAAAAAAAACCCAACCTTACAACTCTAAAAACCCACACACAAATTTAGCTCCTAAAACAAGACAGGCAATTGTTTAAATACGATACAACAAAGATGGCCCACGTCACCAAGTCCCAGAGCTTCCATTTAGAGTTTCATGAGATCTCCCTCACCAAACAGAAATGCAATCTTTCTACTTGCATCCCTACCTGTTGGAAAATTTCTACTCTCGCTTAACAATTTCCAAGTCAGTTTGGTTTTTAAGCAAATGCAGCATACTGAGTGGTACTTAACTAAAAAAAGGAAAGCAACCATTATGGAAAAATAATGTTTATTGAGTATTTACACAAGCATCAGAAGAATAAAAGGGAACAAGATGAAACTGCATTGTTCCCTACTTTTCAAAAAACTCAGCAATTCCTTCTGAGAGCAGCTCCCAACTTGCATGTTATGGGATCATGGACTGCCTCCAACTCCAGCACTTCAAAGTGAATGGCAAGCCTGAACTGCAATAACTTCTTGTGCATGACCCCCACGTTACCTTCCAAGAGTTTTAAATTAAAGGAAATAACACACACAAGACTAATAAAATGCCTAAAAGCATCAGGACGCTTAAAATGCTGTCCTCACAGCAATGTAAAATGTTTCTCTGTGCTTTAAATCCAGCAGAAGCCAACTTGGCTAGATTTTAGCTCTGCTGAGTCACTTGTTGCCTATCTAAAATCTAAACAGACTTGCTGACCTCTTGCTGTAAGAGACAGATTACTAGGTTTTTCTTGCTATTGAGACTCCAGAAGGTCAGATATTTTGGAAATAACACGTCCAACAATATACGTCTTGTTTATGGGAAAAACTGCTAAATAAATTCATGAGGGAAGAAAGGCTTCTTATAAGCAAGCCAGGAGATGTTATCTGAGAAGAGCCAACATGGACTTGTCAGGACACATGTAAACTGAACATCATTCCCTTACACAGCAGGAACACTAGACTTGTAGATGAAGGAGTTGCAATGAATGTTTTAGCCAACATTTTTGAAAGCCTTGACATATCCTCTTCATGGAACTAATAAAACGAGAAGTGGTAAACTCTTATACCAAGCCAGTTGAAAAATAGTACCTCAAAACACAGCCCTTCAGGGCTTCCTAGTAAACTGGAAGGTTATATCATGAGGACCCCCTTGGGAAACTGTCCTAGATTTGCTTCTGTTCAATGTCTTTATCAGCCATCTGTGTGATGGATCAAGAAGAGCCTGTTACTAAACTTGCACTTGATGCAAGGCTGATAGAGGCTAATGAACTAAGAACAGGATCAGGTTCAGATTTATACTCATAAATTTAGGGGATGTTAAAAAAAAAAAAAGCACTACAAATACTTTCAGCTGTACATGATAAGCTTCACAAATGCAGCACGGAGACGAACTCCATCAGGAGCCATCCCTTGGGGTTTCTCAGGATGACAAGCTGAGCAAGAGCCAAGCCCTCATGCTCACAGGAGGAAGAGGAACACTGGCTGGGCTGCAGAAGTGCATGGCCACCCAAGATGCAGGACAGCAGTCCCAGAACTGGCAATGTTCCTGGGGCAATCCTACATCCCACCACTGCACACCTGTCCCACACTTGGCATCACTGATGAATGTCCAGAGAAGAGAGACCAGAATGGCTAAAATCCACACTGATAAGAAAACACTGGGGGGAGTAGGGCAGTGGGCAGTGCAGCTTGAAGAAAAAAAGAGAAAGAAGATGCACATCAGCCACCAATTACACAAATGATTGCTCTAAAGAAAGTGAGCACTTCTGATCTCTTCAATAGTACTGGGTAGAACAAGAAGTGACAGACTCAAAAAGTGCAGAAGATTCAAGTTAGACTTCAAGACCTCTAAGTGACACAACAGTGAAGTACTGATATGGATCCTGATATGCCCATTACTGCAAATCCTAAAAAACACATTAGGCAATCACAAAGAGATAACCCAAAACCCACCTTTGCTACAGAGATGCAATAAAAGGTTCTTTCTAGACAAATTCTCCTTGATGCTCAAGGTTTAAAGCATTCCTAGATTCCCTCTCTGAAGGAATAAACATAGACTGAAGTGATTTACAACTCAGGATATTTCCAACAGTTTCCACTGAGCTTATATCAGAGTTTACAACCTTCTCTGCCTTCACAAGAAGCAAAGTCATTCTCACTGGTAATTCACAGTTAAACATGAAGAAAAGAAACTGATGTGGTTAGAGCCTGGAAAAACATATCACACTGTTGAAGTCTTACTAACACCAGCATTAAACTGTGTGGTGTAAAAACTAAAACACCAGCTTTTAAATTGTGGGTTTTGCTCTGGACAATTTCTCACTACATTTGAGAAATGCAATCCTGAAAGAGATGTCAATTAGAAATACTAGAAAAACTATACAGAGACTGTTGTAGCCTTCTTCTTAAAAAAGAAAAAATAGTTACCATATGTGTTCCAGTAAAATTGTATGTATGGCACATACATATGTCTGCAAGAAATGGCATTTCTAGGTACCAAACACATCAGCTTTACTTTGCTTTTTATGGCAATTGCCATTAATCCCTTCATAACCCATTGCTCTGTGTCTTACCATTTCATTAAACAGCAAAAAAAATTACTGACTTGACTGACCATTATATAATTAGTGTCACAGGCTGTGAGCCTAATCCCACGGCATCTCTGAATCCCATCCCTCCACTGCTCAGCAAAATGACCCCAAGAGCCTCAGAAATGGCAAAAGTTTGTGGTTTTCAGGCTGTAAAATATACAAGTCATGATAGCTCTGAAATTTTTGGTTTTTTTCAAATAAAGACATTGAAACAAGCCTCTCACAAAAGAAAGTCTAGCAAACAAAAGTCATCCACAGCAACTTCATTCGTTTGTCATCAGAGCTGGAATAGTTCCAATGATGTGTTTGCCTGCTTTCATTTTCATAGATTATTATTTGCTTCCAAATCATGTACAAGAATTAACAATGACAAATAGAGGGAATGTGTTGAGAGGAAAATAATTGCTCTTATAGTGCTAAAATTGCTTCAAGAAAAAAAGCAGCAACCAAAACTTCATACACCAAAAAAGTACATCCCCCCCCAAAACATGTTAACACTAAAAACCAGTTTATCCACTATTCAAAATACAGTCTTGCTTAATCACCTTACATCAAAGTGGTTGCTGAAGTAGGACAAAGAGCACCAGAAACAGCAACTTATCCAACCACTACCTAATTCATGCAGAGGAAATTGGATTTTGGTATCTTCTGTGTTTCCCTTTCTGTCATCCCAAGTCACAGCACAGGTTAGAGAACATCTTGCCCAGCAAGTCTCCAGTAAATATATTTTTGTCCTTCCTTCTCCCTCTGTTCCTTTTACTTTCTTTTTTCTTCTTTAGTTGGAGGGAAAGAGAGAGAGAGAACCAGTTTGAGTAAGTGTATGGGATGGTTTCTCTTGCTTGACTGCTAATAGACTCACTGCTTTTCAAAAATGCCACAAGGTACTTACAAGTTGATTCCCTGAGAGCCCCTTTTTATAGCACATTACCAAGCTTATACTTTTCTTTATAACTGAAATTTTACTTTCTTTCCCTTCAGTTAGTATCCCTAATTCAAAGACTATTTTGGGAAGTAACAATGACAAGAATTGGTAGATGCTGAAAAGTATCTCTCCCCAGTATTTTCTTACACCTCTTCTGCATTTCTCTTCTTGCACCTAACTTTTCAGCCCAAAAGCTGCAAGGAGGAGAGTGAAATAGTAAAGCATGGAAAGGGGCTAAGATACAACCTATCACTGCCATATTCTATATCAGCTGAAGTACATATCCCTCTATCTCTTAAATCAAAAGCCTACAATGTTAAAAAAAAGGCAAGTCACATATACAGTGTAAAAACAATGGTAGGTAGCTCTTGTATTCCAAGGAACCATGGCTGTTAAAAAAAAGCCTGCAAAGATGTTTATGGTTGCTCACCACTCTGTTACCTCAAGTGAATTCTTCTTTCACGGATGAAATCCTGGTGTCAGTGACTTTCCTTACTGTGTGTACACTATGAAATTACAGAGGAAGTCCATTTTATTGTTTTTTAACTCCATTATAAATCTCTGCAGAAGTGCTTAGCCAAGATATGTGCCCACCACCACTGTAAAAACGTTCCTCAGAAACAATAAAATGGCTACTGGTCTCTCTCTTTTGGGAAATTATACCATGCATTCCATATGTTTTAGTCAGGAAGCAACACCTGGGTGATTACTTTCATACCCCTGGCAAAGGAAGGAAGAGCAGGAAAGGGCATGATTCAAAGGGAGATAACTGATTCACTCACATCCCATTCAGAAAAAGAAGTATTTTGAATCAGAACCTCAACCTTGATGCCCCAGGCAAATTCTACTTTGGGCTATTCCATTCTGCCCACCTAAAATTCCTCGGGGCAGCTTCCCTCCCCCTTTCTCAGCAGCAAATACAGAGTTATGTGTTGTGCTACCAGGAGAGAAACAGCCATCAATCTTTCCCTGAGAGCCAAATGCATTTCTGTAGTGGGAAAGGAATGCAGAGATGCATTTCAGGGATGCAAGGGGTAGAGCTGACAACAGCAACACCACAACTGTGTATTTCGAAAGCCCTGCATCTGCTTGCTACATTGTCTATGGCATTCATACTAGTGGGAATTCCATGTTTCAGACATGATCAAAAGCAGTAACTCTAGAGAACTGAAGTCACTAGGAAAGCTTACACGTTACATGGGAAGACTGAAAATATCCCTTGCCACAATCTTCCCTTCTATGGGAACAGCGCTGAAACTTTGTGTTGTTTAAGGGAAGAATATAAAGTGAAAAAAAAATGTATCTTGCACACAAGTTAAAACGCACCAATCAAACCAAGCTTTGAAATCTTACCCAGCCAAGAAGCCCACTATTGAACCTCTGCTCATACAACAGTTCAGCTTTTTACCTCTTGGTAATCTGAGTAGGATCCTGCAGGCCTGGATCCAGTTCAAAGATCTCGTTATCCAGCAGCCTTCGGAGCGTCACATCCGCCAGCTGCTCCATGATTCTGAAAGCCTCAGCGATATTCAGGAACGTGGAGAAGTCGCGCTCTTTATTTGCCGTAGTGACACGGACTGTGTCCGTCATGAAGACATTGGAGGTTCTTTCCAGCTTCTGGACCTCAACCCAAGGAATGATAAGTTTCACTGCAATCCAAGAGCAAAAGTGGGTCGGAAACTTTGCTTTCATCTTTCAGATTTGGGAAACATTCAAATTCAGAATGCAATGCAAAACAAAGAGGAGAGAGAAATTTTTATGGGCAAGACCAAGCACATGCTGAAATACTCTACAATCAATCTCACCCTCTCCAAAAGACATGTCTTTTTCAGAATCTCTCTCAAAATTTTAACTGTCTTCACGGGAAATGCTAGACTGAGGCGTGGTCCTTTGCAGAACATCTGCCATACACTGTGCTCCTAACTCCTTTACAAGTCATTTCTGCAGCCTGCTTCCTTACCCCCAGAAGAAACAACTCATCTCCAGAGTTACAAAGACAAGAGGGAAAGGCTCTGTAATCTCCTAGAAACAAAACTGTAGGCAGGTGGAAAACCAATTATATGAACAGTTACTTTAGCTTTTAAAATAAAGCCAACTCCCATCCAAAAGGAAGCTTTTGCACATGGAGACTGCTATAAAGTGTATTTTCTACTATAAACAGGACATTTATAGTATGTGCTCAGGCACTGAGATCTTCCCCTTTTGGTTACTTTTTACTGAAAAGATGCACAGGCACATCTTGCCCTAAACATAAACTACAGTCGGACTTGTTTATAGAGAACAAGAAGTGTAAGACACTTTTCTCTACACTTAAAACTGTTGAATCATATAAATACAAGTGGCAAACAGAACCACTTTAATTTAGATAACTACTGCAGGATGTTAGTTGCCTGTCACACAAATCTCCGGATAGAAGTTAGGCTGGAAATTACTTCAAAATAGATTCAATTTCTTCTTAACAACTGTTGGAAGATTCCCAGACGTCTCTGTGCCAATAACATCAAGACTACACCTCCTAACATCCCTAGCTGGTCTCCTGATGCCAATAAAGCAATAAAAGGGCAGTAATAACAAACATTGTCACATATATACGACACTTACCCAAGATCATTAATTACCTAAGGAGCTACCCTCAGCAAGTTTTCTGTACTACATGAACCACAGCTGTCAAGATTATTTGCAGATTACATTTTTTCTTACTTAAATAAAGCCCAGCTGCATCAACATGCACAGACTGTTGCAAATGGTCATAAAATCATTTGCACCAGCCCAGCCAAGGGAAGAAAGATTAAATAATGCCGTAGCAACAGCACTGTTGTTCAGGCAGGTCAGAGGCTCTTGAGTCTTGGTTACAGAAAAAGCACAACAGCCCAAGGAGACCCAAGGGGGGTGTAGGGGACCCAAGCCACTGATAAAAGGTAGAAAGTCTTCGAAGTTTCAGAAAAACACAAATTTAATTTAAAATGTGAAGAAACCTTGGCACACCCTTTCAAGCTATTTGACAATCTAAGCCTCTAAAATCCTACAAATACTTGGAGGCTTAGATAAAAAGGAACTTGTCTTGGAAAATTTTTTCCATGGAGTTTACATTCACATAAGCTGCAAATTAATTTTATGAGAAGTTGAAAATGGGTTCTAATACTGCATTCTGCGTCACTTCAACACAAAATGAAACAAGAAGAAGGGAAGACTTAACACTTTGTCTTTAAAGAGATTTCAGTCTATGATTCCGGGGCATTTTTATAGGGGTAAAACACAATTGAGAACTAATTTTACTGCAATTCATATGTTGGATTCTTTTCTCTGTGTAGTATTGAGAAACACAATAAATGTGATTTCTTAGCAATATTTTCAAGACCAGATTTAACCAGATTTCATATGTGATTGCTACCTGGATAAAAAAAAAGCAGTAAGTCACTTGTTTGCATGTAATCAGCATCAGCTTCTCAAATAGTAACAACCAGAACTGTACTAAATCTGGATTATTCCCTGTAATACAAATATTTCATAAACATGACAAAACACTAGCCTAGAGAAAGAGAAGTAATCTGCTTTATCACAATCAAGGAAGTGAGAATCATTTCAGCATATATGCTGCTTCCCACCAAGATAGGGAAGTCTGTTTAACCAAAAGAAAATTCAGGGCATTTTCTCACATTTCCATACAAATGTATGGGAACACAAAGCCAATGCAAGTGACGACACTGGTGATTGAACAGTGTATTTCCCATGGTCAAAATAAATAGCTGCAAATATGTAATTGTTTGTTGAGTTGTTTTTTTGTGGTTTTTTTGGTTTTTTCATAATGAATATTATTAAAGATATGAGAAAAAATTTCTTCTTAAACGTTACAGCATGATATTGTATTTCCATTATCATTCAACAATCTGTGGTATTGCATAAACAAAACTTTTGGAACCTTATAAAGGGTTTTTTTTCTCTCCTTCCTCCTTCCACTGATATCTATCATTAATAAGTATCATTTTTGCTTTCTGTGCTTTGGCAGACTGGCTATCTCAGATTTAATGAGAGAAAACATGCAATGATAATAAGAAGAAATTATTGACAAAGGATATTATTTAATATTAACCAGAGAACAAGGAGATTAAACAAGAACTCACATATCTAAGTATGTATCAATAAATTCCATTCTACTCTTCCCAGCAAAACTTAACTTTTGTTTTTCTAATGAATAACAAACTTACCTGCATTTCAAATATTACTCCTCCACCTTTTGCTGATCTGACAAAATAATCAGCTTGAAATTATATAAGGCAAGAAAGGAACCTCCAGCTCTAAGCACGTCTTTGTATGTTTTCAGTCTTAGAAACTACAAGTTACGACCATTCTTAAGATGTGCTTCCTTTTTAAACCTACAGCTATATTTCAATATTAAAATCAGATGGAATATGGCAAAGTTTTTCTAATTGTTATAACTGACAAATATTGCTATACCTACAGCAGTATAGGTATCTACTGCTAACCTTGTTTAAGTTCCAGCAGGATAAACAGGCCTTAAAAGCCTAGAGGTTTATGCACAATTTTACTAAAGAAAGAAATGCTATAGAGTTTAAATGGCTACATTCCTTTTTTACCATCTTACATCTCTTACTTTCATTTTTATCTTCTAATATCTATTCTGACAGGCTTTTCATTCACACAGTTCTTTCCCTGTAAAGGAACACCACAACCAAATCCTTAGAACTTGCTGAACCATATCAAAGTCTAAAAAGCTCCAGGTCACACTTCTTGTGACCTTACTGCACTGCTATTCAGAAACACAAACAAATCCCTGAATCGCTGTTGTTTTCCTTAAAAGCTCTGAATTTTCACCTGGTTCTCCAGGGCACATTCCTTTTATGCTTCCCGGGCTATCTTCAGGCAGGCAGTTGACTCAGGTATCCCTGGCCCCACCAGCCCTTTCCCTACCACCCTGCAGCAATAGGGTGACTCTGCTTCCCCTTCCCTGCCTGTGGGAGGGACTCATCCTTACTGTTTGCAGCACTAAAACGCCTTAATTAAATTTAGAACTTGTAGGGGGTCTCCTACATCTTAGGGTTGCTTCACCATGCCAAAAACAAAAACCAGGTAGCAATTATGTCTGTGTTCTCTTACAGTGTCAAATTTTTAATGGATTCATATTAAAATACAAAGGCTGAAGGGAAAATTAAATTAAACTGGATTTTTCACCCGAACAGCTAAAAACTCAGAAACTAAACTTCAGAGATGAACTACTCTTTTCATAAGAACCCTGGCTATTCTTGCTTTTAAATGCAGTTACATTTATATCTCTCCCTGGCATAAGATTTCTTATGCATTTTCACTTACATTCTTTGCCCAGGAAGAAGGAATAAAAACAGAGATGATTGATGCTCAAATAAAGCCAGCCTTGCCGAGGAACTTTTCCTTTCCAACAGCAACAGGAATAATAGGTGATCAACTTCTCTGCTTCAGGAAAATTAAATCTGGATTCAAATTTCACCAGGGCTTCTCGGAACTTCTCAGGGTCTTCCTCCTGCTCAGCGAGCTTGCTGCTTGTTTCCTCTGCAATTAGTGCCTGAGCCCAGAACAAGACCATATATCAGGATAAAGCTATGGCACTCACACTCACTCAACAGCAGGCAAGTTGCTACAAGCTACCCATTCAAGTTTTAATAATGCAACACTTTCTTACAACGAAATTCCAGTCACTTTGCAGTTTTCACAAATGGAGAAATTTCTCTGGTGTTTGCATCTCTCACACATTCTGAAGGCTCCCAAAGCAAGACTTCTGGGGGCCTTCTTTTCCTCATGCATAGTTTTTTTAATGTGTCTGGCAGAACCTTATGTCTACACTTTCACTATGGCTTTTGATTGCTCTTATTTCACATACACAGAGCAAAAATAGAGTAACAATTGTTTATACTGACCACTATTATTTACCTATGAAGAAGCAAAGCACTCAGATGTGTCAGTAACTTGAAACATACTTGGAATCATTACAAACACGGTTTCAAGAACATCTACATAAATATAATAATGACTTCAGATTTTTAATAGTGTTATTACAACAAAGGAGTTACGTATGCATTGCACCATGCAGACAAAGAAGCCATATGTCACAGCACCTGGTAAAGCTTGCAATTACCGAGCAGTCCTAACATGCAAGAAATCTACAGCAGGTGCCCAAGGGTCCACTCCAAAACCTGGATTTAACATTAACTAATGAAACCTGAAGAATTTTAAATATGTGTTGTGCTAGGTAACAGGCTGTCGCTTGTGTTATCAAGAGAGATTAACTGTATTTGGTATTTCAGTGTACTTAAGACAATATGCCCTTTTTAAAAGAAATCAGGATAAAAACTAGAATCTGTACAGTGATGTTTTGGTTTTGTCCTCTTCTTCCCCAGATTCAGAGCCCACAGAGCTCACATCAGCAAGGCTGAAATTCCCCAAAAACATTGTGTTCCTATAAAATTTCCAAACTGGAAAAGAGGCTACGGAGAGAAGAGCATCTCACTAAAACTCTTAGCAAGAAACAGCTTGTAGCAGGACCTGAGGTACAGCAAAAGTTTCTTTACCTTCACTTTCCCTTTAACAAAACTAACAATATCTTCTTTATTGTCAAACACAGACAAAGTATGGAGCAAGTTTTGTTCCAGCCATTCCCAGTGCTGGTTTATTTCCTCTGCAGTGGCACCTAGAAAAGCAAAAAATAGTATATTGAAACTAATCCTGCAAAATAAAATTGAAAGGAAGGGGGGAAAAAAGGACCAAAAAGCACTATTTCATAAACTCATTATGAGAAATTGAACTTTCAACCTCAGAATTCTTAGTAGCAAACAGGTCAAAAAAGTCTCGTTCACAGCAGCATAGTTAGAGAAAAACAGAAACCTCATTGTTTTAGAGAATTCGTTTTAGTGCTTTTAGTTTTATCTTCTCAAATGCTCACAGCAAGCAAATGCTGCCTTAAAAGTCAAAGCAGAAAAACTAGCAAAACCTCATCCTGAGCTGCTAGACTGCAGCTTATTCTGATACAACATTCTGTAAGTGGCCACTGGAAACCATTTATGCCCTGTTCCCTGTTCCCTGGTCTTCCTCTCTGCCTCCCTCAGTACACACATGCACCCACACCCCACACACAAACACATGCACACCCTTTGAGAGGAATAAAATGCCCTCTATAATAAACAAAATCCCTAAAAAAGAGTTTGGTTCAGCAACACCTAAAGGTTCTCCAAGAGCACATTTCTACAGTTTGGGGAAGAAATACAGTGAACAAAAATCTTTGACTAATACAGCTTTTCAAATCTTTAAAGCTTCTTTCTCTAAAGATCTGAGGGGTTTGCTGGTTCTTTAAATGTAATGTGTTCCCTCTACCTCCAGAAATAATATTTTGCTCATTACTGATTTGCTTTGGCTCTTTCTGCTTGAAACTGAATCGTCTCTGCATGACACAATGACAGAAAAGTCATAGCAAGACAGGCACCATATGGGGCCATCAAGGGAAAATCTGGCCCCTCCGGATCTTACTGGTCAGTAATTGGACATTATAGATAAAAAAAAAAAAAGTAAAGGAAGTAATAGTTGCTTCTCCTAGTGCCTTACTTGTGGAAGAAAGAAGAGAACTAGTTGTATTTAAGAGACATACAAATCACACAAGAATATAATAATAATCTCAAATATAAGACCTGTTATTATTATATCTCAATATTTGTTTTGTGTGTACATTAGTGATGCATCATGTTGTCTCACAACCATAAAAAATGATAAATTTAGGTAAGGATTTTCCACTTCCCTCTGCTCTGTTTTCCATGCAGAATGCCAACTGGCAGGGAAACCTTCCAAGCTTTAACTTCCCTGACAGGAAGGTCGTGTAATAGAACTTCTTAAATATCATTAGTTCAAGGTTAAACTTAAATTTTAAAAATCGTAAAATTAGAGACACTTAAAACCCCTTTAGGTCAAGAAAACAAATTCTATAAATGTTCAAGAACACCAAAAATACAGTAATTTTATATGGAAATGGCTGCACAAAGCAGATACCGAGTTGAATTTTTATTTCTGAGTAACCTAAAAGATACCAAGTGTATGGGCAAGCTGTCGGGCTGCCTCTTGTGAAATAAGCTGTGAGCAAGATCCATTTCATAGTAGCATCCACACTACTGGGACTGTTCTGAGCCCAGGCAGCAGCTGTGTCCCACAGGGGCTCCTGCAATCTTTCCTGTCTGCCTCTAGGGTTTCTGTTCAAATAACAAAAGATCATTTTGGTCAGGCCAACTCAACTTTTTGAGTCCCTTCTTTATTTTTAATTTCTATTTCGTAGTTTAAAGCTGTCCTGTGGTTTGACCCAAGCATTACCAATCTCTTATTTCCATTCCTTATTCCTCTTCCTGTGCTGATGTTCTGCACAGCTTTTTATTCCACCTTTTACCCACCTTCTTCATCTGCTCATGCCAAGTGTTTTGTCCAACCACTGCCTCATTCCTCAGAATCTTCTCTGTAAACCCACTTCTCACCAAATCCTTTGCTCCCCTTCTCCTAAAACTAACTTTGCTTGACTGGGACTTGACTTTCTGTTCTGAACCTTCTGGAAGGAAAATTTCAAGTGGCTCTATATCTAGGGGGTGAGGTTAGTTGTTTTTTGGTTGTTTTGTTGGGGTTTTTTTTCCTGTACTGGTATAACATGATTAATCATCTGGATTAAAACACGTCTGCCAAAAGAGATCAGACTTCCTAGCACCCCCTGAGATTTGCAAATGTCTGTAACACACACCTGACCCTTATGCATATATTACCATTTAAGCCTAAAGCTCCTGGAACAGAGGACTGCCAACACAAAATGCAAAATGTCATTTTAATTAACTACCTGATGACATGATGGCTATCCACAGAGAAGTTACAATGGGAGACTGGAAGGAGTTCCTGGAGCTGCTCCTTGCCCTCGCTACACAGCGGCAGGAACTTTAATCTGACTCACTGTTCCTTCCAAAGCCAGTAAAAAGCTCTCAACACCGTGTCTGCATGCATGAAATGCCTCACTCCGACAGGGCAGAGCTGGGTGAGCAGCGATGGCCACTTCTGTGTGGGGAATGTCCTTCTCCCCAGCTTCTCAAGAAGGGGTCGGGGTGATGCTCTGCTGACTCCTGTTGCCAGCTCTCCCCTGGACACTCATGTCAGGGTTTCACAGCAGTAATATTATTCACAAACAGTTTCTGCTGCCAGGATTCTTTAGTTCCGTGCAACTCTGGCAACTGTGCATGTTCTATCCATGCAGCACACAATATAGACCCCTCTGCTTTAGCTCTATTACTATAAATCTCATTTTCTCAGGGATGAGCATCCATTCAGAAGAGCCAAAGAGAATTTTAGAAAACATTAATCATTTAAGTTTGTCTCAGCAAAATCCTTAGCCAGTCCAACCTAGCAAGTTTGTCATTTGTAGTTCCTTCAAAAAATTAAAAAAAAAAACAAAATCAAAAAACCAAACCAAATTCTGTGTGCAGTAAGAGTATGGGTGGGGCCAGGATCAGCCCCAGAAAATAGTATTGCATATGTTCAAATAATCAAGAAGCCATTAAATGCTTTTCCAGCAAAAGCTACCTGGTTTCATCACAGAACTGTAGCAGGAAGCTCTTAAATTTCTCCATGAGATGGCATTACTTAGATACAAAAAGGAGGGGAGAAGGGATAGAAAGCACAGAGCAATTGCAAAACAAAGAAAACCTAGCCAAAACAAAAATAGCCCAAACAGACTTTACACAAGCTTCTTCACACACACATCTGGCCCAGGGAAAGATCCCCAGTATTAATTAATTAAGAGGCATCTCTGCTGAACCAAGGAAAAATTGCTGGACGTGCACGTACAGAGGAAAGGGTTAGGGTTAATATATAAACTGACTCTTCCATTTAAAGGACTACTATGTCAAACACTATCAAGGACATGTCAACATTTGCATTACCTAACTCCTTCACGGCTCTGTATAAGAAAGAATATAACTTTTCATTTGGAAGGGATCTACAACAATCACAGAATGGGAAAGGCTGGAAGGGACCACAGTGGGTCATTAGGTTCAGCTTCCCTGGTCATGCAAGGTTACCCCAGAACATATTGCACAGGATTTTGTCCAGATATTTCTTTAAAATCCTCAATAAGGGAGACTCCACAACGTTTCTGAGCAATCTGTTCATTTAGTAACAGGCTCACAGGATTCTTTGTTTTACTTCTGTAATTAATGCATTTCAAGAAGCTCTCCTTGTTTTCTTTGAAATCCTGAGAATCATCTAGTCCAACTGCCTGACCACTTCAGCACTGACCAAAAGCTGAACTTTTTAAGAACATTGTCCAAATGCCTCTTAAACACTGGCAGGTTTGGTGGGACATCAACCACCTCTCAGAAGGAATCCTGCTCCAGGATTTGGCTGCCCTCTCATTAAAGAGATGCTTCCTAATACTCCCCACTCACAGCTTTGAACCATTCCTAAAGAAAAACTGCAGTAAATTTCAATGCTAGGATTTTCTAAATGGGAGCAGAAGGGATAAGAACAGCCCTGCACACTGGCCAAGCAACAGTAGGTCGTGACAAGGTAGCTGCTATTCATGTAAATATCACGTTCCTGAAGATGAGCTGGACTTTCAGAAGGTGCAGAAACATTGCAAAAAGGATTAGTGCCTAACAGATCAGGAATTTTAAATTCCCTCTCTCCCTGACAAGGTAATCTCCTAAATCTTCCAAATGTTCCAGTTCTATTTCATCACAGCAAAGTGTGTGAAGATATTTCACAGTAAGCAAGTGAAAGCCTAGACTAAGTAACCTCTTGCTGTAAGGGACTGCTACTACTGTAGGAAAAGCTATGCAAAAAAACAAAACCACACTACTTTGCAACAGAGAAAATTAACACAGCAAACCACCCTCAGCTAAACAACTTTTCCATTGAAACTTAATGTTCCTAGGTAACATTTTTTCATTTATTTTAACCAGAAGTTAATTTGGTTGTTAAACAAGCTTTCCACACCGACACAACTAGCTGGGGTTACCTTGAGCTTCCTGGACATGCAGACACTGACCATGCTCAGAATCGGTTTGGGGTTTTCCATCTGTGACTCACCAATAGCTATGGCCCAGTAAACTTCTGATCCATTCAATAACTCACCACATGCAATGGCAGAGTAAACCTGAGAGCCTGGAACTTGGAGTAAAATTCGAAACGGAGCAACGCGTGCATTAGAGTCTAACACGGCATCCAGGGCACCAACCAAGCGACCTGCAAAGAATAAAAGGGAGAAAAGAGGATTGATGCCAGTTTTCACTTCTGTAGCCTGCAAGTCATTTCACATTTAAAGCAGTAAAATTAAAACACAGAATGCAACGGTAACGATTCTTCCCCAGTTTTATGCTGGGATTTACAGGTGTTCAGAACGCAAACCAGATTAGAAGATCAAAAGAATACAGAATTCTCTGCGTTTCTGGTTTTGCCTCATATATTTGTATATAACCACAGAACTGAAGTGGAAAGACCTGAGGGCCTCTGAAGAAGCTACTGCTCCAGCCCTGCTCTGAAGTCAGATAAATACACCTATGCTGAAGTGGTATTTGTCTAACCTGTTCTTCAAAACCTGCCACAATCAAGAGGCAACAACTTCCCCAGGTAGCCTCTTCCACTATTTTCACTAAATATTCTTACCAAAAAAACCAAACAAAACCCAAACCATCCAACCAACCAAAAACAAAAACACAAAACAAAACAAAAATACAAACAGACAACTCTAACCCAAACAAAACAAGCCAACTACCACAACCTTTTCTTGCTGGAAATGAATTTTCTGCCCCCTGGAACATGCAGAGTAATTGGCCACTTCTGATATTAATGTTCAATGTCATGAAAAAGTAACATCGTGGTTTCCCATCCTTTAATGATTTCCTTTTTCTAAAGAAACACAAATCACCTCATCCCTTCCTTACGTTCTTCAAACAACTCACTGTGCTTGAACTTAAAATGGAATTTTACAATTCCATCTTATCTCTAAGCACGGCACTCTCAGCTGCACCTGATGGTCACTGCTACCGAAGCCTCAGCCACCAGCAGAATGGAAGATCACCTCCTCTAACTTGCCACCACCACATCCAAGAAAGCTTGCAGCACTTGATTTCAACGCAGGCAAATTTATTTTCAAGAGCTGCAGCAATTGCTGACCCCAAAAGAGACTTTCCAGTCTGGAGGACACCTGGAGTTCCTTGCTACCCATTCCTCTGAGCAAGCAAAACCAAGCCATCCACGACAAATTTATCTGAATGCCATGATTTGCATATGCAAGCTGGCATATTAAAGTAACTCAGAATCAGTTTATGGTATTACAAATAGCAATTCAGGGCAGCTTTGTACTCAATTTTCCTGTGCATCCTACAAAGACACAATCTCCTAAGGAGAGAGATGGCAGAGAATGAGGAACAGCTTTATCATTTGTTTTATCCCTGAAGTAGGGATAGCAGGAAGTTTTCTGCAATACTTGTTTTTAACTTTGCACATGTAGCTTTTTCAACCTGTTGTATTTTTGTTTCTTCACCATTAACCCAACACAAAAGGAACTAATCTCCATCTCAAAAAGGCTTGCCAGCCCTTGGCACCACATCATGTTTTAAATATGGCATTCTCCAGTCCATCACCCAAGTGATTAATGGAAATAATGGAGACCTACAAAGTCCTAATTGCCTTCTCACTTGGATAACAAATTACAGTTAATTAGTTAGTGTATAACACAACCAAACAGCATTTCAACCACTTTCTGGTCTGGAAGCTGTAGGAAGCTCACGTGGAACAGTATCAATAACCTGAGAGCAAAAAAAATTACATTAAATACTTCCTCTTTGCATATACACACAACATCGATGATGCTTTCAAAGCCAAGAAATTGGAAACAATGTCTTAAAACTGTACAGTGAAACATTCTCCAATAGCAGTTTGCTTTGCACTTAAATATGTGACCAGATATTACACCCATCTATTTAAAATGGAGATCTGAATTTGCAGACTGATGACACATATAATACCTGAAATTGCTACATGCTGTCCTATAACTACCAAAAAAAAAGCATAAAAACTCATCCTACTATAAAAGGTAGCAAATTGGCTGCACTCACAGTAAACAGTGTGCAGAAAACTTCAGTGTGCAGTCTTCCAGTTTGATTAAAGCCAATACGAGAGCATCAAATGATGCATAGAACAAAAATAAGGTTTAACTTTCAAAATTGAGAAAAATTGAGACACAATTTTAAAAATAAAAAAAAAAAAAGGAGAAGAAATTTCTGTGCTGTGCATGCTTGTCCCTGGTGATAGGCCTAAGAAAAAGATTTCTTTTTCATTTCACTAAGGTCATAGAAAAACATCAACGAACAGTAAGTGCTATCAAAATCCCTCAAGAATGCTTAATGAACATCTGATTTGTGAAATACTGCTTTTTTCTCTTTCAGATACCATGAAAAAGCACATGAAAGCATAGAAGTAGCTGCAAAGTTTTTCTTTACTAATTCTGGGCCTGTGCAAAATTAATTCCTTTTTCTCTTCCTGAATAACAGACCAAAAAAACCCAATTCCTCTTCTCGCTGTTTACTTCTGCTTACAATTTCCATTTTTCTTACAAACTATTCAAAAGAAACCCATTCCTCCTTCAACTGTACAAAGAAATGATCACCTCCCTTTTCTAAACGACCCATAGCTAAAGTATTGTTAACTCAGGATGACAAAGAAGAGCCAGAACTAAGACACAGAGAGAAGAAAAGGAGTGTGGCCACCAGGATACCTGCCAGAATAAAGCCCAGGTGGCCTGGCCCCTCTACAAGGGGTTCCCTGGAAGGGAACAGCTTTATGATATTGAAAAACAACCATCCTAAAGATCCCTGAGTGAAGAAACAAACAACAGTACACCGATTCTGAAACCTGCTTTGAAAATACCCAGTTTGTGAGCAAATGCCTTTCTCCCAACATGTCCCAACGCTGCTTCCATGGAAGGGTCTCTAACAAACTGGAATCTGTTTAAAAAACAGAAGGGTATCTGGCTAGCAAGATAAATTACATTAAGAGCCTCTGGCTCACATACTGATGCTGGCCTTCAGTCAGGGTGATGCAGACCTCTTCCACATCAGACAACACTGAACACATTTATACTTCAGGACAGCAAAAAAATGAAAAGGAAACAGAAACAGAAGAGGAAAAGAGAACTGCTACCCTGGTTTTCTTCCCAAAACTCTTTTTTCTTTTACACTCTATATGAGAAAAGATTTTTGGGACGAACTTAAAATTCAAAGTGGCTCTTCCCCTTTAATGAGCCACTTCACCAACTTCTTGTCTGTTTTCTGACCTCCCAAGACACAGAAATATTTCAGGAAAAGCAATTAACCATACATAGTAACTGTACTATGGAAAGCTGCAGACATGGGTTTACAAAGCCTTCCACGAGAGACCACTGACAGAACATTGCACACTCCTCAAAAGGTGCAAGTTTCTTCCTGCAGAAAGGATATTTTTATGCTAAAATTCACATGCAAATGTCTGGTGTAATATGCAAAATCTTTGACACATATGGAGGAGAAGACAGGAGAAGTGGAAAGACACTTTTCTACTGAAATTATATGCTTCTCCTCAATAAATCTAAACACTTTAGCTGGAAGTTGGATTTCAGACAGAGGCAACATCTATGTATATTTTTCAAAAGTAAATTTACAAAACATATCTGGAAAACTCACTAGAAATCTCATGCTTTACTTGGCAGTTTTTATTTCACTGAAGCATCTACTTTCATGCATATTTGGTTGCTTGAATAAAGAAAACTGGATACCTTCAAGTGAAACAAGCCTGTCGTACTTCCAATTCTATTTGCACAAAATGTTCATGCATACTATGGACACAATACAAGAAATAAACTGAAGTATATAAAGTAGCAAGAAACAATTTCAAATTCTACAACAGGTAGGTATTGTCTCTCCTTTACTGAAGTCAACCTGTAACCAAACAGAACAAAAACTCGACATCATGCACTATGAATTTGCTGAGTATTTCTTCATACACATACAAACAAACAAAAAAAAATAATCAAGGCTATTTCTATAAGGATCAGGTTCTCAAATGAACTATCAAAAGTGCACTACTCTTCATCTTTGAAGATATGGTTTCTCTCCCCACATAAAGATAAAAGATCCCATTACAATTTATCTATCTTGTGCCATGTTCATAACTAACCTAGGAAAAGGAACATGTTTACAGTAAGTTAACTTTACACCAACTTCTACTAAATGTTCTGTATCTTTAAAACTAAAGAATGCAGGCTCCTTTCCCAAATCACTGTTAATCATCCACGTGGGATTTCTAAAATAGTTTCAAACTTCCAAGACATGGGGCACAGGGTGAGTAAAGCTGAATTCAAACTAGAAACTAAAACTGAAAAGCTGTATGTTATTTCCATCTTTTATGACAATATCCAAGAGGCAGTCCGAGACACCCTCTACATACAGCAAGATGCTTTCTACCTATGTCCATCATATATTAAAGGCCTTAAAGGGAAATTTTTGAGAACTGCTCAAAAATGGGGTGGCCACTTCAGCAGCTAAACCATGCTGCAAGGCAGATGGACTTGGATTGATCACTTAGAAGTCTGGGACAAAGGAAAACAGAAAGGGAAAATGCCAAAGCTGCCATTGCATTTTTTGTTTCTTAGGAAAGGGAGGATGGAGGGTGCAGGGGGAAGAGGGAAGGGGAGAAGGAAAGAAAAAATAAGGAGATTTAAATCTAAGTGACGAGGAAGCCTGCAGAGTCACAACACTCAGCATTGTTACCCTTTCAGTTCTACTTGGTTTTTAAGTATGACATTTAGTCATCACAGCCAGGATCTTTGGATTAACATGAACTCATTCATCCGTTACAAAGTAGGGAATAAAAGCCAATGTAGTTCAAAGAAGAAATTACATGCTTTACCTGTAATTGGTCAGTAAGAAATTCTGATGGCACTTTTAAGATCTGGGGAACAGAGGGTCACATGCACAGACACCTGTTCCCACACAGCCCTAAACTTCCCAAATCAAGCACTTCCACACTCTCTACCAAAATCAAAGAAAGGGGTGACAGAAAAGACAGAGAGTGCAGCCTGCATTTCCAGCACCCTGGGGAACACCTTCAGTCACTGTGCAAACAAACTAACTGCTGCAGAACTTTGAAGCAGAAAGAAAATTGTCCTTCCACTTCTCATAAATCTATTTTGGAAAAAAAAAAAATCAAATTAAGATTTCCACTGCACCTGAGACTAGCTCAACAAGATGTACAACAATGCCAGACTTGAGAGTATCTGTCCAATCTAGCCCTTCCAAGAAAACAGGACCACACCACCATACAGGGAGCCAAACCAGAGTGCCAAGATGCTCAGCGACTCTGAAACTGAGGCTTCTCTCAGCTGCAGGCACCTGGCACTTCCAGAGTCAAGAAAATGATGGCACCACATGGTGTCTAGGGACTGCGTGGCTGATCTGCAGGGACATGGAAAAGAGCACTTGGTGGCTACACTCACTCGTATCATACCAAAACCATGTTCTAAGTTCTCATACTCTGTTTTTTTTCAATCAGACTAGGTTATTTTTGTAAGACAAAACCACCAAATTGGGGCATTTACAATTACAGTCACAGACCAGCAGTGGTCCAGTCCAAAACCATTAAGTGAAAAGCATGCTTTCAAATTCATCCTTGGAAGCTCACTGCTGCTTGTTACATCTGCTCCACCAGAGAAAACTGGGGGCAGAAAGAAAAACAAGCCCAGCTGTCTGAAAAAAGCTGTACCTTTACTGGAAAGAAGAAAGCTCTTCCTGGAAGTGGAAGGAGCTAACAGCACAGGTTGCTTCCCAGTGGTGGGAGTTTTACAAGGAGAGTTAATAGCTGCAGGAATCACTCTAAGCTGTTTAGGCATGTGAACTGGGAGAAAAGAACAAATCAAACAATTCAGATGATCATAAAAACAAAGTTTTGGTGTTGTTTTTGTTTGTTTTTGTTTTCTTTTAAGACAGTGAAATTGAACTAACAGCTTCAATAAAGCAGAATTAATCTCTGCTCTCTGAGGCAGAGAAGCACTTCATACCCTGAATCCTAATTACACTTCTCCACATAGCTTCCTCCATCCTGCAGTGATTTGCAAACCATTAGAGTCTCAGAAGAGCCACGGTGGGCAGCAATTAGCCATGCTAGAGGAGGCAAGCAAAGTGGCTGAAGGCACAGCCCACTACCAGGCAGAACACAGGGAGTGCCACGTGGATGCACCCCCTTCCCTACCCCCTTCCCTGCCGGCGCTCCAGCTGGAACAGAGAGCTGCTTTTCACACCAGCATAAGCCCAGCCTGACAAAAGGGCACTCCTGGGACAGCACCAAATAGCACAGACTGCTTGCCTGGCTCTGCAAGGCATCTCAGAAGCTCTCCCTAGGCCTAATGTCCTTGCTGAGAGAGGGATGGGGGGGACGATGACGCTGATTCTCATCGGGCTCAGGCAGGAGCCCTAAATTGTGACCACGACCCCACGGGTCCAAGGCAAGACCCAGGGCTGAGATGCAATGAGGACCACTGCAGCCTCTATCCTCACCTCTTCCAGCCCACTAGAGAGTGCCAGGCCCTGAGCACCACAGGCTAAGGTGGAAGCTTTTGAGCTGCACCAAGGTAGGATACAGACCAGGCCTGTGTTGGCCAGTGGTGGCCCCCAGCATAAATATTCAGGGACACGTCTAGATCTTTTGTATCATCTTGATTTGATGTCTCTAAAAGTTCAAAGCTCAAATGTTTGGCACATTGTTGATTTCACTCAGGCCACCCTAAAATCCACGTTTTTGATGGATAACAACGCCATCAGTTACGCAATGCTGCTAATTACAATGGGTTAATGCAACCACACTCTGATGAACTTTGCAAAATTATATAAACTGGTTTTGATACAACACAGTACCTATTCAAAAGTATTTATTACACTTCTACCACCAGAAAAAAAAAAGAGTTGCAAAACTTATTTGGTAAGTACATAACAAAAAGGATGAGGGAGGACTCCTCCAACGGCTGTAGGAAGGCTCTGTTTCCTTTGAAATGATAAGGGCTCACCACACTGAAAGATAAGCACAGACAACATTAGATTTCAACATAAAGACCTAATGCTTCAAGTATTTACTCACCCAGGAAAATACTCAACATCCAAGCCCTTACATTACTTCTAGCGCAGACCTCGCCAGATCAAACACTGCCCCTGGGTAAACTGGTTTCTGTTGAATTGGGACTTTTTTTCAATCTGGTATGTAGAAACAAATTTTAACAAATTACTTAATCATTATGCCTTGGCCCCAGTGCTCTGGGGGGAAGGTGGACATGAGAAATGTGGGGATTGGTGGCATTCACTGCGGGGGGTTGGTGTCCCAGGTCCCCATGCCTCCCATATCCCTGAATGCGATGCTGAGTGCTTGTCTCAGACCACCACATGCAGAGAGAGAGACCACACAGGAGGAAGAAGTGAGATGAATAATGCACTGTCTCTCCTGGAAAGGTGGAAATGGCATCTCCACCCTGGAGCACAGATTATTTCTCCCCAGCAGCACTACCCCACGGGCTCTTTCCCTAGGTGGGCATGCTGCCACGGCAAAGCACTCACAGCTGCTTATCTCAGTCCTCTGCCATCAGTCCAGTCCACGCCAAGCCTATTTTTACAGCCCTGAAAGCTGCTGAGCCAAATGCTTTGGTTCTCATGTTACAAGTAAAAATACCTGAAACTGTTTTCCACCTGAAAATGGACAAGATGGGATGTACAAGTTGCTGTTGCAGCCCTGTAAATTATTCAGACATGCAACACTACTCCGGGGAATATTAAAAAGTCTCTCTTTTTTGGTGGGTGCTGTAAATAATACTGAACAGACCGAACCAGTGCTACATTAACTCTGCCACCACTGAAATGCTCAATTACTTTATAGGGAAGACATTTTTTCCCATGAGGGTGGTGAGACACTGAAACAGGTTGCCTAGAGAAGCTGTGCATGCCCTGTGCTGTAAGCGTTGAAGGCCAGGCTGGATGGGGCTCTGAGCAACCTGGTCTATAGTGGGAGCCCATGGGAGAGGGGTTGGAACTCCATGGTCGTTAAGGTCCTTCCAGCCCAAATCATTCTAGGATTTTCCTGCCTTTTTCTGTGCCATTTGGCCTCGACAGCATGAAAATAAAAAGCCACTGTAGGGGCTCACTGGTTTAATCTTGCAGAAGGTGGTGGCCAGTCCCTATGCAGACACAACGCAGCCCCTCCATTCCAAGCACGGGTACTTCCTCACCTTTAATATTAGCACTTAACACGCTGCTGATGTTTCCACACAAGCACCTGCATTTCACCTTAGCCATCTCAGCACCACAGTAGCGCTCAGGAGCAGAAAACTCACCCTGGAAAGGCAAGCAGAGGGGGGCAGAGGGGCACACACAGCTCAGGGGGCCCAGAGGTCAGGAACTGGGGTGCCCGGCTTTGCAGGTAGTAGCCTGGCACCCTGCCCCTATCTCTCCTTCCAGCTCATGCCTCTTGGCCAAACACTGTAACAGAGAAGACATCCTCTTGGGAAAGGACTTTGTAAGTATGCATTCTCCTTACAAAAAAAAAAAAAAAAAAAGTTTCAATAAAATAAAGAGAGAAAAAAGGGGAAAAAAAAAACCTGCCGATCTGAATTCCAGTTGTGGGCAAGGCTAGATAATGTTTTGACAAGAGTCCAAGCTTTCACTAAAGTATGCATATTTCTCCTTGTCCTGTGGAAGGCTTCAGAAAGCCTTTCCTTAGGGAAGCAAAACCATGAACACTGACAGTAGCCAATATGCTTTATTAATATCAGTATCGTGGCATCTTCCTCTCCTCAAACTGCTTAATTTAAAATGAAAGTGTTCTGTTGAGCTTGGGGTTTTTGCATTTGCACTCAGATTGAGCCTGGCTTATTTTCATATCCTGAACATGTATGATGACAAAAAGGAACCCTTTTTTGAAAACTGTATTGGGATAGACCTTTTAAAATTATTTTATGCATTTGCTACTCATTTTGCCTCTCCAGAACATGAAAAATACTATGGGATTCGCATTTGCATTCCCTAGTAAAAATTCAAGTCTTCAGGTATTTTGGACCCCTTTCTGCTACAATGTAATGAACAGGGGCAATCTAGATGACTTCCACATCCGAGCTGCAGGAATCTTCATCCACGGTGGTCCTCTTGCAGCCTCTCCCAGAAACAGATTCCATCATTAAATTATTTACTTCAGACCTTGGGAGATACGCAGGGCCACTAAAAGCTGAGGTATTGACAATGATTACAGGACTGCTTGGACAGTAGAGTATGAAAGAGCAGCAAAAGATCTTTTAATATTTAATTTACAGGAAAAATTTCCAGAGCTTATCAATAACCATTTCTCTGTATGCCTTAAAAAAACTAACACCCAAGCAAAGAGAAAATAAGGAAGAAAGGTCTTATCACACCAACTAGTCAGTTCTCCACTCATAACCAAGAGGCACTTGATAGACAAGTTCAAAAGCTATTGCCCTGAAAGAATTTTATTTAAAAGAAAAAAAAAAATCCTAAGATGGAACATGGAAATATATTTACCATGCCTACTACATTTATTTTTATTAAAGCAATAATGTTTAGATTCATATATAAAAAATCGCGCTTTTTTTCTGCCAGTCTATTATATTTAAAGTTGTGCATCATAAAGCTTTGTAAGAACTGAAAAATAAATTAAGTTCCTTTTAAAATGTTTGTCCTCTGCAAGTTACAAATTACACAAAACTATATTCTGCTTGGAAAGTGCCCTGAGCTGAAAATAGAGGCTGGAGGAAGAGTAGGGAAAAATATCATAGCTAAATTAAAAATATGGGTAAAACAGGAACAAAACATCATCTTTTACTGGTCTACTTCAAGTAAAAAGTTAAAGAAGCACTGTATCTCAACCAGACAACAAGCTGCTTAAAAGAAGAGTTCATTTTAAGGTCATATTTAACCTTATTTATAAAAGGAAAGATTTCCAAGTGTTGCTAAGTGGGTTTTTATATGCTAAGAGTGTGCAATGTGAAGTACTGTATAAACAAAAACTGCAACACTAGCTGCTTGGGAAGAGTGAAAGACTACTCTCAGTCCAGCTCTCCTGATGAAATCCTTCCCAACACATCCCAGAACAAACAGTTCTGCTGTCAAAATGCAGAAAACTAATCAAAGAAGAAGGTGCAAGAAGGTTTCAACATCCCATCCTAAAAATTAAAGCAGTGATTCACTTAAAGGCTAAACCATCTTGCAGTATTTACCACAAGGCATTTCACAGTATTTTTACTACTGTCATATCAAGCTTATCGTTAATACGTACCCTCAGAACCAAAGACATCAGCAAGTATGAAATCCAATCTGTTAATCTGGATCTGTTAATCACATTGCAAGCCTTTCCTGTAGGGATGACTACAGTGCCCTCCAATTAGGCAAAGAAAACCCCAGAACCAACAGACATTGAAAAAAGTATTAAGCTCATCAATCTATAACTAAAATTAGTTATTAGTTTAAAAATTATAATTCCGATTTTTGAAGTATTTCTAAACACTTTCAATTTCCATATTAAGTCTCTGATCCAGAAAGGTGTCAAGCAGAGATCCAGGTAAAGTGGCAAGTTAAACATTTACTTGACAAAGTATATCCCTAAGGAAGACAGAAACCAGAATGAGACTGGTCAAGTAACGAAGAGTTAATACAACTCCCCTCATTGTTTGTACCCTCTGCTTGCAAGCCCAGTGTGCATCTGGGAACTGCCCTAGGACACAAATTAAATAACAGTAGGAAATAAGAGTCTCTCACTTAGAAACATCTGCTCAGCGTCTGACAAACACACAGTACACAAAGAGACACAGATATTGGGGGGGAAAAAGCGTTTTTGTGCAGGAGACCATCTTTAGTCTACCCTTCAGGAAATAAATCCACCTAAAATACACCCTCCAGCTGTGCTAACTTACTCTTACCTAATAGCTAAAATGCTCTGGTAAGAACAAAGAAGTGTCCTAGAAGAAAGACAGGCAAATACGAGAATTGGGCCATAAAACAGATGTCCTCACACAGGTTCAATGCAAATACCACCTCGTGGCAACACGCACAAGGGCGACTCGGGCATTGCACCCTTCCACCCTGCTGAAAGCAAATTACATCACGGGTGGTCAGCTGCCCCATTTACACTCCTATGAAATCCAATATTCTGAGGTTTTTGTTCTGCTGATCTTCATGGGTCTAACACATTAGCCTCAGGATATGCAGCCTCCTCCTCCAGGCAGGAGCTGAGATTCTCTTCTGCTGCGGCACCTGCTCTCATGTAGAGAATCTCCACATGTTTGAAACTCCTTCCTTTTCATAAAATGTAACTGTAATTGGCCAGGTATTAAAGGGAAAACAGATTTGGGTATTATTCTCACTTAAGCTTTGCTTCTCCAGTACAACAAACAAAAACTTCTAACTTTTGGCTTTACCACTTGGCAGACCATGCTCCGAAATACAGCAGACCTTTACTGCCCTTCTGCCAGTTTGGAAAAGACAGGTACTAATTAAGTGTCCCTACAGTCACGTAAAGCAAAAATCAGGCGATCAGTTTTGCACTGAAAACAAACACCAGCAAAGCCTTGCTGTTTCTCAGTACCCATCTCCACTTCCTTCATTGCAAGTAAAAACTGTGAAAAAAAAAATACACTCTAAACCCAGCTATATCTAGTGTTCTGTAACTCTTGCATTTTGGTTTTAGGACTCAAATTTCTAAGCCCTTTTAAATACAAACGTGTCCAAATGGTTTAAGAGACTGTCAGAAGCTACAGTTCCCTTGGAAAATGTGTAAGACAGGAGTGGCTTTCCTTTGCCAGCCCGAAGAGATTTGAGCAAGCCTGTGCACTGTAGATTCAGCAAAATGATTCACCTGAAATTTAACCAGAGGGAAAAGCAGTTTGTTTGGTTGAAGCTTGCAAATTTCTGTAGTGAAAAGCTCAGGCGCAAGGCATTAACATTTGTGAAACTGAACCTCATGATTGTCCTGGACCTAAATCAAGCAGCTGTAAACGGCTATTTTTAACTCTGAAAATTAATCCACATCGTCTTTACTGTCACAAAAGAGTGGCCTGACTTCCACACAGACGGGCAGAAGAAAATACAAGATTAAGCGTTTTAACTCACTGGCAAAACTTCCATTTCATTAGTGACACGTTGATAGCATGCAATTTACCAAGCCACAGTTCAGTTTCTCTGCATTTTATGGACAGGTAGGATGAGCTCTGATTTTACCAAAAAAACAAAAAACAAAACAAAACAAAAAAACCCTGCAGAAAGCAGTATTATCAAATGGCAAAGGTCAATAGTTCAGGAAAAAAAGCTTTTAATAAAAAAAATACCAAACGTGGTAATGCAGCTTCTTAAGCTCCACAGAAAATACTGATTTTGAAAATACTCGACGATTCTCTCAAATATATAAACTACCATTAAAAATCCTCACTTTATAATATTCAAAACAGCCGCATTTGCTTCTAAGTAGGAACTACATTGTTAAACTATATTAATTCTCCAAAGCATTGCTTATTCGAATTCAGCTGCTGCTGTCTTTGAACCAAAACTTCGGCCCACGTTCCCTACGTTACAACGTCAGCACAGCCTAACACATCATTCTCGCTGGAGTTATTCGCGGATCCACTCTGTTGCGAGGGTAGAGAGCGATCCTTCTCCGTGCATATCCTTCACTACACGTATCTGGAATGCCACATGGATATACCGTGCCGGATCTACTGCCACCATAACCCGTAGTACAACTAATGCAAAAAAAAAATGACAGAATGCACTTCGCCGCAACGCTGAATTAGCAACTCCCGCCCCGTAATGTCATGTATCGCCCAAAAGCCAGGAGTCCTATATGTACTTATACAGCTCTCGCTATAGAGAAGGGGAAAGCGAGCCGCAGGTCGCGGACGGTGCCGGTGGGGCACGGGCGGCACATCCCGCCGTGATCCCGGGCATCCCTCCAGCGCTCCCCGCCGGCCGCAGGGAGCTCCGTCGGGGGCTCTCCCCGGCTGCACCCTCCGGCCACGGGCACCTCCTGACGGGCTCCGCGCCCGCCCTTGTCACGCTGAGAA
>VWZN01000250.1:458315-479082 GCA_013396955.1 Regulus satrapa | reverse complement strand
GGCTCCCTCGGCGCGGGCCCGGCCGCCGGGGAGGGGCCGAGGGAGGAGCCCGGGCACGGGCCGCCCTTCCCGCGGAGCCGGCAGCTTTGTGCGGGAGGGCCGTGCTTGCTCCGCGCCGTCGGAGGGGACGGCGGGCGCTCCGGCCGGAGAGGGGGGAGCAGGGGGGAAGGCCCCGGTTCTCCCTTTCAGCGGTCCCATGGCGCCCCGAGCCCCGCACGGAGCGCGCTGCTCCTGCCCTGCTACCCCGGGGTCATGCGGGACCGCAGCCGAGCGGCTCCGCTGTGGATTTTACAGCGGCTGGGTCAAGTGCCCGCACCCCTCGGCATGTGCCCCGCAGCTCCCCGCCGCGGAGCCGTCAGGAGTGCGGGAAGGAAAGGGTGTCCTGGCCTTGGAGAGAGGTTGGGGGGGGTGGAGGTGTCTCTGCTTTCCTGTTTCCTTCTAGAGCTAAGCCTAAAGCGTGAACCCGCAGCTGCTTTGATATTTAAAGGCCGGTGCTTGAAATCTCGTATTGCAAGGGAAAAGTCAGAATCTTAGTTTTGCAGTTCGGGTTGTTTTTTGTTTGTTTGCTTGTTTGTTTGTTTTTTCTCATTTTAAGAAATCATCTGTTGCTGCTTGCGGTTGAGCTATTATTGGCAAGATCGTTTGTGAACCTGCACAAATGGTTATATTGGTAATCCTCTGACACCGTATTTTACATTTTTATTAGCACAGATTGTCATTAATGAGGCTGGTGAGACACTAGAACAGGTTGTCCAGAGAAGCTGCGGATGCCTCATCCCTGCAAGTGTTCAAGATCAGGTTGGATGGAGCTCTGAGCATGGTCTAATGGCTCATGAGAGGGGGGTTGGAACTAGATCTTTAAGGTCCCCCACAACACAACCCTTTCTATTATTCTGTGATTAAAATGTGACCGGTGTACTTTCCTTCCGTCACATCCCTTTTCCAGTTAACTGCAAATACTAAATGATTACTTTACAACAACTGAATTAGCAGGCTGCTAAACCTCACTCTTCTAGATTAAAGACCTCAGTCACTGTGGGTTGAATCACACCTAAATTTCAGCAAAGATCCCTCTGAGAATTTTGATTACAGACTTGAGCTTCACTTTCTCAACCTCTGCCTATCATTGCATGAGTTGTGTACCAACTCTTTGAAAGGTACCAATGCTGCAGCACACTACTTAGCACAGCCAGCAGTAATTATTAGCTGGGACTTGGAAGGTGCCCATGTGGACTCCTTTCCAGTTGCCAGTGGGATCATTTAATAGTCACTATTCTGTACACAGCTGCAATCTGGGAAACACTGGGAAAACTTCAACGTGAAGAAACAATTTCATTTCCATACGTAGAGTAGCATGCAAGCACTTTGAGCATATTACTTGTCTGATATAAAAATAAAAGCTGTCAAAGGAGAAGATGGACATCCACATAATAATGTATTAAAAATTAATGAGAACATAAGGAGAAATTCCTTTAAATGCTCTTGCAGGATAAGAATAGCTCAGAGATTTCCTCTGCCCCCACAGCTATTCTGAAGACATGTAAGTATTGGAAGTTTAAATCCTTGGTGAAGTAAGATGGTGAAATATTTCTTCTCTTTGCAGATACTTGATTATTAATTTCTTTTACTGTTTTGGGGGCATTTTTTACATTCAGTCTTGGGTTTTGGGCAGGCCAATTTGAGACATAATTTAGAAGAGGACCAAGCAAGTTCAAGTACCTTTAAGGTGCTTTTGGGCTTGAGAGTTAGCAATAAGAGTAAAGCAGCTGAGGATGCAGTGTCGTGCATACCTGCCTCTGTTATTTACATCTTGAGACAGGCTTCTCTTGGACCCCACTAACAGTACTCCTTCAGAGCCATGGGCTTTGGAGCCACATCCAAGCTGGGCTTTGGAGCCACATCCAAGCTGGCCCAACAACTGTTCAATCAAAATAGGATTGCTCGTGCTTTTTAAGCAGCTTTTCCAACACATAGAACTGATGGAAGATAATTAACAAAGAATCTCTGAGAAATGGCTTCAAAGAAGCAAAAGGGGGATGCATGAGATGAGAGAAAACTTATTCAGGCTGAGAGAGTAAAACAAAGCACTTTGTAATATATACTTTAATAATTGCATCTACTGAAAGCAGGAGCATCCTTCTTTCACAATATCACATTGCACGAGGCAGTCCCTGACATTTGAGGCACAGCTTCTACCTGAAAACTAGACAGACTTTGTCAACAACTAAGAATAAGTTTATTTCATTAAGAAAGTCCTACAGTAATGTACTGACTATTTTCCCAACCAGTATCTGAACAGGATTTGGATGATCTGAGGATCTTCTGAAGTCTCTTGTGAAGCAATAGTTTTCAAATGCTGGTGTCTAGAGAGGTGCATAAAACCAGGGAGGATGGGAATCTAGTAGATTATCAGACAGAAAACAGAGTGCTGAGAGAAGTTATATACCTTTTTTATTTATACTCTGATAAAGTCTAGAAAAGATAGGGCTATCTTACTCAATTGCTTGAAAGTACTTAAGGTTACTAGACTGAAGAAAAACAGCTTTAAAAAGTAAAGATGTATTTGAAAGGAAAGAACAGAAAGAAAAATAATGAAAAACCCTTATACCACCCTTTGCACACACTCTGAAATGACTGTGTTGGTGTTATTTATGATGCTATGTATCATCCTTAAATTTCAGTACTATAGCACAAGGGAGGGAGTCTGTCATTCAGATTATATTGGAGTATCAGTCATACCCAGAATAAACTGCAGAGATTCTGAGCATCCATGAAATAGAACATCGATGGCATAGGGAACAGTCACAGGGAAAATTTTGCTTTTCCTTCTTGCCCTTGTCACTGACTGCCTTCCCAGCACAAGTCATGCCCTTAAACTTCACATGGCTTCCTATTTTTCATCCATCAGACAGATAGATAATTTTTTTTTTCTGGATGTCACTGAGGTGCTCAAGGAAGGCAAGTTCCTCCTGTGCATAAAATGCAGCAAAGAGGCAGCCGTGGTGCTCTGGGCCTCCTGCCTGGCTGGCCCTCTGCAGAGAGTACCAAACCCTTGGAGGGGACTGGAAATACCTGAACTTGGGAGACTGTGAGAGTGCAGTGCTGTAGGATAGGCTCCAGGGCTTTGCAGGTGCATGATTGCAGCTGATGCACATACAGACTGCCACAAAAACAGGCTGTCCATGCTCCCTCCCTGACCTCTGTCGGGCTCTCTGTAGTGAATGGCTTTAACTAGTTAAGCTACTCGAAAACTTTTGTTTATTAAAGTGTTTTTGGCTACATTAATTCCTTAGTCATGTTGTGACTGCAGGAAAACTAGGGTCAAGGTGCATGTCCTGGACTGAGGGAAAGAAATAGGCTGATCTTTCAGGCAGGAGACTGTAGGGAGATTCAGTTGCATTTATCATGAAATGGGAGCCTAAGATGGAGGTTAATTTATTTATTTATTTAAAAAAAAAAAAAAAAAGGAACAGAATTTGGTTATCATTCTGCAGGTGCACAGTCCAATCATTTCCATGTTTTGAGTTTTGATTCTTTAACTTGGACCTTTACTAATGTCTGAAAAACCCTGATCAGTGAGCTGATTCAATTCCCAAGACAGAGTTGCTAAAACTGTTAGCTGATCCTGAGTTTGGACTTATTGGAGACGGCAGTGAGTGCAGAGAAATCATGTTTAGGGTTCTAGGGAAATAATACATATTAGTAAATGTAACACTGGAAATTCAAACTGTTGGCTAATACATCTAGGAGAAAATAACAAAAACATACTTATTTCAGGGGGGCAGGGGAAAAGGCACCTCACAGAGACCAGCTTCTGTTTTCAACCCTTTACTTTCTGCAGCCTTCAAAGTATTCCACTGCAGCTTCAGCCTCCTGTAGATCAGTTGACAGCAGACATGAGTACATTTACTTTTCTTTGTGGCACGTCCCCTTGAAGCCATCTGCCAGTGCAGAGATCCACAGCCCCCAGGCTGAAAACCACCGAGGACTCTGAGAGCAGAGAAGGGATTTTGCCGAGGAAATGAAGCCACAAGTCTTCAGATTCACCATATTGATACATGGCTGGATTTTGAAGACTTTCTCTCCCACCGACACCAAACTGAAGAGAGATGCAGTGACACGTTGGGTCAGTGCCCAGTGGCAGCTTTAAGCCCTCAGCATGCTGCTCCAGGCACTGGCTCACTCTTGAAAGAACTCTCAAGATCCAAAATACCCTGCTGCTCGGACTGCCAGGCTTTCCATACGACATAGGATTATATTTTCTCATTATTATAAATTCCCCATCACAGACCAGGTAGATGACAGTCCTCCTCTACAAAAGTCCGATGGGACCATCCTTGATATATTGTATTAATTTCAGACTGCTTCAGTATTTGAGAAATGTAGCTCTAGTGGAGGCATATTAAGAAAAGAACAACGAGAATTCTTAAGGGTTTAAAGCTGACTTGTGAGCTTACATTGCAGTGGTGTGATATATGTGTAGCTTGGCTGAAAGTGACAAGTGAAGTGAAGCACAAAATAGCTCCCTACAAGAAGCTGTGTGTTAAATACAAAGAAGATGATGTATTTATTGCATTAAAAAGGTGATTCACTAAATGCAGTTGGAGAAGTGTGTTTGTTTGTTTGTTTTTTTTTAAAAAGGGAAGATTAAATTAAGTACTAAGCTTACTAAGCAAATCAGATTAATCTGAAAGTTGGGGTTTTGTTACTGTGAATAGCACACCAAGGACCAGACTAGAGGCATTTTAGAAATAGTATAAGATAAACAATTTCATATATGATGGAGTTACTCTGTGATGTTACTTTGTGATCAGAAAGATTAGGCAACCAAGCAAGATACCCTCTGCCTTCTAAGCACAGGTAATGACTTTTTTTCTCCACAAGAAATCCCCTACAAGAGGGTATTTTTAAAAATATGCTTTGAAAGGCTCTTCTGCAAGGTTTTTTTTTCTGTCAGACACCCTCCCAGGTATTGTGTTGTTGGAATGGAGCCATGTTTGCTTCTCTCTCACAGAAAGTCCACTTCAAGTTTGGCAGAAACTAGAGGGCCCAAAGGGAAATCACGGTAGCTCACACGCAGATCCCAAATCCTGGCAGCATGCCTCCATTGAAACAGGACTGCAAAGACCCCTCCTGCCAGACAGATCAGATCCTGGGAATCTGTAAAATCAGTTCTTAAGCTTAGATCTCTTGAATAGATTCAAACACAAGGTGCATTTCAGTTTGAAAGGGTCACAGAAATGTAGTAGTCAAGGTCTTCCACACCGAGGACTGCTGAGTTTCAGAAACACTGAAAACTGCCTGAGCATTCTCAGCTACATCTCCAAGTAATTTAATCTCCATTGTGTTTCTCCTGTAATGGCCGTATTGCAAAAGCCAGTTAATGTTTATGGGTCCATATGTTTTTGTCTTCCTGCCTGTTCTAGCAAGGTAACAAAACTGTTACAACCTGTAATTAATTCCAGAGGTTTCATTTATTATCTCTGATTAAATTAATGCCTGTGCAATGAAGAAGATATAAGAAGATATAATACACTGTCAGGAGCAAGTGTAATTAAATTATAGGCAACACTGTAAAAACACATTAGAAGTCTTGACTCACAATTTTATGCAATATTTCCTGTCTTTTTCCCTGTCAATAACATTATAATGTGCATTTTTATATTTCAAGTACCAGCAATAGAACAGCAATATCCAAAATGATTATGTGGCCGGTTCCACTTCTTATTTTACTTCCAGCATCACTTCCTCACTTCCAGTTGCAAAACCCACTTCTGCAATTTAGCACTGTCAAAGCTCTTCTGGGAACCACAGTTACCGTGACGCTGGAAAGGTCATCACATTTCAAGGTGTTTAACAAGCATTTCCTAAGAAAACAACCTCTCTCAGGACATGTGATTAAAATAATACATCCATGCAGTTTAAGGCAGTAAACTCCATCTTTTTTCTTGTCTCGCTAAACTTCCACTCCTCCAAAACACTGGATGAAACAAACAATTCCTTTGCTTCATTTATATCCCTTTACACATATATAGCAGATCCCTGAAGAACAACCAGGTGATAGAGAGGAAACCAAGGCAGGGGCTTCATGGCCACTGTTTTTCCAAAGGACAGCAGGGGAATGAGACCTTGTCTTGCCCTGCCCACTACTTGGCACCTTCTCCACCAGTGGTTAATCATGTGCCTGCACTCTGCCAGAGCTGAGTCACACCAGCTTTCCTCCCCACATTCAGTAGGTGCAGAAGACCTCTCAGTGGTAATGACCCCAGAAAGCTGGGAGGACCTGATGTAGATTACTTCTGTTATGATGGAAAGAAGAAGGTATTTCTCAAGTTACTGCCCAGGATACCTTCCCTGCCCATCCTCATTTTCATTCTCTAGACATAGCTATGGGAAGACCTCATCCTCTCAGGAATTTTATATACTACCCAGTTTGACATTGAGATAAGACACTAAAATTATTCTAGTACAAAAGAAGAGGAATGACCAGCCCTATATAAGAAACTGCATTCCAAGAATACAATTTATTTCTGGCATAAATCGCTGTAGTGGAGCGGGAATGGAAGAGTTGGCCTCCTAAAATGAGTTTCTACTCTTTAGGGAGAATTAATCAAGCAGACAGTGATTTTTCTACCTTTTGGTAGAAACAAGACCTTGAACAATAGAGTGAATTAGCAGAACCAGGAACAGAGGAGGTGGAATCAAAAGTAAAGGTGCAAAGGCTCTTCATCTTGTGAGAAGGTGAAAAGCCCAGAGCAGAGAGGACAAAACTTCCTGAACACAGGTTACAACCTGCCCCTCTTCTAATTGCAGTTTTCTATAGAGCAGTGGTGTTTCAGCAGCAATGGCAAATGACCTTTATAGGAAAAAGGTACTGTTGCCCTAACACGCTACCAAGAATGTATCTGCTGACATTCCCTTGTGCCAGGCAGTCTCAAAGGAAGCCTGAAGTGGAATGGCCAGCGTTAACTTCTGTTAACAGCAGCTTCCTCCAGCGCTGTTTCCTGATCTGAAATTCCCATACTAATTCATCTTCCAAGATCAAAAGTCAGCATTACTTTAGTGATTTGAAGAATAAAAAAATTCCAACCCTAAAACACCTCCAAAACCATGCTGCGATTGTTTATTGTGCCACATCTTGCTTCAGCATGGAGATGGGCAGTGGTTTTTCTACCACAACTGTCTTTTGCTCAGTCTGGGTACAAATTGCTGTGGATAAAAGTATGGCCTAGGAAACTGGAAGAATTTCCATTTTTCTTTGCTGCACTTGGAACCAGAGGTTCTTGTTGTTTTAAAAATTTCCTTTAGGTGCTTACCCTGTTCTTCCTTTGATCCTCTGGAACATCAACTTGTGTGGACAGTAAGGCCTTTTAAAATCATGAACGAACTGTGCCTTTTTCTCAGTCAGAGATGCTTCACAAGAGCTGCATAACAGAAACACACGAAAGCATATTGTGTGCCTTGAAGTCCTGATGGCCTCTATCCTGCCCGCATGCCACAAGCTCTGACAACCGCGCTCGTGTTCCATGGGATTTGTCATAACCCCGTGCACACAGGGACCCTACAAACCAGTTTGAAACCACAAAAAGCTCTACCGTTTTCCATTTTTTGTGAATCCTGCCCCCCTGTCTGACAGCTGCAGACAGTTGGCACCTTCCACCGAGGGGCTCAGCACCACCTTATCACCCAAGCCGCGTCAGGGTGAGCGCGCTGGGACTGCTGGTGCTGCCGGTGCTGGGCACGGTGGCGCAGCAGGAGGTGTAGGGAGGAACCACCACTTCTGCTCACCTTCTGAGGATTTCCAAACACCTCTGGGGAGCTTCAGCTGCAGGAGTGGCAAAACTGTGTCCCACCACAAGCCTGGTTGTCACAGAAGTGTCAGCGCTTTGAGACAAATTTTAAAATGTGTATGTGAGTGTCTTTGAGGCACCCTTTAACATATTTTTTCTGGCAACCTTTTCCTCTTTTTTAAGCGCTAGGGATCCCCAAAGGAGCATTTCTGTTGTGATTCTTACATCTTCCCACTGATCTGCTATGACATTCATATGCTGAGCTGAGCTTGGTACATCACTGTTATTGCTGGGTAGGAATCATGCTGCACATGCCTAGGACTGGGTTTGAACTTGTTGTGTTTGATCAGCACTGCATTTCTGCAGGTAGGACTGACTGCTATATTCTGTGTGAAGGCTCTGTGATCTCCTTTTGTTTTGGCTGCTGGCGAATTTAAATGTGATACCTGCCATTCTAACAGAACTTGGAGGCTTTTTCACCACCTATGTTTTTGCAGGTAGGCTAAAAAGATGTTAGTCTTTGCATGGCCAGAGAACAAGTAAAATTCGGAATGCATGACTCCAAAGAAAATAACTACATCTCTCTTCCCTTTTTTATTATACTGCTTTTTTTTTCTTTTCTCTACTACAAATCACGTGGTTTCTAATGAAGTCCTGTTGTTTCTTCACTCAGTGAAGCTGGTGACTACATACACATTCATTTTTTTCTATTCCTTTCAGGGATAAAATATTCATCACACACTTATAGAAATGCACCCAAACCATCTGCCTAATCTTTATTGGAGAAAAAATTTGAAAACATGCTCTGCTTCCTTTCCCATTTGTACACTCCTTTTTAAAAAAAAAAAAAACCTTGTTTTAATTTGCTCTTTCTCTAAGTGTCTTAGGCCAGCAAAGTCTTTGTTTCCATTCTTGTGCTGCAATAGAAAAAAAAAAGTGGTTTTGCATATCTCATAAACCAGTTTCTCCTTGCATAGCTTGGGAGAAACCAACAGGCCTACAGAGCCTGAATTTTCAAAAGGTATTGCTGCTTTGGAGTGTTCATGTTTATGCCTAGCTTTGCAGATGTAAATAGCATATAATTGACACTGATGACAACTGTGAAATCAATCCCTTTGGAAGTTTGGTGCTGAGCATGAAGGAAGGTTCTTAAAAAAAGTTTCTGCTTTTGAAAACTTTGGACTTGAGCCAGAGCTTTCATCTCCTTATCTGTAAAAATGCAGTACAGCTTAAATACCTGTCCAACAGCTCATGAAGGTTCATTAATGTTTATAAACCCCTAGGAATTGAAAAGCACTGATTACTACTGTTTATTTATTAATTCCTGTTGTCTTCCACCTTCACATTCCTTTTACATGTCAAAGAAGAGGGTTTAGCAGCCAGCAAAAACAACAAAACCTGTAACAGCCTCTGCTCTCTTGTCCCTCCCTTACTGTAATAGTTTTCCTGTACCTTTTCTCTATGTCCCCTTCTCTCTATGTCCCCATGTTGCCTTTCCATCTTCAGTCTCCTCTTCCTGCAATGCTTCCTGTTTCCCCTCCTCCCAGTGTGGTTCAGGCTCTCTCCCAAAGCCTCCCTGCTGGGGCCAGCTGGTCTGACACAGCTGCAAAACGGCCAAGAAGGGCGAGCAGGAGAATTAGTTAGAGTCAAGAGAGCGGGCAGCAAAAGTGAGGGCAGACTCCATGGCAGAGCCTTTCCCCTCCGCCAGGCCTCCAGCTGATGGAGATCATACAGTTCCATGTCTTCCTTTGGTTGAAAATAGCCAGAGGTTTAGGAGTTACTGGGAAAGGGGAGGTTGGTACAAGACTGTGTAAATACAGAGTGGTTTCTTCTTTTGTTGATTAAGTAGATATTTGAAAAGCTCTCAATGTTCAGATCATAAATAAACCACACTGAACAAACACCATTTTTCCAGCTGAAACCATTAATGTAAGCACACTATTGACATTTCTCCGTGCTCTTTTTTACAAGGTTATACTCACCTTGGTAGGTGTATGAGGGTTGCTCCACTCATGGTACAGATTAAGTCTTCTGAAAGACACAGTGACTTTTCTCAGAAGTGTCTGTGTTGTCCAGCAACAAGACTCAGGACCTCAACAAAACAGCATTTTCTGAAGTATTGCCCTGCTATCAGACTGTCTTAAAGTAGCTCTCAGTTATCTGCCTTGTGCCAATGGGACCTAGAGTTTACTCTGACCTGGCATGGCCTGTGGGAGCTGCAGCAACTGCTTCTGGCCAGATGAAGGATGCTGTAAACTGAGAGGCCTGCTAGGGCATGCCATCTTCTAAAGATGAAAACCATACCTACAAAAATACAGGAATATGTACATCCATTCTGTATGCCTACAATGCAAAACCAGGGAGCTAATGGAGAAACTGAAATCAAAGTATTAGTGTTATTGCTTTGCCTTTTTCTCACTGCAAAGCAGTCCTGGGACTTGGGAATGCTTTGCTTTTAGTTCTGCCACACATTTGCAGCTCTGTAAAGTTATACTTCTGCCCATTTCTTGCTGTAAGATTTACCCTGGCTTACCTATGTGGGTGCGGATATCCAGACAAACCAAACTTGCCCAAAAGCACACATTTGATTCACAGTTCTAGATGCAAGTCCACACGAGGAGTTCTGAGAGGGTGGCTAGGACTTCAAAGTATCACCAGCATGAAGTACCTAAGGAAATGTTTCACCATGTGCTGTGGAAAGACATGTTTGTTTTTCCTCAACTCCAGCTCACAGACGTTCCTAGTCCATTATTAAACTACTAAAAATAAAATACTTCTGATTCAGCTTTTTCTCTCCTGTCCTCTCCAGCTGCTGCTCAGGCATGGATCCTGCACCATTGAAAGAGCTATTCCTGTTTTGGACTGTGATGTTATTTTAGAAGGATGCACACAGAAGGCTCTGACCATGAAGGGCAATTCAGCAGTGGTCTTTTTTAACCCTTACTTGACAGTGATGGGTCCTGGCAAAGAAATGATGCTGCTTACGTTGCTGAATGTTGACAGCTGTTGTTTACCTCAGCCCTTGCCAGCTGAGGGTTCTGGTGCTGCAAAGTTGTGAAACTGCATCAAGATCTAGAGTAGGGGTGATAAGCAGCAGCTACAGTTATTGCATACAGAACTCTGCCTGTTTGGAGCCTTCTGAAGACTGTGCTTCAACCCAAAAACTGCTGTAATAAACCAGAGACAGAACCAGTGCACAAAGGAGTCACCACTGCTAACCAGGAGGCACTGCTGTGCCAGGCTTAGGTAACCATTTTTTGTTGATTAGACAGCTTCTAATGCTGTGATAGGAAGAAGTTTGTGCTGATGCCAAACCACAGGCTCCGGTAGCTAATACATGTGAAATAGTAGCTGGCTGAGGGAGAGTGCACTTTTCCAACTACACTGACTGCATCTTCTGTCCTTGGTGTGATCTCCACAAGAAATGCGGGAACAACGGGAATTCAGGGACATGGATCTGCAGAGGGTGGCTGATCACAGGGAAACATTTACAGACATGAGCATGGGATGCATACAGCACTAAACAAGGATCCTGAAGAAATCTTGGGTTTTCCCTTTGGAGATGGCACTCAGGTTATTTCTGACAGTATATTTACAAATAGGAAGTTTCTACCCATTATTACTTTATTTGACTCACCTCACCATCTTCTTCTGTCCTGGCATGTAAAGTTACATACTGAGGACAGATCACCCGAGAGGAAAAGAAGGTATAATTATATATTAAATATTTGCAAAATGGTTTCAGTTGCTGAAGGCAAAATTGCTCAGCCTTCAAACTTGTTTGTGTGCTCTGGGCCATTTTTGTTAACTGCACTCTGCACCTTCACACCCTCTGTGAGGGCATCAATTAAGAATGCCAATCTTTGGAGATAGGCAGGGACAGCAAGAGAAATCAAAGATGCCACAAGGGTGTCACACCTTTGTCTTCCCAACCCTGAAATACTGCCAAGCACCCTACCTTGCACTGCAAGTGGCATGTTTATGTGCTCCACACACTTTGTGAATATGAGAGGAAGATGTTCATGTTGTAGGTAGTTCTTGACTCTTCTTTCTTTCCCATGCCCACCAAGTCCAACTGCATGTTAAAAAAATTTGGTATCCAAAATCAGTAAACAACTGCAGGAGAACAGGAACCTTTATCCCCTCTCTTTCCTCCCTCTCTTGCTTTGTCATCTTATCTAAGAAGACTGTATACTTTGCTCATCAGAATAGGGTGACTGTTTTTTTAACTTTATCTTTTAAACTTTATCCATTAACTTGTTCTGAATTTCTTGCAAAACAGTAGTCTCCAGACTCAGGTACTTCAGATTTAAGCCTGAAAGAATTTGGCAGAAAAAAATAGCTGGGGTTTTGTGAGGAAGGGTAGGACAACTGAAGTAAAGGCATGTCACCAATACTGTTTTAAATATATTTATAGAGTACTGACTTGCTGGAATTCCCTAACAGAAGAAGCTACTTCCCAGATCTGTGACAAGAGACTTTATCTCTTTGTTTAAATGTTATCTGCTGACCAGCATATTAGTAAGTAGGGAGGAAGCTTAGTCTCTTAAATGATCTTACCAATTTCTCAATTATATAAAAAAATCTCAAAGATCACAGTAAAGACATTAGGAAGGCATTAGTAGATGTCAGACTAAGTTGGAGAAGCTGTCTGAAAACCAAAACTGCATTTTGTGTCCCCTTCTCAAGTGCTGGCTTTGCATTTCTTTTTCACCATGTTCCTTGAGCCACCACTGAGAAGCTCCCCAGAATCCAACCTTAACATTCAGCCCCTCTGGGATATGAAGAAAACCCTAAAGTGTGCCCTGCCCTCTGCATCCCACAAATCCCACAACCCCATTCCTTCCCCTTTGCCATCAGATCGCTCTCCCCACCACTGAAATGGGGAATTGCCAAGTACCCAGGAGAGCCTCTCCAGAATTAGCTCTGAACCCCCACCCCAGTGACTCCAGTTCTTCCACCTGCAGGGGACAATGGGCATCATGTGGTGTTACAGCTATGCCTAAGGTGACAGCCTTTTGCTGCCCACCCTCTGAATCCAGCCAGAACAGACTTCTCCCATGAGGGAGCTGATAAGATCTCTCCTCTGGCCCACCCCCTGATTTTCATAAAACTCGTGTGCTCTTAACACTTTTGAAAGAATTTTGCCTTTCTTTCAGATCTGGCTGGAATAAATTAATGGTGAGAAGTTGATGGGGGGAGGGAATGGGGAAGGGGGCCAATTTGATAGACAGACAAATAGACAATGTGATTGCATCAGTCTCATTTCCTTAGGAAACTGGGCTAAAAATAAAAGGTTTTATTTGCCCCTGGGAATAAAGAAGAATGTCTCTTACATCTTTACAAAACATTTGTTTCTATGTATACTTATAAATAGTCAGGATGAGAGAGGAAGTTTGCACTGGACTTTGAGCAAAGAATTAAAAGGAAGAGCAGGAGGTGCGTGAATTGCACAATCTGGGATTCTTTCAGGCATATGAGAGCGGAGCAATGAATGCAGGGCCTCGTGCACCAATGCCACATTAGCCAAAATACACATCTCTGCCCTGCAAACCAACTGCCCACTGGGAAATTTTTCAGAGCCCCACAGAATAAATGCATTTTTACTGCATCACTGATGGATGATGTGCTTTAGATCAAACCCTCGGTGCACTTTATGGTCAGCAGACTCTCTCAGGTGTAAGTGAGCAACACGGAAATTGCTATATTTGTTCAGATTTATGGTCTAGAAATTCCTGTCTGATGGTGACCAAGACCAGTTACAACAGAGAAAATAATCCCCAAAAAGGTCTCATCCATCATTCAGAGATTGTGTAAGATGAAGAAGCACCTTCTAAATTTCTCCTTTCCTGAATTTACTCTAGATGTTTTGTTATCTTCAAAAATATCATAGGCCTCCTTACAACCACGGCCTCTGTGACAGTCTGTAGTAGTAAATTCTTTCATGCTGTATATAAAATGCTTTTTGTTCATGAGATTTGAATTTACTGCCTTTCAGTTTCACTGAGCTGGAAGTACTGGGGACTTGGGCTTTTATAGTCATGCTTAATAGACAGGGAACAAAGTAGTTCCACATCCTCTAGAAACTTCGGATTGTTGCAAGACACAAGTGCCAACAAGCAGGAGCCACAGGAGCCTTCCCCCAGGGCAGGTGGGCAGAAAGAAGCAGTTGCATTGTGCAACCCCTTTGGTTTTGCACTACCCATCAGTTTTTGCTTCAACTGCCTATTGAAGGGGCACGGAAGCCCCTTCTTCCTGAATCATGCCAGCATTCCCATTACAGGGACCCCACACAGTCCCAGAAATCGCTGTACTGAGGACTGTCTCTAGAGGCAATCTTCATCCTGGGGAGTTTAAGTTTAAAATATGAAAGACCAGCAAAATCTGGGGAAAAGGGATGCAACATACCTTTGGAAGATTAGAAAAGGACTATCTTGCCTGCAGGTGGGACTGGGGCTCTGACCAGGAGTTAAACCTCAACTTGGTGTTGTCAAACTTATTCTTTCTTCTCCAGGGTACGGGTTTGTTTTCCTAATTTAGAGGTGGAAAATGAGATTCTGAGGTCATGATTCTACAATCCCTCCATCATCAGCCAAGAGAATGAGTTTATTCTGGAGACTATTCATGTGACCTATCTTAAAAAAGGTAACTGTAATTTCTTCTGTTTTCAACTATATGCATAAGAGATTTCTTCTCTGACTGGTTTAATATCCATGTCCCTCTCTACTGCTTTTAGCAGAGTTACTAATATCACCACCTATTCAAGGTGCACTAAGACTGTTTTCTTCCTCATTTCTTTTCCTAGTTAGAATTGTCTCCGGTATGGGCAGAAATAGAGCTTAACTTATATTTTAACAACAAAACATGCCTATGCCTCCCTTAGGTACCTTATCTGATAAACAGTTTTGAATTTTTAGGTAACCTCTGAAAACTTTGTATCACAATTTCAGTTTAAGAAGCATTCTGGGAATAATTCACAAAGCATCTCAGACTTCAAAATCACTTACATATTCTCAATATGTAAGAATATGAAAAGAAACTTTGCTCCTGATCTTACTTGCATCATCTTCTTGAAAGAAAACCACAGGACTGAAAAAACATCTGAACAAAATGATAATGAAAGCAGCTGATCTTTTTTAAGCTCGATAGCAAAACCCCTATCTAATTATATGCAATTGCAATGAGGTCTGAGTCATGACTTGTGATCCTCTGAAGATGATTCTCTTATTTGATGTGGCTACAAACCAAAAGCTATACATTGGGAGAGCAAGCAAACTGAAAACCTCACAAAAGCATAAGCCTTCTCTGTTTCCCTGGTCCTTTGCTTTTCTCTCTTTATGTATTACCTTATGTCAAATCAACCCACACAGCAAAAGCTGTATTTCCTAAAATCTTTACAATGTCATGCACATTTATGGTGCTGTGCAGATGGTTGATGGGCAAAGACATTAATGATGCTGTGAAAAGACAAAACTATAAGGTATAATGATGTAAACTTGGCCTGTACTCATTTTTGATAAACACTCTCTGAAAAAGACATGTCACAGACCAGGAAAATGAAGGTATTTACATAGGAAAACATATAGTTAGTAAAGCCTGGCAATGCTGCTGTTAGTTTTATGTCTGAGTAGCCACACACACAGGCTGGTTAGGACAGTGGATGGCTGCTTCACGTCTCGCCTGTTGACTTCTCAGAAACCTCTCTTGGAAACAAAACTCTTAATATGATTTAACAACTGAGTTATTCATCAAAGGGGAGCTGCTATCTTATCTTATGCTGATGTGTGTGTTTGCTTGATGGCATTTTTCTTTCTGTGTTTCTTGGTTCACCAAGTGAGCGTGAGAACTGTCTAGAGGGCATCCTTGGGCAGTTCACTCCAGAGCTAAAGCATTGCATTCCCTGGATGTGGAGCATTCTTATCTTCATTGTGATCAGAGCAGATAAGCAAAGCTGTGTCTGGATACTGCAATTTTGTGGTTTTTCCCTTTTATTTTCTTGTACTGAGTATTATGGTATGAGAAAAATAAAATTATTAGTAGTGTTATTTCTTTTTTACAAACATTGAAAATTATATACTTCCAATGTGGATGACTGCCAGAAAGATTGCAGGAGAGGGGGAAAGAGGCTCAGGAAATAGAGAATGTGACTTTTTAAAGTAGAGACATATTGTGTTGCATTTGCCTGTCTTTGAATCACATTAAATATACACACTGTTAAAAGGCTATTGAAATGTTCAAATGTCAGTGTTTCAAATGAAAATCAATAGCACGCTATTAGGCTCGTTATATTGCTGTTATGCATCATTAAAACGTATTTAAAAGCTTTCAGCATAAACCAGGAGATGGGATGAATAACAAGACACTTTGAGGATGTGCAACATACTTAAAAGGAAATAAAGAGTCAGGCAAAGGAGAAACTTTGGAGGTGCTGCGATACAGAGCCCTGCAAAGAGCTCACTGGGTGTTAGAAACATAAACGATCGTGAGGAAATGAACGACATGGAACTCAGACACAGACAAATGTGTGAAGCTGTGCCACTGAAAGTTTATTACCATATGAGAGTATGCATACGAGACTAAGAGAGACTCTTACTAAATTTCTGAATTTTCTTTCTAAAGGGAAAGACTAGCAAGATGTGACTCTCCCAATGGCTAGGAATTTAGGTGGGCAAGAGGGACAACAGATTTCTAATCCCTTCACACATGTATTTTTATGTTTTTACACCTGATTGCTATTGTGCACATTTGCCTTGTTCCTGGAGCGGGACTACAACACAGAGCACCCAACATCCTGAATGTCACGCTCTCATTAAATCCATCCGATCCTGCTTTTTCTCCCTTCCTCTTGTGGTGAACCTTTAATGCCTGTAAACAAAGCAAAATAACTTCAGCCAAAGGAGATAAACTCTCCTCTCTGCTCCTAATAGCCATAGTCTGGGCTGGAGTGTAAATCCCTGTAGGGAGATGAAGAAAACCAGAATGTCCCTCCTCCTGGATAAGAGCTTTCTAATCAGCTCAAAATTATTGAATATTCTTTGAGAAGGTGGATTTCAAATTTGTAGCTTAAACACAGCACTTCCTCCTGCAATTTTATCTGCATAAGTAAAGATTCTACTGAAATTGATTTTGGATGAAAACAGAACCATAAGGCATAAATCAAGTCATGGAGCCAGGGAACGGAAATAGTTCCATTTGAGTTAGATGTGCAATTGTATAGCTCAAATTAAAAATGCTGAGTGCTCAAATTACAGTTCACAGTGAAGAGTTCCCCAGTAATGCACAGACTGAATGTTTTCACATAGGACATATGCTCAGATATTTTAAAATTACAAATGGATTTTTAAAAATCCTCTCAGAAAGAAAAAAAAAAAAAGAAGAAAAAAAGAAGAAAAGAAAGAGGACAAATTTGATTATTATTTTACTTCAAATAGTTTTTGGAGGAGAAGCTGTTTCTCAGTAATCAGGAAAGGGTTTCCTTGTCAGAAGAAGGGTCTATCCAAAGACACGTATGCAAATAGCTGTGCTGGATGCTGCTTTTATGTGCCAATATGTCCCTGTTGGAGTTTCACCATTAATTTTAATTGGACCAAAGCTCTGTCTCTTCTGGAGCATCTGACATTCAAGGAATCAAGAGGGTAGAATAACATTAATTTACAGGTATGATCATGTGTGGCTTTAAATGCAAAGACATCACTCAAACTCACAGAAGTTAAAGAATTCAGCAGTGATCATGTTTATCCCTAACCCGCTCAGTATTCAGCACTTATAAAGCCATTCATGCAATTATATTTTTGGTGTTTCTTAAGTGCTTTTCAAGCTGTATCCAAGGCGCCTTGGCAGCTTTGAGAGCTGACTAACAAGTGAAGATGTGTTCTCATACTGTTACTCAGGAAGAATTTTAGGCATTGTTAGCATGCCAATATTGTTGATTACTCCAGCAATAACAAAATCTGTTTCTGTGCTGATGATCCTGCCTTGTATTTTGAATTGGAGGGATGGACTAGGAAGAAAAACATTCAACTGATGCTAGAAAAATACACATGAAGAGATGCATACCAAATGCATCTTCTCCTTCCTTTCCTTGATATGCTGCTATTTAAAATACACTGTAGACAGGATGGGTCACTTTAACCACTATGTAAAGGAATTTGGAAAGAGAGAATTCTCATGAGAATAAACAGAACAATCTGGAAGGGCTTTAATTCATCCTTTGACTTTAAGGTGTGATTTAATTCCTTTCTACTGTGTCCTTCCTTAATGAACTATGGGGATAAAAGATACGCTGTTGGGAGCTGTTTCCTGAGTATTCAGACTCTTTCCTAGAAGAAACTAAAATACTGGCTGCATAGTTCTTTAATACTTTTATTGCTCCTTCCAAATGTTGTCTTTTTCTATCTATCCTTCATTAGGATTTTTTTAACAGTACCTGCAATGTAGTCCGTGTTTCTTATGTGTCACCTAAAATGCAAGAGTAAACAAAATAAAATATAAAATACAACAGTAAATAATATAATCAATTTTAAGAAGAAGGAAGGAGAACTCCTCCGGTTAAATTGCACAGCCTCGCCCTTAACTCAGGAAATAAATCTGGCTGTTCTTCTTCAGTTGTACATCTAATTTTCCAGTAGCAATTACAATTCATGAAAGGCTGATGTTCTTATAAACAAACCAATTGCATTCTAACAGCCAAATCATTTGGTAAAGGTTTATTTGTATTTGCAAAGGGTAACCTGCCAAATAGATTGCTTGTGTCACTTTCCCACTCTGTGTCTGCGCTATAATGCGTTACCATTTTTGAGCCCACAGGGCAGGGTTACACGAAGGGGCTGAGAGGCAGAGATTTAAGTATAGCCCAAGTCTCTTTATCCCTCTTTAGGAACTCAAAGCATGCTTTTTACTGAGGTTCTTCCTTAAAATCAAACATAAAAAAATGGCAGGTGTATTTTCTGCTTGTATTGACCATTTAATAGCTATTCCATGTGCCATCTGAAAGAAATGGAATATGCTCAGCCTGCTCCCAGAGGCACAGTACTGCAAAGGGAGAAAAGTGAACTCTTCCTTTCATTCCATGAGACTGTGCTGCACTGAGGCCTCTCCTGCAGAATCGACCCCAAGCTTCCTCCCTGAGTGTACTGCCATCCATTCCAGACCGGGCCAAGAACTCGTTTTATTTGAGTCTGCACCAGCACCACGCGCTCTCGCTCCTCCATTACTCAAGTCTTGAGCCCAAGGATGTCCAACACCCTCATGGGTACACAGCTTTCTTTTTCTAAACATGTTTCTTCTTTTTGCTCTGCTGTCTTCAGCGGAGTTTGTTATTAGGAGCAGGCTGTACAAAAAAAGATCACCTGGACAAAAGCATCAAAGGTTTGTTTGGGTGCTAATCCACCCAGCAAGTCAGCCCTCAATTCAAGGCACAATTTTAGATGCGATCATTTCTAACCGTAAACTTCACGCCAAAAATTAACAAATTAACTTTTTTTTAGCATATGAGAAACAAAACCTGTCTTGGTTGGTCTGAGACCTGTGCTTTCCCAAGTTTTCCGTACCACACACGCACATAGTTTACTTCCTCAGCTATTTGCAATGCTTTCATCATCTTCATAAATATTACAATTAAAGTCCTTGGTGCAGTTGTTAGTAAACTCTAAATTGGCCTAAACTTCCCAACAATGCTTTGTTTCCTGGAATACACTGGCCATGTCAGGGAGCTCACTGGCATCCATCTGCTTTACTCTTCTAGCAGCGTATGTTGCAAGCTGTGACTTCTGGCTGCGACCCAGTCTCTGCTGCTAGCTGCTCTATCAGCAAGGCCTTCACATCTCGCCTCACGTGGCTGCAGACTTTGTTTTCCTCACAATCCCATAGTTTGTTTTTTTGGTTTTTTTTTTTAGCAGCTCTATATGCACATGAACCCTTTACACCTCTGGGATCTGGGTTTCTTTCCCAATCAGAAATGTGAAATAGGGAACGCCTCCATTACGACATGCAGAACACAAGCCTTCAATTTATATTACTTTAGAAACTGAATCCCGTCTCTTACACTGGGTATGGCTATCTGCAAAGCCAAGATCTTTAGGGCTGGGTGACTTGGGACGAGTACTTCTAATGGAAGAATCAGTGCCTGCTCTCAGGGCTTCTTCCTAAGCTCTTCTCCTCTCAGCACATCCCTCCAGGCCATGACTTCAGCACTTCTGCACGTTAAGCCAGTGACTTGCTGTCCCACGAGATGTACTTCCACAGGATAACCCAACCAAACAGATCATCACGGGATGATTAACATTAAGAGGGACGTGCTTCAATCAGTGTCTCCCAGACACACACTGCTGCTGCTCACCACCCTCCGGCTCTGCGGGGAGCCCCACCAGCAAAGCGGATACTCTCAACTGCACCGGGCCATGGAAGAGACGGATGAACATCAGCCCTTCAGNGAGGCGTTCCTCGGCCCACAGCGGGGCAGGGAGCGCGAGGCAGCGCTGGGGTCCCGCGGCAGGCCGGGAGCAGCCGCGGCCCGGGAGGCTCTGTGCTCCCCTCACGGAGNATCACAGAATCAATTCCATTGGAAAGTGTTTCTGAGATCACCGAGACCAATCTGTGACGGCACACACCACTCTGTCAACTACAGTGGGGCACCAAGGGCCATATCCAGTCTTTCATTAAACACGGCCACGGATGGTGACACGGCTATCTCCCTGGGCAGGCCGTTCCAGTATCTGATCACCTTTTTGTGAGGAGATCCCTAATGTCCAGCCTAAACCTGCCCTGGTGAATCTTGAGGCTGTGTCCTCTCATCCTGTCGCTGGTTACCTGGGAGAAAAGCCTGACCCCCACCTGGCTACCGCCTCCTTTTAAATGGTTGTAAAGAGTGGTAAGATCCCCGCTGAGCCTCCTTTTCTCCAGGCTAAACAACCCCAGGCCCCTCAGCTGCTCCTCGCAGGACTTGTGCTCCAGACCCTTCAATGGATCCTATGCGTGCT
>VWZN01000250.1:429198-458243 GCA_013396955.1 Regulus satrapa | reverse complement strand
GGGGGCAGCCCGGCGCCCGGCACGCAGGGGGCAGCGGAGGCGGCGGCCGAGGCGGCGGCGGCGGGCGGCAGGATGAGCCTGTCGCCGAAGGAGCTGTCGAGCCTACTGAGCATCGTGTCGGAGGAGGCGGGCGGCAGCACCTTCGAGGGGCTCTCCAGCGCCTTCCACCACTACTTCGGGAAGGCCGAGCATTTCCGTCTGGGCTCCGTGCTCGTCCTGCTGCTGCAGCAGCCCGACCTGCTGCCCAGCCCCGCGCAGCGCCTCACCGCGCTCTACCTCCTCTGGGAGATGTACCGCACCGAGCCCCTGGCCGCCAACCCCTTCGCCGCCGTGTTCGCCCACCTGCTGAACCCCGCGCCCGAGCGCGGCGGCGACGAGGCGGAGCGCACGCCGCTCTCAGGTGTGTCTGTCTGTCTGTCTGTGTCTGTCTGTGTGTGTCTGTCTGTGTGTGTGTGTGTGTGTGCCGCCGGGACTGGGAACCCTGCGCGGTCCCCGTGCCGGCCAGGTCGCTCGCTTGGGTCTCGTAGCTCTCCAGAAGTGCCTGAGGGGGCTGGGGCCGTTTAGCCGGGAGGAGAAGAGGAGGCTCGGGGACAGATTTTTCGCTCTCTACAACCGCCCGGGAGGAGGCTGCGGCCAGGCCGGGGTTGGCCTCCCCAGCAGCCGGCGGCAGGATGAGAGGACAGAGTGATGTGAAGCTGAGCCACGGGGGGTTTAGGATTAGGGAGTTCTTCAGAGAAAGGGGGATTAGACATGGGAATGGGCTGTCCAGGGAGGTGGTGCAGTCACCGTCCCTGGACGTGTTTAAGGAAAGGTTGGACGTGGCCCTCAGTGCCCTGGTGTAGTTGATGGTGGTGTTCCGTCATAGGTCAGGCTCGATGATCTCAGGTCTTTTCCGAACGAATCGATTCTGTGATAACACGGGAGTTTTTGGGGGAAAGCCATCACAAAAAGCTAGAGGTGATAGGAGGCTTCTCTTCCTGTCACAGAGAAATACATGAGAGAGAAACACTTTTTTTCCTCTCCAGTAAATATGATACTACCAGTGTTGAGTAAATCAGCTTCTAAAGAAATAACCCGTTGGAGAGACTTACATAGAGGGCCACCAAGCTGGCTGGAGCAGGCTACCCAGAGAAGCTGGGGGTGCCCCATCCCTGCAAGTGTTCAAGGCCAGGCTGGATGGAGCTTGTAGCAGCCTGGTTCAGGGCCAGGGGCCCTGCCCATGGCAGAGGGTGGGAACTCGATGGTCTTTAAGGTCCTTTCCAACCCAGGCCCTTCTCTGATTCTGTGAATTGCAATGTCAGGTCGTGCTAAATAGCTCACTTTTTGTCTGGATTGGAAATTGTGTGAACCACCATGAGTGATACAGCATCAGCTGACGCGTGTCATGATGTAGTACTAACTGTTCATGTAGTGCTCTATTCAGCTTTAAAACAGTTTTGTGTGTGTCACACAGACTCTCCAGCTGCACCTGCCTTGCCATAAATGACAGATCAGTTTGCCTTAGTTTTGCTTGTTACACACGAAGAGCATGAAAGCTGTTAAGTGCTCCTACACTAAAAAACCACGGATTGTTTTTCGTTGTGTCTCCACAGGCTTCTTACCTCCCATAACTCCTCCAGAAAAATTCTTCCTTTCACAACTGATGTTGGCCCCTCCTAGAGAGCTGTTCAAGAAGACTCCTCGGCAGATCGCTGCCATGGATGTGGGGAACATGGCCCAGTCAGTGGACATCAGTGGGCTGCAGCTGGCATTAGCAGGTAGGGAAGGTTTGTGGCCACGGTGCTCTTAGGAGTGGGAGCTCTCATTGGAACGTGACTCTGGGATACCTGAAAAACACCTGTCTGTCCTGAATGTGAAAACTTTGGACTGTGCTTTAAGGTCTTCAAGCACTCAGAGAAACTTCAGGCAGAGATTACATCCTAACTCTTTTATCCTCCTTAACAAGTCGTTTTTAAAGCGTGTATATAATTGCCTTAAATACAAGAATATTTTGCAAGTATAGGGAGATTTTCATCTAAAGCTATGTGGAGTTACTTTAGGGATGGGTATTTTTTGGGGGGTGGGGGGGATATTTTTGGTGTGGTTTTTTTTTGTTAGTTTGCTTTGTTTTAGTCATTTGTGTAGAGGTTTTTTTCTGTATTTTCATCCCATTCCCCCCTTTGCAGTATTTCTTTTATAAAAGAACAAACATAATTATTATGCTACTATTACTTGTCAGCACTTCAGCTGTACCTGGAAAATTGACTATTACAATTATATCTTCAGTTTATTGCAAAGTTGGACCTTGCAGTGTTAGCTTAAGAGTTGGAAAGTCCAGTTTTACTAGATTGAAAAGAAAAGCAATGTGATGCTTATCCTTTGACAAGAGAACAGGAACATGATTGTTCCTGTCACATCTGGAGCTAATGTGAAATACTACATATTGTTGGGAACGAGGAACCAGTTTAAACACAAAAAAACATCCTTTTTCCTTAGCTATATGCCAGACCTGCTTGCTTGAAAACTGAGCATCTCAATTCTGTATCTATACAGTGTGATTTATTGCTCTGAGGTCATGCACCATTTAGACTTCCTGTGTCCTGCAGTTGTACCTTGGTATTGTAATTTTATTTTTTTTTTCTGCGGACTCTAACGACTGGTAAAGCTGTGGTGTACTGTCCCATGTTCACAGTCTACAAACGTCTTGTGGGGTTCTGCTGAGCTGCTCTTTCCACACTGGGATCATTTGAAAATGCAAATTGAATACTCTAATATGCCATTGTAGGTGAGACAAACTTTCCTGGTCCTTCTTGTGTTCATCCTGTCTGTATTTTGTAGAATACTTAGTGAATTCAAATTTTGTGAAGCCTCAAGTAACTTGCAGTTTTTAGTGCAAGGCATATGTGATGCCATAAGAAGCCTCAAGTTTATTTCCCCTTGGTACTGTGTTTGCCTTCTGAATAATTTGTTCTCATTAAAAATTAAACCACTGAATCACAGAATGGTTTGGAAAAGACCATAAAATACCATCTATTTCTACCTTCACCCACTGTAAGCATGAACACCTTCCAATAGATGAGGCTACTCAAAGCCCCATCCAATCTGGACTTGGACATTTCCAGGGATGGGGATCCACAGCTTCTCTGGGCAACCTCAAAATGTTGGTTGGGTGAACGTGTGCTCTAGGCCACATACTTTATTTTAAAGTAGAAGATAATGATAGCTGAAAGTAGAATACAAAGCCATTTATGGTGCTTGTGTAAGATTTATAGCACTGTTTACGTAATCCAGTAGAAGTGCACAATTGCTCACAAGCAGTTGAAGAAGTTGTGTTAACAAAAGCAGCTGCATCTGAAAAAGCTCTGTGCTGTCGTTCTCAGACTTCTTGCTGTAGGTCGGGGATCCAACTGTTTGCTTTCTAATCGCTTTCTTAGAAGATAATGATTTACCTGTTTTAAAATCATGATGCTGCTTCTTCTCTGTTTGTTGTGTTTTGGCAAGTCTGTGATTTCTTTTACTAGTCTTCATTATTTTTCTCCTAATGACTCAATATGCAGGATGATGACACTAAGATGCAATGTTTGAGGTGTTTTATTTACACCCTTTCCCCAGGATGTACAGAATGTCACAGCTGTAACACTTGGTAACTCTTCAAAACTCTTGAGATGAATTCAGGGCTGTTCAGAGCAGGATGATTTTGACTTGCTTCAACAGATACCTGAAAAATCAAATGAAATAATTTAGAAAGCATTTATTTTTTTTTCTATCCATTTATCTCTCACAATCCTTTTTTGTAAACTAAATAAAACCGTATTTTTGATTTTCCTTTTTGTTTTTAGGGTTTACCACTGCCTCCCCCAAAAACAAACAAACAAAAGGGACAATGCTGGAATATAGCATCTTGGGTGTTGGTATTAACATTTTTATTCTGTTCATTCCTCCCTTTGGTCTGCAGAGACCTAATTCAAGCTATGGTACTGCCCTACAATATGTTTTTGTTCATCTGGTATGCTACCCTATCAAAAAAGTAATTTTCTCCTAATTGCAAGGATGGGCCTCCTGGCAAAGTGTTCCTCAGTGTCTGTCTGCTAATCTTTATTTGATGAGGGAGTAATTGACTTGTATGAAAGAACACCTTTTAATACATTGTAGAGCTTCCTTTAGGAATCAAATAATGTTTCTTTTTACCTGTAAAAATAAAATAATAAGCTCTATAAAGGAACCTAAGGATTTGTTTTCAGTTTAATTTTGTAAAATTTAAATGTTTTCTTTGAAGATGCTATATTTACATCACCGTGTTGTAATTCTCACTTCTGCTTACCTGAAGCTATTGATTCATCCTAATTCTTGAAGCAGTGAGATTGAACTGAGTTTTCAGTGCATATAACTGAAGGCTCAGACAGGCTTCCCAAATCACTAACATCACTAGTAATTTCAGATTATGAGGTTACAAACAATTCTGTGACTTACTGACTGATGGATTTAAGTTCTAGACTGTAAATTAAAAGAGAAAAGGAACACCTAATGCCTTTACCCCACTCCTGTACTTTTTTTGTTCAGGGTAAATGAAAGTACTCATGAGTTGAAGCTCGAAATAGTTGCCTAAGCAGAAGATATGTTTTATAAACCAGCTCATTTGGACTTTGCCTTTAAAACGTTGTGGGGTTTTTTTGTTTGGTTGTTTTTAAAGTAGCTGAAAAGTATTGTAGCTATTGCCTCTAATAGAAAAAATATACCCTGCTGTGCTGATTCAGTGAGCATATATGCAAATGTTTGCATTATCAGAAATAGTTGGATAAAGTATTTTTACTTTAAAAGCCAAAAAAAAAAAAAAACTACTTTTTCCTCATGATGCTCTTTTCACTCACACTTTTTGGCATCTCTTGCAGATGAGTTTGGAGTCATGTGAAATAGTTTGTGTGTGTGGGCAGCTGGGAAGGGTCAACAAGATTGCACAAAAAGGAGCAAGCACACTTTGCTTAGAAGTGTTAGAGTACACAAAATATGACAGCACTCACTCAATTAGCCAGGAAATGGGGTGGTGTTTAGTTTCATCTGGAACTTGTTCAAGGGATTTCTTGTGTGGTACCAGCAGTTTTGGACTTCAGATTGCTTAAGGCGTAGTATGCTGCTTAGTGTTCTCTGTTGATAGGGTGGGGAGAGGAATGTTAAGTGGTGTTCTGTAGTGGGGATTTTTCTGCTTTTTGTCCTTTGGAGTTTTCTTTGCCAAAGCAATGGAAAACAGGATCTCTCAAAATAGTACAGAGAACACAGAAGATCAGCCATTAAGTCTCCAGATACAGAAGAGCAATAGATTATCGACAGAAAGGCACATAAAAATCTGATAATGCAAACAATGAGGCCTGTATTTTTCTTTTTGGCAAATTTCAAGTCTTCAGCTGTATATACACTAAACTCAATGTTCTGTTTCTGTAGCTCTGTAATTTGGCCTGTACAGGGACAATTTTAGCTTCTTTCATGTTTGCTTTGACGATGTCTGAAAATCACGTAACCATTAAAGCTCCATTGTTTGCCACTAAAGCACTGATTCTGGCTTGTACAGCAAATGTACAAGGAGCTCAGGCAATGCCACAGAAATGTGTTGGGGAAATCTGAATGGCTGACTTCAGGTCTAGTATGACAATTACTGTCTGTGAATGGATCAGTGTAGGTCTTTCACTTTCCCTCTCTGAGAAATGATTACAAAAGTAGATACACCACATGAACTCTTTGAGGAGTAGCATGGGAACCTACTAATCTGCTGCTTTTAGATGTAGATTACATCAGTTATGTGTCTTTTTTTAAGGCCAAGACTACCTTTCAGATTAACATCTGTTTCTTCTTTATCCTTACTGTGTACCCTCTGTCCCTTGCCTGTCAGCTGACACTCAGACTGCTGACTGCCCGACTGTACTAAATTTCATGTTGATATTATCTGTTAGGGTTTTTTTTTTAAAGCCAGTTATTTTCTAAAGCTGCTTGTTTCTCACTACTTTTAGTATTCCAGGCATCTCTGTTCCAATTTTATGGTTTAATATTCTTCTTTCAGAACGTCAGTCCGAGTTGCCAACACAGAGCAAGGCCAGCTTCCCCAGCATTCTCAGCGATCCTGACCCAGATTCCTCCAACTCTGGTTTTGACAGCTCTGTTGCTTCCCAGATCACAGAAGCATTAGTGAGTGGACTAAAGCCTCCTATAGAAAGTACGTGCATTTTCACATCTTTGTTTCTGTAGTTCATGACACGCTGTGTTATTATACTTCAGACAAAATGTAATGGAATTCTGAAGTATGTTTAAGGCATGAAATGGAAATTAAAGTGAATGAAAGTGCGAAATTGCATCAGGCTGTCTCTAGATCAGACTCCAGTGTTCACACTTAGAGACTTCTAGAAATCTGGAGTCTGTCTTCAAGCCCTTCCCCATGTCAGCTGCTGAGGAACAGGTATTAGTCTGCACTGAGATCTGCATTGGCTGGCAACACCTCCCGGGGAAGCAGTTACTGTGGGAGGGAAAAAGACCACAGGATCAGTAGCAGAGTGATCTGAATCAAGAGGAAAAACAGGCTGATGTAACCGTATCACTGAAAATCAGAAATAAATGTTTTTCTGAGAGGCAAATAGGATTGTAATGCTGTTCTCAGTATTATTAACAGCTTTAAGAAATAGGGGCTTTTGGGGTGTCTTCTGTTTTTTGCTGGTATGAACAGAACTGAATACCCAAAGCTTAAGAAAGCATTTCACATTGTTGCCATTTTAGGTCACTTTCGACCAGAGTTTATTCGACCACCACCTCCACTCCATATATGTGAGGATGAATTGGCATGGCTAAATCCAATTGAACCAGATCACACAATTCAGTGGGATAAGTCAATGTGTGTTAAGAACAGCACTGGAGTCGAGATAAAAAGAATCATGGCAAAAGCTTTTAAGAGTCCTTTGACTTCCCCACAGCAAACACAGGTAAGGATGATGCACTTTCCTGTCTAAAATGATTCTTTAAGAAGCTATTAACTCCTGTGTTTTAGAAAACTTTGAGCACTTCAATTGGTCTGTGTTTGGATTCAGGAAACTTAAATTGTAAAAACCCAAGAATTTTTACTTGTGTTTGTCTGAATGAGGAAGATAATGTTCATACCATTGTCTGGATGTAGTTACAGTTGATCAGGAGTGGCACCGACATTTTTCTGCATGGAAAAAATCTTTGTATAACTAAGTTGCTTGTGCTTCTGTGAAAGTTTTTTGATAAATAATTACTTAAGAAATACCAACATTTTTTTCCCCTCAATTTGATGGTGCTACCCCTGACTTCAGTGGGTTTTTTCATAATCATTATGCTGGCACTATAAAATAAGCTTTATTTGCACTATGCTGTCTGCCAAGTGAACTTGAAATCGAGATTTCCTCCTACTGGACAGGAAACTAAAGGAGGCTGAAACTTTTCATGTGGAATTTTAACTCCCTTCTTTGCCACCCACTCCTAAATGCATTAGTAAAGGTTTCACAGACACAGTTGCCTGTAAGCAAAAAATTTAAAGTATCCCTCCAGTGTTTTTCAATAGAGAAGCCTAAATCTAAAGGGTTATCATTCTCCTGGATCTTGGATGTATTGTAGCAGTTTTTTCAAACAGTAAAGTGAATAGTCAAGGAAAAACCAACTGAGGATTTTTTTCTTCACAGCTCCTTGGAGAACTGGAAAAGGACCCCAAGCTTGTTTACCATATTGGTCTCACTCCTGCCAAATTGCCAGACCTGGTTGAAAACAATCCTTTAGTAGCTATAGAAATGCTGCTGAAACTAATGCAGTCTAGTCAAATAACAGAGTATTTTTCTGTCTTGGTCAACATGGACATGTCCTTGCATTCAATGGAAGTTGTAAATCGGTGAGTATGATCTCAAATTGAGTAAGGCTTCATTGAGTATGTAGAAGGAGCAGTTTTGTTTTACTAGAATATCTGGAAATGTTCATTTTGGTCCTGCTTGAGGCATGTCTGTGTGGGAGTTAGACGCCTACAGTGGGACAAAGGGCAGTTATTGTGAGAATCCTCCACAAACAGTTAATGCCACATGGCTAATCTGCTTAATTGCAACTTGCATTCTTGATGCAGCTTAAGTGAACAAAAGGTGCCGTTGTTAAACAGCTGCCCTGCTGTATATTCACATCCTGTTTTCATTGAGAATAATTTCTGCAGATAGGTACAACCCGTTTCCTTAACAGAACGCTTGCCCCTTAAATGGGAAAACTTTTCAGACATCTAATTCCCACAAATTTATAGAAATACATCTCTCCCACGTCCTTTCTTCCATTTCTTGGCCATTACTGAATGTGAACTACCAAGTAAGCCTCAGTCAGCAGTCCCTTTGAAGCAGAGTTGAATTTCACCTTAAATATCTTCTGATTTAAAGAAACATTTCTGAAATAAATGCCTCCCTACTGGTGCAAACTGACAGCAGTTACTGCCCTGAAGTGGGGCTAATGATTGCAATATGGAGAAAGAGTGGTAGGAGAAGAGTTTTCACCTGTGTCCAGGAGAGCTTCACCACCAGTCAGGCGTGCTGGTTTTCCCACAGGAGCAACTTTCATCAAACCGCAAAGCGACTGCCTGTGCAGACAGGGAGACACTGACTGTTAAGGCAAATAAGACAAAAATTGAAACTGCACTTGAAAACTTTGACCTTTCTTCCCTACTGTCCCACTTTTACCACTTGAGATAGGACTGAATTGAGTTGCTTTGGTCAGATTCTGCTGTAACCTTGTGGCAGTTCTGCATTAAGTGCATGTTGTTATCTTAAGAGAGCTGTATTGCTCTTTTGGTTAAGAAGCAGTGGCAACTCAAATGTCAGATGTACTAGAAGCCAATCTAAATTAGCTTCTGTACCATCAGAGTTTTAAAAAGTTTGAATTAAGAAATTTACATGACTAGAAATATGTCTGGAATATGTCAAAAATCAGTTCTGATGACAACTGGGAATAAACTCATTGGTCTAACTGATATGTTTTGCTACAGAAACATTAAATTTATGGCTTCCTATACCACTAAATGTATTTTATTTGAACAGGCTTACTACTGCAGTTGATCTCCCACCTGAATTTATTCATCTTTATATTTCCAATTGTATCTCCACCTGTGAACAAATTAAAGACAAATACATGCAGGTGAGTGCTTCAATAAATTGTTTAGGAAAAAGTGTCCTGTATATTCTTCTGTAAAATATGTGCTATGATTTTAATAAGGTTAAGTTAGAGCATTTTGTTATTCTGTTTTACTGTTTTGTTTTTTTTTATTTCAAAGGCACCTTTTTTTTCCTAACACACTATGCAATTCTTTCTAGAATTTAATAGACAGTTCTTTACTTTTTTTATAAGATTCACAGGTGATCACTGTTCCCTGTTTTTCTGTAGCATCATAAACTTCTTCCCGGCAAAGCTGCAGTTTTATGTGACTGGGTACTTACATTCAAAAGGTTTATCCGTCACTCCATGAGCCTTTTCTTCACCCCCAGCATTAGTTTGCATTTTCCTTAGTTTTAAGCTTCAAATTTCTCTTCTATATAAGTGTGCCAGCCACTTCCAAACCTCTGAGCTGATGTTACAGAACTCACAGGGAAGTCTTGCCCTTCAGTCATGACTGATAACAGCTTGCAGATCTCAAAGACCTAAAAACCTTTCACGTTTTTAACATCACACTCTCTGCTTCCCAAGCCTGACGTACTTGCATGCTGGTACTGAAGAAGTTGTAGCCACTCCAAGGATCCCTGACTGGGGAGGGTCAGGGGAAACCTGAGGAGGTTTACACACTTCTGACATGCATGTTTGAGGTACTTCATTCTCTCCTAAACTGATCTGTTGGTTTCACCAGGTGTAGAACTTTTCTTGGATACGTCTTTGGTGAAAAACAGTTCTGTATTCAGTTTCTCCAAAGCTTTTTGAATCCCAAGTCCTGCTGCCTTAGCTTTTGCCTCTTGATACTGAAGGACTGCAATGTCTTTAGTCTCTTGCATCAAGACAAGTGTTCTTTTCACTTTATGCTTTTTCGGTGTTCTCTAGTGCCTTCTCCAGCTCTGTTGTATCCTTAAGATACAGAAATGAAAGTTGTGTGCCGTGCACAGGGTTACAGTGTGGCTTTAGACAGCAGCAATCCCCCCGTCTTGTTCTCAATCCCTTTCAGATGATGACTGACCGTGTGTTATCTTTTGGTGGCTGCTGATGCTTCTCTGCTTTGTGGTCCTGCCAGACACACAAGGGTCTTGATCTGTGGCCTGCTGAGTAGCTCTGCCTATTACATTTGGTACTGGAGTAGTAAAATAGCAGCAGAGCTGGGCTGCAGCTGAGAATATGCCCAGAATGAGACACTGCTCAGAGGGGCTGCTGAGAGCACACAGCAGCTGTGCTTCAGGCACAAAAAAGAGCCCTGAGGGTCAAGGAACATATATTGATCACTAAGCAGCATGCAGGAGTTGAAATCTAGCTTTTTTTTTCAATGTCTATGGGGCCTCACAGCTGCTGAGACACACAAGATGTTTTGTTTAAAAGCATGGTACAAAATTACTATTGGAAATGACCCTCAGAGACTGGGAGTCAGACAATAATCCTGCATTTGTTCTTTTGCCGAGTTTTGTGTTCCTGGATTATTAAAATTACTTGTGTAACTAATTTGTGTTGCAGAGAGAGCACATGATGCCTTTTGATCACAGTGAAGGAAATAAGTTGTTCAGTCTCTGAATTCTCTCATTATAAGTAGCAAATTTTTCAGTGGTAGGTTCAGTTCATGGAAAAATAGCTGATATCTTATTTTCAGTGTCAAATAATCTGAAATGCTGTGGACACTTAATCTGTCACATCCCTCAGTTCTGTCTGATAAACATCATTCACATACAGAATTGCTTTTGGAGAAAGAGTTGAACCTTTCTCACAATGCCAGGTATGAGAGCACTTTAATGATAAAGACCTGGTTTTGTCCTGGGGGAAGAATGTGCTCTGTGTTACATGGTTGGTGACTGGATCTGTGTATGACATATTGTAAGTGCCAGTTCCTAAGCTTTAATTTCCAATTCCCATCGTGCCCTTCAAGGTGTTAAGAACCTAAGTAGCTCTTAAGAAAGCGGAATACTTTTAAGATCCTGTCTTTTCACTGGATCAGGCAGGAAATGAGCCATGAGTTCTTGAATTAGGTGTTGCTGGAACTGTTTTTCCTTCTAATACAGAGCAAAAGGGTTATCTGCCGATTCAGCAGCAGAGCACATTCCATGAAGGAAGTTTGGAATCAGTTTGGTTGATGTCACTTCTCACCTGGATTTCCTTGATGAAGTGGCGATAAGCAAGTTTGAGATGTGAAACTTGTCAATTTTCTTTATGGCATTATTAAAGAAAATAAGACTAAGTGAGACTCAAATGTTGACATCATCTTCAGCTGTTAGCTCTTCTCTGCCTTTATTTAGAGATTACATAATAAATTAACTGCAATCAGGTACAGGACAGGATACAGATGCCTGTCCTACAGGATAGGTAGATCTGGTGCTTCATTTGTGCATGGGATTAATCCTGAGAAGGCTCCAGTGTTCAGAAGTATAAGAATTATAAAGCAGCCCATTTTTAAAATACAGTAGTAGTATGAGAAACAGAAGACAAGGGGCAGCATGTACAAAGCTTAGGAACACAACAACTGCTGAAGCTAAACTGCCCCTGAAACATCTCAATTGTACTGCTGAGGGCCAACAGTCCTTTAACTTGGTTGCAAACATTTACTTGGATTATTAAACCATCTCTCTTATGTTTCAGAACCGCCTGGTCCGTCTTGTTTGCGTCTTTCTTCAGTCTTTAATCAGAAACAAAATAATTAATGTACAGGACTTATTTATAGAAGTGCAAGCATTCTGCATCGAGTTCAGTCGGATACGAGAAGCAGCTGGCCTTTTCAGATTGCTGAAGACACTGGACACTGGGGAAAATCCATCAGAAACAAAAACCTCAAAATAAAGTGCCTGTCACTGGCAAAAAAACCCTCTGGCTAGTGGTCTTTACCAATTAACTGTACATTTTAAACTTAAATCCCTGGATTAATTATGTATTATGTTAATTACATTATAATTAGCATTTTATGCCCTTAAACAATAAATAAGACTTTTTCTGATACACAATTGAGTTTGTGGAATGTGTTAGGCCTTACACTGTTTATCACTACTAATTTTAACCATTAGTATGTCATATGCATATGCTGAAATTCAGGCTCTAGTTCCAGAGAGAATAAATATAAATGATACTTATCATTCACAGCAACTTTAAGCATTAATCTAATACTCACTGTCTTTGGGTCAAAAATTATTTGTATAGAACTAAAGTCAATTTATCTCAAGGTAAGTTCCTTGCTTTACCTTTTCTTCACTGTGTAAGACCTTCTAGGAGCTGGATAGAACTCCTCACAATGAATTCTGGTTTTGGTGAGTAAGAGGAAGTCTGTCTTGATATCTAAAAACAGCTAAAGGTTTATCTTTGCAAGGCAGGAGTGAAGTTGGGTGCTGTAGGCTCTGAGCAATATTCTCTCCTGTTAAGACCAACTGAGTATTTTCAGAATCATGCCAGCAACAGTTGAAATGTCACACCTTACATGCTTGTAAAAACATTTCACTGAGGAAACAGAGTCACATTTCTTCCATTAAAATTAAAAACCCCTCCAATCTCTTTTCTGAATTGGCAGGGGCACTTGCTATGTATCTTCCAAAGTTAAATAGCCTTGTCCTTATAGAGCACAGAGTACATCTAACTTTCTTGTTAGATTCCAGGTATTGGGAAACTGGGAATGGAATCTGCTAAACTACAATTTAAAGCTGAGAATAGATAGAGGAGTGCTGTTATTTAAGCCCTGAGACTGAAAAGGAAAGTAACTTGGAAAGTTAACAAGTTCTAATTTAATGCTGCTTGCTAAATGAAATCTGTTTTAAATCTGCATCTGCTTCTCAAATGTTTAGGAAGTACAAGATCAATAAGGCAAAGTAAAGACGATCTTTTGGCTTTTTCTTTCCAAGTAATTTAAAATGTGAAAGTGCTTGCATTGAAAATCTATCAATATCTAATTTAGTATAATTTTTCAGTAGACCATCCTGTGAGAAATGTTCTGTAGTCACTATAGGGGTTAGACTTGTGCAGCTCTCCAGTTAAAATGTATCAGGTCAGCTAAAGTAACATATATTTAAGATCTGTTCCAATTCCAGACACTGCTTCCAAACCCAGTACATCTGCTATCAGGTGTTTTTAATGGCAGCACTTACAGCACAAGCTGGTTTAAAGTTACACCTTAATGTTTTCTGTCAACTAAATTTGACTATATTCTGTGTAGTAGTTCCCCTCTTTAAAAACATATGTACTTTTTAGACTAGTGTTTGGAATGTAAGTGGCACTACTATGATGAAGTAACACGGTCCAATATAAAAGTTATTACTACTGGTAAAACTCATTGCTATCTACTTGATGCTTTACAGAATTAGTTAAAAACAAATTAAGCCTCCCCCCAAAGGTAGCTACAATGCTACTACAGCCAAAGTCCAGCTGTTCTGCATCTTCACTGTATTTGCTTGAGTTGTACTGATAGGTCATTTTTATAGTTCTGTGACAAAGCCAAGGATTAGTGATTTACCAAGAAATGTTACGATTTTATCATAGGAATGTCTGAGACATACTAATTTCAGAGCCTTGTGGTACTGGGGAAGTCCAGGGTGGCCTTTGTGAGAACAGGCCCTGTTCCAGGCCCAGCAGGACAAGCTGGCACAGCTGGGCTGGTGGCAGCTCTGTGATAGTCCTGGAGTGGTCTATACCTGAGGGAGAGGGTCCACACTGAAGCAGTTCCTAACTGCAGCTCCTTGGAAGGAGCTTAGGATGGAGCAGGGCAAAAGGGGGAGGAGGGAACAGCAGAGACCACTTGTTACAGGCTCACCCCCCTCTCCCCTATCCTGCCACCACAGAAGGGAGAAGGGTAGTTTTTAATTCTCTTCTACCCTATTCTAAAATTCATTAATTTCCATTCCAAAGTAATCTTCACGAAGTCACACCTCTTGTGCCTGTGATGGTAACTGGTAACTGTTTCTGATCTCGGCCCACAAGTTCTTCTATGGCTTTCCCATCTCCTCACTAAGCAGCCAGCCAAAGTTAACCCAGAGCACGCAGGTATGGGTGACACAGGGAAAGCACCACATGCTGGAAGTGTCTCTCCCATAATGACCCAGCATGAAGTTCAACTTGTTTTGAGCTATGCTAGTGCTTAGTGTCTCAGACCCACTTCCTAAGTGTACCCAAACAAACACAACCCTCCAGCTTCTCTGGCATTGCTTTTTAAAAGGTCTGTATAATTTATTATGGATTTTGAGCTTTTAGCCATTAAGTTACAACAACAATGCATAACTTGACATTCTTACAACTGTACATACACAATGGAAAAGACACAAGTGCTTAATCAAAACAATGCAACCGAATTAGTTCAGGGTTTACGATAAAAGATGGTTGTGAATAGTTTTTGACAGACTAGCAAATTCAAATAGTTCTCTGCAGGTATATGTTTATAGCAGAAGTAAGTGGCGTCAAAGTTTTGGACTTAAGCTTCAGACTAAGAGAACAATGGAAACTTGCTTTCCTCTTCTGCATTAAGGATATGCTCATCTAAAAATGCAGTAGCATTACCGTGTTTTAGATGGTGAAAAGGAGCTTCAGGTCCAATGGAAGGATAATGGACAGTCCCAGGCAATGTACTCTTCACACAAATACATGCAATTATAAAGGCATTCTATTTTAAAAACTTTCTTAAATCAAGTTTTGAAATACAGCAGGATAGCTGAGGAGAGATCAGGACCCATACTGAACAAAACCAAAAGCCTTCAGCTTGATTTGTGCATGTTTAATCAATTCCAATTCTCAAATCTTCACGTATCACCTGTGAGAGAAAAGATCCAGTAAAGACCAGTCTCAAAGACATGTTACATTTTTTTTACAGGCATTCCAGTTTAAAAAAAATGATGCTGAAATTCAAGTTCAGGAACTGTAATTCACCAGGGCCCTACTATAAAATTGCATCTCTTCATCTTACCCAAAGGGCAGTCGTGCTGGACTCTGCCCAACGACAACTGGCTGCTTGTAGAGGAACCTTGCAGGATGGGCAGAAAATCGGAATGACCATTCCCAAATCAAGACGTAATTAAAAAACAGCTTTGCACATTTGACAAAGGTGTTGTAATAGTGTTTCTCTGTGCCAGTTACAACCTGAACAGCACCAGAATTCCCAACAGGCCAGCTTTGGCAGGAATATACTGGTATGCACTTTATAAAGTCAGCATGGATTAAAGGTATTTTCACTGCAGGGAAATTATCCTACAACTCCTCCAGTAGACCTCCAAAATCTAGCCCTAATTACTGGCATCAGGCTACTGGACTACATTCACATGCCACGTGGGGGATAAGGGGCAGGGGAAAGGAGTTACCACTGTCAAACTTCTCTAGTACATGCCAAGAATCTCCTCCAGGCATTCACTGCTTAGAACCAAAGAAGAATCCAGTCTAGCAGTCATTAGAAAAGAAAATCCAGACTTTCCAGTTAAATTTGTACTGCAAGTAATTAAACCATTAACGTGTTTTTAGATCTCAAGTGTCTGTGGTTCGTTTTTGCTTGCTATCAAGTCAGAAAGACAGTTTAGGCAATTATTTACTACCAAGTTTTTTCCAGTTTATCATTTCCAGACTATTATTAATAAATTAAAATTTCTGAACAGAGGGGCCTCAAGTTTTTAAGATAGTTCATTTTGACATGTTCATAGCTCCTTTAAGGAAAAAAAAAAACTTCACAAAATTTCTCCCTAACAGAAACAGGAGCAGTAGCAAAGCCATACCAATTAACACAACACTAATACAACTTATTCCACAGAAACCAGCATCCCCTAGTCCTGCTAGAGATTTTTCCCAAGTGATTTATTCAGCATCACCATTGAGGGGCTTTAGACTTCATGTGGGCTCTGCAATTTAGCTTTTTGTATAATGATACCACAGGAATGCCTCAAATAAGAAGCACCCCTGATTACAGCAAAATCTAACTACGGGACAGAGGTGTCCAAGACAAGTTCCTGCATGTTTTACAAAAACTGCAGCTAGGAAGAGAAAAGTGATGAGGGCAGGGGGAGGCAGCAGAAACCCAACAACACACACAGCTGCAACTCCCACACCAGGCAGGACATGGCTGAAGCAGCAAAGACAGATTACAGCTTCCCCAGATGGGAGGGGAAGGAGAAGGGAGGCAAGAGGCACCTACCCTACAAAAAGAATTCTTGGAGGGGGTGAAAAAAAAAAATCATTCATTAGTTCTAACCTTCATACAAGCTTTTGGTAGGTAAAGTGCTAGAAATTAGCAATACCAGTTTGATCCATCTTACTGGGGATCCAGATCAGCAAATTCCAGGCACCTGTATTTACCGACAGCGGCCTACACCTGTTTACTCAATGTAATAGATGAGCAGGTCCTATGCTGCTCATTTCTAAGCTTCTCTTGCTACTGTTTTAAACTCCCTAGATTGTCTTTCCTGCCCTGTACTATTTTTACTAATGCATGTCAGCTTTTTGACTGAGGTCAGACTAGTGGTTCGCTTCAGGTGATTTTTGTCATTGTGCTCCCAAGGAGAGCAAACTGTTTTCTGGAGGCACTGCAATTCGGCCTTTTATTGTCATCACTCCTCAGCAGCACAACTGGCCTTACGAGACCTAAATACAGCAAAGATCAACTATGTGCAAATCTATTTGACTGAAACAACTCTAAGTATTTTTGTGAATGACTGAAATGGAAAGGGTGCAGTGTGAGCATGTGAAACAGACCTCAGGAGTCTTCATACTGGGATATTTTTCTAAGTCAGCATGCACCAGGTTTTACAAGCACACTTTGAAGCTTTCCTTAGCTTTTCTGCCAGATCTCAGATTTAAATCTTAAGAAAAGCTCTTGGTTTTATAGGTATTACATAAAAGCTCAAGTACTTACCACAATTCTCCTCTCCAGAATGAATACTGTGCTGTCGGTATCATCAGCAAGACACGATCCACAGACTGACAACACTTCGCTTGATAACTTCTCTTTTGGTTCCTCCTTGAGCTAGAGCTTAAACCCTCTCAACATTTACTACATCAATGTTCAGTTTGTGTTAAAGAAGAGGGAGAAGACTTAGTTTTTAATACTGAAGAGATAGTTAAAAAGGCAGTTCTGGAAATGTTGATAAGCTTCTTTTGGAGACGTAAGTGTCCCTACACATTGTCTGGTTTAGTTGTGGGTTGTTTATTTATTTGTTCAGTTTTGGAGATGGTTGGTCAGTCATATTCCATTCTCATGTGCTTCTTTTAAGATAAAGGCATCACAAAAACTTGCACCTGCTGGTGACATCAGAACTACAACCTGACAGTTTTCCAGTAAATCTAAAAGTTATACTCCTACAGGGAAGAGGCAGATTTATTTTTTTTTTAAAGTAGGCATTAAACATTAATTTTTTGAAGGAAATTTAAGATGAAACATCTGCTCTGCAAAGTAGAAGTTCAGATTATATTTTCCCTTCTGTCATTTCTGGAACATTCATTTTAAAATTGAAAAAAAAAAAAGTTATTGCTTCTATTGAAGCTCAATATAAGTTAGAAAAAGAATTGCATATTTTCCTAAAAACATTCCAAATATACATTTTAAAAACAAAATGCACTCTAAAACAAATGTCTAGTGAAAGACACTGTTTTAAGCAATCTGTAGCAACAGCTTTACAAAACAAAATTGAGGAATGTAGCATATTATTTATAACATGACAATGCTAAAATCCTAAACAATTCACTTAACACTCTTAAGTACTGTTTTAAATATACATATTTCTTTACAAAACAGTTTAGCAATTCCTTATACCACTTACAGTATATAAATATTTGAATAAGAGGTCATAATGGGAGATGCCAGGGTTTATATTTACTCTCAGACGCTTCAGATTTCTTAAGTTTTTTTACTATAAGGCACAATACTGCTAATCTAAAAGAAAGGAATAAAACCTAATGGCAAACCCAGTCAGAACTCCTAATGTGGTATCCAAGAAAATTCCAGCATCTCTACGCAAAGGAAAAGAAAAAGCTAAACAAACTCAAACTTTGTATTTCTTAAGAAACTGTTTCAATTTGTACATAAAGTGGGTCAGGATGGGAACAGGAGCAAGAAGAAATGACGTAAATTCTTATAAATAGACTAATAAATATATTTTAGCCATAATTAGCCCTTTACCTCTGTTCTACTGAGCTTAAGATTGAAAGAGGTAACCAGTGTGCATATACTAATAAACGTCTACATGCTCAGCACGTGAAGACCACCTAGCACAACCTATTACTGCCAAATTCAATATAAAAAGCTAGCAAGATGGAAAAGTTTTTCTTTTCTCAGCATCCACTCCGAGTAGAACACATTACAAGATAGAATAAGTACTTGTTACACATTGTAACCAGAAATTTTTCCATCACAAGAAGTGGATATGCAACATATCCATTAAGTTATTTGATTCCTTCAAGGTGAACGTCTTTTCTAAGAATATTCATCTCCAATTACAACAGATCAGAACTTTCAGAACATTTTAATAGTCGTAGCTTGTAAGTGTTCTCCATGTGTACATACTGAATGTAAATAGTGCATCCAAAATATTAAACCGTTACACATTCTAAATTATTTTCACTGCCTAGTCTTCATCTTTGTTACAGCCCTCTGAAACACAATGACATTGCAACAATGCTTACAGAAAAAGGGTTATTGCATTTTTTTTTTTTTTTTAGGATGAGACATCCAGAGGAGATTTTATAAAATCCTCCTGTGTACAAAATTCTTAGTTATTAGCCCTTTTGGAACACCAGCTAGAAAAGTTTGAAAGGTAAAATAATTTACATTGTTATTTTTTCTGTTCACTAGACAAAAGTCCATACTAATTAAATAAAAAATAATAGTTCTTCAACAGTCTATTCAAGATATCTTCCACGAAGCAGTTCAGTGGGAATTTCCATTAGATAGATGTTCTCCATGCCGGTTATTACTGGCATCCACATCTAGAAATTCAAAGAAAAATTGTTTGTTCTTTTACCATTTTAGTATGCTTTATCTGTTACATTAATCCATACTCTGGCAACAAGCTTCATACTTTATATATACACCTTATATCAAGATTCTCTGGGTCATCCTCTTAAGACACTGCTTACGTCTTTCTTTCCCCCAAGTCCAGTTATTTCCAGCTCGACAAAGTTCTTTGAAATTCTGCTCGTATTTTTTGAAAACCACTAGTGACACCATCCAATCTACTCTACACTGCAGTACCAACCGCTCACGCCAGCTAGAGAAGGGCTTCTGATGTAATGCTCAATGCAAAGGTTTCTCCAGTGAGACACTGAATTACTTACCAAGCAATGCTGTGGTTTCCCCCGCATCCTCTTTTAAGCTGGTACACTGCAACACAGATTCATTAGTGGAGGAAGCTGACAATTCGCTGACTTCGTTTCTGTCATCATCTTGCAAAGCAAGACTCAGACTTCCGACCGAAACGCTGCCACTTATGGATTCAGGTATTGGAACTTCAAGTACATCTTCAGGGTCCCCCTTTAAAATTAAATGTATTTAACTGTTACTTTTGTCTATCATCAGACAGCAACATTCCTCCATGTCACCTTTTGTAACCTCACCTTATTGGAAAAAAAAAGACCATTTTTTAACTATTACGTGTGCACTTCTGGGAATAGTGTTGGTATTGCCCATTTTCAAGGTTATTGTCTGACTGCAAAGAAAGAAAGCCAACCAAAAGAAAAGCCATTTCTCCAAAGCCACCCCAAAGCCAAGAGCAGCGACAGGAAGAGTCCACCCAGTCAGCCTTTTGGATGGATTATTTCAACACTGTAGCAGCATTATTGCTGAAGGTTAGGAGGAAACCTATTGATCCTTTGAGTTTGCAGTAGTCTACAAATCCTGTTTTTTCACTATAGTAGCTGGCCACGTTTGTTTGTTTTAAATAGGATGAACAAATATTTACATCAAAACCAAATTCTCCCCTCCTCTATCTCCAGCCTAACTTTAAGTCTGATCCAAAAACACAAACACGTTGGCTTATCAGTTTGCCAGAACGCAACATCTGCATCACAGGCAAAGATATATTTCAGCTATTTAATTAATTAAATATTATTTAATTTTCATAATGGATCAAAATCCTATAGATACAGTTCTGTTTCTACAATTGAATAGACTGCCTTCATTACCATATACTGATGTTATTTATACGTAAGCAAACATACTGTAGTGTAAGTAGCTATTCTTTTTGGTTACTAGCACATATTTTTCCCTTCCTGGAACAACTAGCAAAGGCCCATCTTAAAATCTAAGAAATTCTAGGCTGAATTCTTTCTTTAGCATCAAATCAGCATAATTTAAAATGTACTGAATTTTCATGACCTACAGACATCCTACAATTGAACACAAGATACATGTGATACTTATCCTTACATTTGCAACTGGGAGGGGGCATTAATGATTTACGTTTTTAAAAATTAAACGGTTAAATAAGCACTGAAACTACAGAATTCAGTAATGCTCTACAAAATCAATCAGACATGCTGAACTGCAGTTCTTTGTCTCATAAAAAACAGCATAATGAAGAACTAGACCACTGAAGTCCGATCTTTACAAAAGCCACGTCAGAGGACTTAGTGCCTTTTTTCTATTTCAAGCCTTAAAAATGTAAAAGCATCTGAAGTATTTGTTGTCCATAACTGAACTGAGCCTTGAGCCTCTCTGCAGAAGGTTTAGTATATTTCTAATAATAAGGCTGCATATTATTTTGTGCAGGTTCAGAGTGCAGTGTTGAGAGAAGCTGCCTCTTTGCACGTCTTTTCTTCACATCAGTAAAAAAATCCAGGCTATCCAATCACTCTACAGACTAGATGGGGCAACTCGAATCAAACTGAAAACTAAGCTAGAAAAAGCCTCCTGAATGGTTTCACACATTATTAGCTTCAGTGATACTTGAACAATTGATGCATACTCAGAACCCATTTACCTCATTTCATTAGAAAAATGAACTGGGTTTCTCTATTTAATATAATCCCAGTCAATCTGCTTTCCAAAAGTCCTTTTAGCCAAAAAGCACAGGAGTTATTACTCCTCCTGGTTGGGCTTAGTATCAGTATCCTCTGCACCAGCACAAATTCAGGGGATATAATTATTCCGAAGGTTCCAGTATCTCAGTTTCTAACCTGTATTCAAAATAAGTCCTTCTGCATATAACACAAAACACATTAACCCCAAGAACTGAATGTGAGCAGAAAACCAAGCAGCTAATATAAAAATATTAAAATAGCAAGAGCTATTCCACGTGACAGTGAGATTGCAACTGCTGGGTAAAGTCTGACTTGATACACAGAAGCACCAGTATATGGCATTGTCCCCTTTGACAAAGCAAAACAGTAATTCATAACACTCTTCCACAGATCTGGTAAGTCTCTGCAATGAAGTAAGAGAAAAGGTAGTCAAAACACAGACCTAGTCTATGAAAGGAAAGTCCCTGAAACCAAAAAACCACCCCTATTTTCTAGAGATCTCTGTAGATCAGTAGGAGATAAGAGAGGTACATTCTTGCCTATAGCAGTTTAGTGGAACTCAAGACTATTTATCAACAGTGACTGAGTAACCTACCGCATGTGTCTTCATCTCTCTTTTCTGGTGCTGTCAGAAAGAAATGAAAGCACATCATTTTCTCTACTTAATCAATTTCTAGTGAATGTCTTTAGGAAGGTTTTAAGTACCAGCTCATTTAGCAGGATAAATCACAGGGCATATGTGGAAGTACCAAACATTCTATGTAGAAAAATGAACATTTCTTCCTTTGAATCAGTTCTCAACAACATCAAATATTTGTTCTAGATTTATATAATTCAGTTATATTTTTAAAGCCTTTGCACCTCTGCTTCAAATTCCTTAATATCATCAGCTGGAGATAGAAAAAATTGGTTATCAAAGAAGATTAATAAGCTGCTCGATATATTTAAGTTCTTACCCACAGAATCCCCTTATTTTTCTGGTTCTCATTCAATTACTCTTTGCATCTTTGCCCAGCTTCTCAAGTCTTGTCAAATAACAGCTGCTCTCATTCTGAACAGTTACATGAAGTCTTGCCTACTAGACTATACTTCTACTTTGAAGATTAAAGTAGTGTGCAACATACCCAGTATCCCAGAGCTTTAATAACATCTAGTTTACACATTGGACAAGTTCGGTGGTCCAAAAGCCAAGGGTCAATGCACGTTCTATGGAAGATGTGCCTAAAGAAAATAAATGCTATTTAGAATTTATCATGAAAGCCACACCCCCGTCCTTCAAACAGTGTGCAAGTTAACACATTAAAAATAAACCTTCCCTTTATAATCTTGACGATTAGCTGCTGCTCAGTTTACTAGTGGTTCTGGAAACCTTCTGGTTCATGCCAGCTTTCTGAAGAAGAGATGCTAACAACCACAAAGACACCACGCAGTTACCAGTTCAACAGTCTACAGTGCTCATTTAAGCGAGCTCTACTTCACCCCTCCAGTTCTGCCAATCGCTCCCTTGTCCCCACGTATGAAGTGCTACGTGGTCTCACAGTGCCCTTCAACATTTAACAGACCATACAAATGGCAGCTTCAGCTCTCTCACCAGAAAATCAGAAGAATTTATAGGAAATTCATCCCATTTCTTCAGGAAAAAAAACCCCATGCTATACAGTAAAGAATAACTGTGACAACTTACTTGCATGGGAGAATTCGGACAGTGTCCTTCAGTTTGTAGTTCTCAATGCACACAGCACAGTTTTCCACATCAACATCTAAACCCTAAATAGGACAACACATTTAAGGGTATTACATTCATACTTCACTACAGAACCATAGCTTTGTGTAATAGCTAGCTTCAAAGAGTGCAAAATATATTAAATGGTATAGAAAATTTAAAAATCTACCTCATTTGATTTGAGATTGTACCAAGAGGTGATTTGATCAAGTTATCAAATACTAAAAGCATCCAAAACACAGATTTTCTAATTTAAATAGCTAAACATGGCATTCTAAGTAACTAATTAAGTCTCACACATTGGCTTTTTTCATGGGAGCACAGGAATGTTTCAGTTGAAAGTAGCTACACAACGAAAACATTTTAAGGAGACCAGCACAAATCAAAATGTGCACATTAATTCTGAATGAATGGTGCTAAAGATTTCCAAGAGCAGGAAGAGATTTTTGGTGTTGAATACTGCAAACCTCTTCCTCACCTTTTTCTTTTCTCTATTACATCCTAGCAGATATTCCTTCATGGCCAGAAGAGAACTCAAGTATGTAATTTGGGGTAAAACTTTTCTCCAAGTTCACACGAGACAGAACATCATTTCCCCATTTTTGTTTTTATCTAAGGGTTAAATATCTTTTCTAACAGGTCTTAATGTCTTCTTGAAGCCATGTTTAGAGTTGCAGTGCAAACATGATGGACAGCTCAAAATACAAGAGAAATAATCCAACATTAATTGGGCTGTATAAAATCTAAGTATTGGAAGAACAGGCAAGAGGGAAAACTCCTCTGCTTTCATCCCCCCAAAAATTAGTATTTTTGGTCTACAACTTACTGAAGCACTTCAGTTTCAAACAAGTTAGTTCTGGAAGGAAACTTTCAAGTTCAAGGCCAGTAATTCTGTCTTTTGCATGCTATCAATTTACACAATTAATGCCTAAAATTCCCAAGTAAATCACATTAAGACTTTTTTTTTTTTTTTTAATGTAAGCAAAGTTAAGACAAGTGCTTATTCTATAACAAGTTATTTTTCATTCTGTACAAGAGGCAAAAATCCAAGCACACCATATGTAGCACATACTCAAATGAGTGTCCATTTAACAATAATCCCATAAGCTTCTCAGGAAAAATCTACATGATAGCAAATACACTTTTAATATATGACCTATTTTTAGTTAAATATCTCAACCTCAATTGGGGATAACAAAAGACAGTACTGCACCACAACAGAAGAAATAGACTCTTTTGAAATGGCAGAAAGGAAATGTTTAAAGAAAAAATGTACAAAGTAGAGAGGACAAAAGTCCAGACAAATTTATACTTGAGTTCATGAACATACCTCTGCATCAGTAAGTTACATAAATTTACTGATAGCATGTTGATTCAAATCACATTAATAAGATGAGATTTACCACACAGGAAAGCTCTGTTTTAATAGAGAGATTTAAACCTTATCTCATTCTACTCTTCTTAATGAACATGGCACTCTAGGAATAACCAACAACAAATTCCCCCATTTTATTTACTTCAGTCAAGTGTTTATTTATTGGAAGGAACTCCCTGTATACTGCAAAAATCACACAGTACAAATCCTATTTGGAGGATTTTGCTGAGCATCAATTTTAAAAGCTATTAACATCATCTGTATGATTTTTAACACAGGTTTCATGGTGACCCCCATGTAGATCCCTTTCTTCCTATGATGACATTATGTTCTGATACTGCTTTACACACAAGTTTGGGTTCAATTCCATCTTTCTTATCTCTGATGTCACCATTGTATGAACCGAAGTATAAATACCCCTCTCTTCACAGCTTGAAATATATGCTAAGCTCCATCAAAAAGTAATATAACTGAAAGTAAGAAATACTTGCAAAACACTATTTAAGCATGCTGAAAGCATAGGAGGAAAAGGCAAGTAAGTTCAAAGACACTTTTAGGATTTTTAAAATTTCAAAACCAATTTGCTAAATGAAGGACATATTCTCTGTAGCACATGACCTGAGCAGAACAGCTTCTGCTGGACCACAGCTTTTAAAGTTTTAAAATATCAATGTCCTTTCTCATTTTAATTTTATTCACAGACTTAAAGACAACCTAATCCTTGTTTTTCATCTCCAAGTAAATCAGTCCTTAAATAAAAACTCATCAAGTAAGACAAGGGTTGGGGGGAAAAAAATGCCTAGGTAGCAGCAGGAATCTAGTCAGAAGCTAACTTTGCCTCTAGGATCAGCTTCCTGAAACTCCAACTAAAATATTTTCTTTCAAAATCTTGGCTTTTTCTACTTCAGTTATTCTAATACAGCTGAGTTTAGGCTGTATGCTATCAAAGCCAACTTCCTTAAAGCTACTTTAATTTTTAGACTAGCTTTATTTCATAACATAGAAATGTATTTTAAAAAACTTATGCTTCAGGTTAAGCCTACACAGCTTCTTAATGTATTATATGTCAAAAGATGAAACAAGTGCTTTACTTTTCAAAGCTTTTTGTATTTTTAAGGCCTTCTGATCGATAAGATGATGAATGTTCTTTTAAGAAAACAGAACATTGCATCACCTGTAAGAACTGTGCGGAAGTGTTTTGCAATCCACTTGTTGATGTTTTGAAGTGCTGAAAAGATAACAACGTTTCCTCATCTTTACAGTACCAGGGCCTATGCTTTCAGTATAACCAGATACTATTTGCAACAAAGTAGCCCTAATTTCATACGCAGCTCAAATTAAACTCTTTAATTTTAAATTTTGCCTTTTAAACAAAGGCTCTAATATAAGCCTAATTGTATGTCACACTGCAATTATGTTGTGGTTATTTTAAATTCTTTGAAAACTTTACAGCCATTTTTAAAACTTACAGCAATAACCAGAGACACTGAATTACCTTTTCTCCACGTTTCACTGTATGCAGCTGAAGCTGGCTGATGGCTCTCTTGGTTTCTTTCCTATGTCCCTTGAAATAAGATTTTAAGCATTAGTATAGACAGCATTTCCAGGAACTACATTTCAAAGTTTTAAAATACTTTCCACGTAGACTACTGAGTCTTCTGAATGTGTCTAAAAAGGTTTCTGGGCAATGAATTTGCTTCTTTGCTTATGAAACATCTCCAGCCAGCAGAGTTTCAGCAAGCTGTGTGCTCCTGTAAGCGCCCTGCTGGCAGGAGGAGCCCCAGCCGTGCGGGGCTGAGCTGAGCACACCGGCACGAAGGCCCTTCCCACACAGGAAAGCTGAAACCCTTTAAACCAGACCTTCCAGTTAGGCGAGCCCATGAGCAAGCACACCGTAGGTGCTGGGAGAAGGTGGAATCCTGCCAGGCGGCCTACAGCTGGCCAGCAGGTCAAAAGGCTGCTTGTAGCTATTAATACTTCCCCTCAGTCCAACGCTGTCTCCTGCGCTGGACAAAGCTCTGCACTGAAAGGACACATTATGCAAAGGGGATGGCGAGAAAGGCTTTACAGATATGATGCACCATACTGGACTTCTGTGCAGTATAATTATGCTTAGAGGGGAAGCAAGACAAGAAAGCAGTACTGTAGTCCAAGACAAAATGCTAGCTGCTGCAAGAAACTGAGAAATGAAACACTCCCAGCTGACAGATGCTGACCTGTCTAGCAGCAACCCTCAGTAAAGAAATGTCGTAAAGGAACAAAAAACCCCAAACCCATAGCGACAGCTTTTCTCTGTCATAATTATGATGACATATGTAATTGTACAAATGTGTAGTACTGAAAAGAATGATTTTTTAAAATTTTTATGGTGTTAAAGATAAGCAGTCTGAAAGTAGACAAAACCAGCAGCAGAAGCCTATTCCACCTTCTCAGGGTTTTCTGCACAGTCCTGTTTTCATCTTCAGTAGCAAGGATGATCTTCTATAGTTTTACTGCTAAAATTATATTAAAATACATTTTAAGATACCCATCTTCATTTTAATTTAGCAGCTACACTGCAGCTTGCTTTAAAGCATAACATATGTAACTTTTGTGTAAGTTTTAATTTTGACTTCTGTAAGCAAAGCAAAACAGGATTTGGGTTAGAAAGTGGCATTTTGTTTCCAAAATTTCTTAAAGACTCTTAATAATACATCTCGACTAATACAGTCAAAACATTTTCCAATTTTGCATAGTTTTTATTTTCACTGGCCATTTTAGAAGAGAAATAATTGAGAAAATGGCATCACCTTCTAACGTTAGACAGTTTCATTTTTTTAAGAAGCATTCAAATGACAAGCACTGGCAAAATGTATACTGGCATTTGGATGACAATAGCTAAATCCTATTAAGAGGCTGTGGCACATGTTTCTAAGAAACATCACATTCACATCCTTAAAACTAAAGAACATTATATGATATGATGTTTCATAAAGCATGTGAACTATCTAAAAGGCAACAGGAAGAAGCAACTTTCTTTAAACAACTGTTACAACAGAGAAACACATCCCTTTTCCTATAAATACTTCTCAAAAAATGTGTGTCCCCAAAAGTATTCTCGGAAAGTAAATGCTACGATTTAAACCTTAGTAAAAAGAGACTCTAGGAAACCAAAACTGCAGAGAGACCACAAGTTCAACCAGTACAGAGTCTCGTGTATTATCCTCAGTTACTGAAAAGAGAAATAAAGTGTTTTCCTGGAGGAGTTCTCTAAGTCCTAAACAGAGTTCAGACTTCAGAAAGCAAACAAAAATCCCTTCCATCCTCCCCCAAAGATAGAATCTACATCATCAAGGAAGAGGCAGAAGTCCACATGCTAAGCACTAATTAAAGCAATATTTTTTCTCAACTGAAGATAAATTAAAAAAAAAACCTGCAAACGGTAGAGCTGCTGATGATCACAGAAGAAACCTAACCTATCTGGAGTAGCTGAAAAGCAGAGATAAGTGCCACTCTAAGGTATTTTCAAAACTCAGATGGACTTAAATCCTCAATAACTCCATACAAGTTGCTCTCTTGATTGCAGGAGTCAAGAGGTCCCTTCCAGCCTAAACTGTTCTATAATGAAGTACTTTGCTCAGGGGAAAAAATTAAAGCTGGCTTGCTTTTTTTTTTTTTCTTGTAAGTTACAGAAATGTGAAAAGGGCAAATAAGGAGCAAAATTACTCCTTCCATACCTCCTCAGTACTCTCACTGTTCTCAGTACCTTGAGTAGCACAAGAGAGCTGAATCTCACCACACAAGCACCTTCTAATCTGCTGTAATTCAGTAACTCTACAGTGGAGTTGTAGAATTACAAGTATCCAAAGTCATTTTCATAAAGCTTTAGAACGAAAAATTCTGAAGAACTGAAGAACTTGTGAGTTTTATAAGAAAATAAATTAACAAAAAAAACCACCAAAACTTACCATGTTCTCTTTCCATCAAAAAAGTCTGGTTAGTGAAGTTAATACTTTCAAAATTAAAATTACTGAAGAATGAAGAAAATAACTTTTCAGGTCAAAAGGAAGGAAGTTCAGTTAGGTGACAGATCACATAAGCTGCCCTTACTTTGTTGTTGACAAGTGGCTAAATGTATTTCTCATTACTTCATATGAGCATCTAATAATTATAACTAGTCAAACTTGCAAGGCCAATTAGCATAGTGCTTATTAACCTCCCTGACTGCTGCTGAGCAGCATTCACAGTTAGCAAAATAGGAAGAAGGCACATATCTTCAATAAACAACGTTAGGCAACTGATTTGAGATGAGAAGGAGGCAAATACCCCTAAGTGCCATTAGCTCCACTTACCTGGTTTCCAAACTGTGATCCCGTGTAGAGGAAACGTTGTATATAGTAAAATATGAGCCAAGCAAGCGATATAATCATCATGGTGATGAAGGCAATGGCTACAAACACAACTGATTGACCACTAATGTATTCTTGCACGTGCCGTGTGCCAACAACAATACTCATTGTTACTGGAATCCCTCTTCGTACTGGCTCCAATATCTCTATTCCTTTTGGATAGCCAACCATTATCACCACTGTATTTCCTGTTCCTGTTGGAGGGAATGGAAAAAAAATAAATAAATAAAAAGGTCAGTAGTCACAGGAAAAAAGAAGGTATTCTTGCTTGAGCAAAATTTAGCCTCTTCACTTAAGANAATAATAAATTATTTAAAAGATTAAAATACAGATTCTTTAATACTAAATATTCAAAATGTAATGAGACTTCATGACACAGGCTTTCCCATAAATACTTCGTGACTCTTTTGGAAGTAGTGAACAAAAGAATTCTTCTAATATATTAGAAGTCTAGAGTTCTCAATCCATATGAAAGAAACCCAAT
>VWZN01000250.1:396543-420567 GCA_013396955.1 Regulus satrapa | reverse complement strand
TAACTACACTCGTGAAGCCTGAAACCGAGTATTAACCCAAGAAGGTCTTCCATAGCATAAAGATGGCAAGATGACAGCAAGAAAAGAGATTTTTTTTTTTTAATTACAAAATAAGAAAGAGAGGAGAAGGAGAAAAATACTCAACAAAAGAACAAATAATATTTATGAGAGGTTACAATGGGGAATGGAGAAGAATGGGGGGGGGAGGAAAGTTGTACTGATTGGCCAATACAGGGTGAAAGCAAAAAAATAAACTGTTTCAGATGAAACCCGTGTTACACAACAAAGTATCTGAATCGACACCTAGGACCAAAAACAAGGTTTATTTTATCTAGCATCTCACCTCTGTTTTCACAGTGAACTAAGAACACGAAATGGCCAGGCTGATCTCAAGCAAGCAGCAGACTAAGAACAATAATCATGATTCCAATCCCCCAGTTGGTGCCACTGGGTATTCCAAGGGGACAGACGTGTTTTCCAATAGATAAATCACATGTGCAATAGAGCAACACCGCCCTAGGTGAGATTTTCAGCTCACTACACTAACAAAATAAGTTTGTTTCCTTTAGAAACACATTACAATTTTACTTCATGCAAGTCCCTGGTCCTTCCCTTTCTCACAACCAGGAAGGAAAGTCCTGGCACTAACAAACTCATTGTAGCAAAACCACATGAAGCAAACATCCAGAAAACATTTTATTCAGTTTGCCTCGCCTTCACATCCTCCTCTGAAGACCTTCCAGTTTCTCCAAAATCTACAAAAGCAAACAGATTTTCCTGCCAAGTCTTGAAGCTTCTTTCGCCTCTCTGATTTAAGCATTCAATATTGTCATAGCCATAAAAATTCAGCAAGTCTTTTGTGTCACGGCCCAAGCGGGAACTATAATGACAGAACATCTGGATTCCCATCTCGGCCTCCTATTTCCTTCTGCAGGCTACACAGCAGCGGCAGCAGTACGCTGAGACGAGCCAACATCCTTCTCCGGGATTCAGTTTTCCCTACTGCATTCGCGAGCGCTTAAGGATTACCTGATGCTTACACCTCTCTCTCACTCTCAACAGACCTGCGCAGGAGAGGACGATGGAGCTATTCCAACAAAGCCCGTACCGAAAGCAATCTTCAAATAGCTACAGCCGTCCCTTCAAAAGCACCTGAAGGGATCTTCGGGATACCTGGTGCGTTTCCCAAGGCCTGCAGAAAGCGGCCTGCCTGTGACTACAGCAGCCATTCTGCCGGAGGGTGCCAGGCAAAAAGGTATCCCTAAAGGAAATCCGAGCCTCCCACCCCAGTGTGCCACACGGCCCCGATGGCTGTGCCGCATTTCCCCCCCTGACGGCCCGGCCCGTGACTTGGGAGACAGAAGACAGTCCCGGCTTTTTCCCAAGCGTGGCTTGCAGGAAGAGAGAACAACAATCCCGGTCTTCCGCACCATTTTTACACGGACTTCTGCCTCCCCACATCCCCATTCCTCGCTGCGCAGAGCCGCATCACCGATGCGGGCCGGCGCTAGACAAAGCGATGCCCCGAAAGCCTCTCCCCCCTCCCTTCCCCCGACGGCTCGGCGAGCGGGGGGAGCTCACCCAGGTGGGACATGGAGACGGTGCTGTTGCCGAAGCGGGCCTCGTTGTAGATGACCACAGCGGCCGCCCGCTTCCGCGCCGCGTTGGTGACCTTGTCCTTGAAGGTGCAGCCGCCGCGGGCCACCAAGGCGATCNGGGCCACCAAGGCGATCCAGGTCGGCGGGTCGCCCTCGGGGGACCCGCGGCCACCGGGAGACAGCGGCACGTCGTAGTCGGTGTCGGCGGCGCAGCCCTCCATGTGGCGAGGCGAGGCGCCGCGGGGAATGCCCACATGGCCCTGAGCGCTCTCCTTGGGCGAGCTGTCCCCGTAGCGGCCGCTCTCCGTCCTGCCCTGCACCGTGCGGTTGCTGAGCGGCTCCACGTAGGACGTGGTCACCCACGCCGTGTACCACTCCAGCGCCCGGGCGGCCGCGCACGGCGGCGGCNTACAGGGTCTCAAAATCGACGGGGCTGAAAAAGACCTCTAAGATCATTGAATTCAGTCTGATCGAGCGCTGCCGTGTCAGCTAGATCATGGCACTCAGTCCACGTCTAGTCTTTCTTTAAGCACTTTTAGACCCGGTGACTCCACCGCCTCCCCGGGCAGCTTACTTCCACGTCTTAACNGGCCAGGCCGCCCCGCCCCGCGGCATGCCGGGAGAACGGGGCCGGCGCTCGGCGCTCAAGGTGGGCGGGCGGGGCGAATGGCGGCCCGGGGCCCCAGTCCCGCGTTGTGTGGTGCGCCAGCTACAGGGTCTCAAAATCGACGGGGCTGAAAAAGACCTCTAAGATCATTGAATTCAGTCTGATCGAGCGCTGCCGTGTCAGCTAGATCATGGCACTCAGTCCACGTCTAGTCTTTCTTTAAGCAGTTTTAGACCCGGTGACTCCACCGCCTCCCCGGGCAGCTTACTTCCACGTCTTAACACCCTTTCTGTGAAGAAATTTCTCCTAGTGTCTAGCCTAAACCCACCCTGGCGCAGCTTGAGACTCTGTTTTCCTGTATTGTCGTTGGCTGCCTGGGAGGAGAGGCCGACCCCCACTGGCTACAGCCCCCTTTCATTTGCCACAGAGTGGCAAGGTCTCCCAGGAGCCTCCTTTTCTCCAAGCTAAACAAAACCATCTCCCTCAGCTGCTCCTCATGGGACTTGGGCTCTGTTGCCCTTCTCTGGACGGATTCCAGCATCTCCATATCTTTTAACTGAGGGACGCAGAACAGCACTCGAGGTGCGGCCTCACCGGTGCCGAGTACAAGAAGAGAAATTAATTATTTACGCAGCCCTGCTGGCCGCTCTATTTCTAATACAAGCCGGGATGCCATTGCCCCCGGTCTGCCGGGGCTGTTTAAGGAGCACGGCTCGGCCCCGGCACGTAAGTGATGCCCATGGGGATCAGCCTGAAGCTCCTCCTGCACGCAGTGGCCGCTGCCCCTGCCTGGCACCTGCCTGGCTCTGCCAAGGAGCCCTCGGGGGCTGCCATGGGGGCCGGTCCCCAGCCCCGGCAGTGACGCCTCACGTTAGATGAGCCACCACCGCACCCTCCGGGGCACGCCTCGCCCTCCTTCGAGGGTACAGGACGGCCTCGGAGGAGCGGGGGGGAGGCTGGAGCACCAGAAGCGAGGACACAAGGGAACGCCTGAAGCCAGCGAAGGACAGAGCGGTGCGCAGACATGCAGGGGGAAAGGAAGGGAGCTAGGCGCGGTCAGATACACACGGTGCCTGCGCTGTAGTGCTGAGGGGAGCTCGTTCCTGAAGGATGAAACGCGGCGACAGGGTCTGTACCGTGTTTGGAGGAAAAAGTATATAAGTACAAGATTAAGGTACTGAACAGACATGATCACACGGACTTGTTCTCCATTAAATAGAAGTATTTGACTTACACCTCTTCTTGAATAAACGCGGGGTCTTCCCTATTTTTTTTTTTTTCATGGAACACATCTATACCTTTCCCCAGCTTTTAAAATGAATCACTTGCTTTCCCCAGCCATCAGCCTTTTTTGAATGGCTGTTCTCCTTCAGAAGACAACAGTTGTTATCTTCCTGCACTGTTACCTGTGTTGTCAAACAACATTGTCAAACTTTGTTAATGTCCTCCCTAATCATGATTACATGTTTTTGGTGCTGACCCAGGCAGGGCCTAATAGAGCCTGGAATAGTTTGTGCAGAAGATATCATCGAAAAAAGCTATAAGCGCCATGAACTGCCCTATTCTGCGTCAACACCAAGGCCGATATGTTCCCATTTCTGTTCCAGAGGCAATGTTTCAGCAAACAAATGAACAAATACCTTCAAACCCAAAGTATTCCTTAAAGCAACTCTCTAGCACTCTCCCAGAATAAAACTTGGCAGTGTTAGGACTCTCTCCAAAGGCACAGAGCATAGTGACAAGAAGATTAAAGTGGCAAAATCAAGAACAGACAAGACTGAGCAGAGAAAGTAATGTGGAAAGGGCTGTGGAGAACTTGGAAACTGAGGGAAGAACATAGAAAAATGAGAGTAAATGAAAAAACAATAGGGGAAAGAGGACAAGGAAAGAGGAGCATCTAGCAAAAATGAGAGAGGGCATGTGGAGTTGGTGGCAGAGAAAAGCAGGTAAAAGGTGAGCTTTATTGAAGGATGAGAAGCAACCCAATTTGGAAGAAGCGTTAATTCAGTATTTAGCAAAAAACAGATTAAAAAATGAAAGTACTTCAGTGATTCAAAAAGTTCAAATTAGGGTCTAGGGGTTTTTTGGGGGGTTTTGGTAAATAAATGAAAGACCCTTGGTGTAATCAGAATAGACATCACTCCAGAAATTGTTTTAAAGTAAAAACAGTAAGTAAAATCGAAGAAACCAGCTGTAGAAAATGTTCTTTTAAAAATACAGATTACTGGAAATAAAAAGCTGGTGTTAACTGAGATTTGTACAGGTTAGAGAACTGTTGTCACAGTTCTTACAGTAAATGCAGTCCAACCAGTGGCAAGAGAAAGATTTAAAGTGTAAATAGGAAGCACAGGCTGTTATTCAATCCTAACATAGGCCACTATTCTATTCTATTCTATTCTATTCTATTCTATTCTATTCTATTCTATTCTATTCTATTCTATTCTATTCTATTCTATTCTATTCTATTCTATTCCTTATCTTTATTGGATATGAAGTGGGAATTTTAGTATGAGAGCTTGAATTTTGTTGAAAGCAGATGATGTGGGAAAACAAGATGAAAAGATAAATTGTCAGACTTGGCTTAAGAAAACGCATCAGAGGAAAGTGGACAGAAGAGAACAAGCTGTAACAAGAACCTGTAAGAGCAAGGCTGGCAAGGGAAAAAATAGCACTGAGGAAACAAAACACTATTAATGCACACTCAGGAGGTGAGTGCTCAGTGCCTACGTGCAGAAAAGAAGAGCAAACTTTAAGAGTGACATTTAACTGCCACAGTGAAAGCAAAGAACACGGTAATGAGAAGATGAAGGAACGATAAAAGGTGCTTGGCTAGACTTTTCTCTCCAGAGAAAAGGCAGATCAGACTCTCAATTCCCGCAAATATTTTGAGAGAAATTAACTTGGTCCAGGAAAACTCAAAGAGAAAAAAACAAAACAGATGTTCAGATCAGACAGAAATTGTAATGGTTGTTAGCACAACGTGGGTTACTCTAGTACTGAAGAATATACAGTTTCTGCTTTGAAATTTGTTTTATTTGCATTTTTTCTTCATGGCCATTTTGATAACAACTTTCAATATTTTTAGAAATCAAAATACATTGCAAATTGCAATACACATCCAGAAGTGAGACAGGTTGCATTTCAACCACTGAGGTGATGAAAAATTCATCAGAAACAGAGCATTCTTTGGTTAAATAAGAACAGCAGTTCAAAATAACTAAATCCTGTACATGTGTTTCTTTTGCCCAAATTAGCAAGAACTGAGGACCCAACTTTTCAACTTCATTTTTCTCATTTCAGCAAGTATGCAGAAATTACTAAATAAATCTTTTAAATATTGCAAGACCACAGTTAAAATTTTAAACATGTTGCACAACGAACTTTTTTTGGGAGGCTACAGAAATAACAAAAATACAGAACACACGGAAATCACACATCAGCTACTTAAAATGCTTAATAAATACATAAGACCTTATCAAGACTTATGAAAATGCTTGTTTGATCAATAATTAAAGCTCAACAAATAAATGGTATTTTGACTATTGACTTGAACTGAAGCAACATCCAACTCTACAGTCTTAAGGAACTATGGTTTTATTGTGACATTTCAGATAAACTCTGGGTTAAAAGATTAAATAAACATCATCATGTGATGACCAATATTACTTGTGATATTTGTCTGTTTAAAGAAAAATAAGTACTAGCCTATAAATAATAATATAAAGCCTAAATAAGCAAGCTACTATCACCTCCCTTTTTTTTCTTTTTTGGTCTGGAAAATTCGCAGGTCGTATTTTTGATGAATTTCCACAGACTTTCAAGGACTCTCATGGCAGTTACTCCTTGGGTGAAGGAAGCATGAAATGAGAACAGGCGATATAAGACAGCATTTCTTCATGAGGCCGCTCTGTCACTTCACATGTCACCAGCATTTCATGTTTTGAGGTTCTGTCAAGAGCCTCACGGCAAGAAAAGCTTCTTGATGAATGTGTCATTTTACAGTACAAAAGCTACTCCAGTTAATCTGTGTGTGTAGGTAAACAGCCTATAACAAGTAGGGTGTAGTAAATTCAAGGTGTTTCTTAGTACACACTGACTTCTTAAACCATTAAAGCTCTTCTGAACCTTCTTGACACAATCCCTTATTGCTTCAAGGCTTGTTCATAAGGTGGATAGGACATAGCACCATGTCACTGTGGCCAGGGGATGTGAGTGAAATTGAGAGTGTAGTAACAGTAGGACTCCTAAAATTCTTCCTCTCTTCTTCAGCTCTTTTAAACATTAAGATTGTACTCTGTACTTGCTTAATCTGTGTGTATTTAGGAGTGGGGGACAGAATGGGGGGTTCAGGTTTCTCTGGGAATAGTAGTGAACTGGGATAAGGAAATACATAATTATACTCAGAAATGTTACACCTGGGAAATTCTCTCACAAGGACTGGTATTCTTCCTGTTGAACTCATATTGGAAAGTCCCTTTAATCCTAATGGACAAATTCATCAAATCCATAGTGGACAAAAATCTCCATGGCAAAATTATAGAAATCAAGGAGGATTTCACTTGACGGTATTCTATAAATCTGTATAGGACAGGTCATCTTGCTTCAGTATTGCACAATGCAAGATCCAGGGGCAAACTCAAAAGTGAAAATGCTGCTCATCCGCCAAGAAAAAAAAAAAGAAGGAAATAGATTCAGGCAGGACACTTCCTCCTTTTGTATAATTACCTCTGCAAAAGATCTGTACAGCTAACAAAATCTCTGGCAATGAGACAAGAATAAAATAAAAAAAAAAAGCTTAGTGAGTGTCTAAACAAAGTTCTCCCCCCTCATTTACCTTGGCTTCTTAGAGAATATCAGGAATAGTAGTGATACCTGGGGCTTGGGATTCACTCTAGGGCTAAGCTGGCCACCCTGGAGCCCCTTGTAGTTAAACCAGCATGATGCCTAGCTGTTCTGGGAATGACTCCCTCTCCCCACGCCTGCACCAAAGTCAGCTCAGCTACACTTAATTGGCTTCCAGCTGATCATAGCTCATACAGCTGCCTCTGAGCTCTGCCCAAGGATTAACCTGTGCAAACTCAGGGCACTCGCCCAGGCACCCAGGCCCTTCCCCAGCCCAGACGTGGTGCAGGCTGATGTCCAGAGCTCAAGTGCACTCCCAGGATGCTGGAAGACCTTCCCCACAGGCACATAAACCCCATCTCAAAGTATCTCCTTCTTAATGTAACAGGGAGGGCAGGCATATAATTTTCAAACTGTGTGGTGACTTGGCTGGTTAGCCATGGGAATTTTCTTTCTGTGGTACCCTTAAGAACTGCAGAATAAGTTCACCAGGAGGACATCTAGAGAATGAGCTGACAGCAATTAAAATACCTTTGAACCCTTTTGGTATTACCACATGAGAAGCCTACATGTAATGTGTTTGCAACAAAGTTTGCACTTTCCATACAGGGAAAAGCAATTTTGCATGGCCTGAAACACCTGCCATCTTTAGGCTTCTTTAAAAAATAAATGCATGAACAAGCCCTTTAAATCTTGGTGAGGAAACAGAGTTAAGGGACAGGCTCCACCCCTCAGTGTGTTAGTGAGGGCTTACAAAAAATCAGTTGCACAAGCCAGTTAAAAATAAAGCAGTGGCTGGAGCAGGGAGGCAAAAAAAAATTGGGACTACGGGCTATTAAAAATACTTTTCTTGTTTCAACAGGAACAGGCTAGCTGAGAACATTTACTTAAATTCCTCTTATGAGAATGTTTATACTTGTATTGAGATAATCCTTGTGGGGCTGATTTGATTTTGGCCTTTAATGTGTTCAACCAGCTTTGTGTCAGACGCAAGTTATATATTGGAGCTGTGTTGTTTGATTGCATTTTTTTCTGATAAAAAGAGAAGTTTTACTCAATTTCCAAGTGAAATATCAAATTATCTAATCAGGGAAAAGCACACATTGAAAAGAAAAGACAGCAAATGAGGACAACTTTAGCAAATAATTTGTTTTTAAACTTAAATACCTAAATTTCCAGCTATTAAGTTTCTCTTAAAGTACTTACAAATCAAGTGAGACCAAGCAGCAGTAGTACCTCCACAATGCATAGAGGGTTCTGAGTAGGCAATTTGCATTTTCTGCAAATCAGAACATTATATTTAGCACATAGTGTAGTTTCCCTGTGGGTGCACAGCAATAGAAGTCAAAACAAACAGATACAAAGCATTTTAAAAACAGCATTTCAGATGACACATTGCCTGCTTGAAATTACAAGTCTGTACATTGTAGGGTAGGGCTAATATCCACTTCTCCTTTATAATTTGCAAGTCTGTGTTGATTTATTTTCACTCTGCTCCATGTGGGACAGGGCTATTTTGAAGCCCTTTGGGAGAAGAAGAAAAATATCACTGTAAAGAAACCATCTACCATTAAATTTTAAAAGTGTTTGGAAAGGAAACTCAGGAGATTTTTATCTCAAAGCCCATTCAATCATCCTTTACTTGGAACTGCTTTTAAATACTCTTCTACTGCAATGGGAGAAACTTCTCCATACCAGCTTTGAAGCCAGATGTGTTCAATGTTCATTTTCATGAAAAACCACTCATAGCTACGAGGCCACTTTCTTACCACTGGGTGCCTGGAAGGACAAAGAAAAGCAAAAAAAAATAAAAATTAGAAGATGTACCAAAGCATATGCATAGTCTGCTTTTTTCTTCAGCCTAGTGTGCTCAGCCAGAGTGAAACCTGAGATATGAGAACACTACCATTCATCTTTTTGGCCCTTCCCTTGCTGTAAGGTTTACCGTCTTCCACACCCCAATCCAGGAAGAACTGCAACACAGGCAGCCAGCAATCACCACCTTCCCCCACTGCAGACCCTATCTCTAAAGGTAGATGTTTGGTCTCTAAGTGAAAAATAGTTAGAGAAGACTCTTTGAATGTGTATCACAGTTATGCTTGTATCTGTTTAAAGGAAACAGCGTCCTGAAAATACTTCAATACATCTTTGGTAGCGGTTTGTGGTAGGGAGGGAGGGCTAATAAAACTGGAGCGTAGCCTCTGCAAGCTGTCACCTCTGACAGCCTTCTCATCCTGTATTTATCTCTCATTTCCCTGGTCTCTCTTACAACCAGGTGAGGCAGATTCTCCCTGACTGGGTGCAGATGTCTGGTCCCCAAGCCCCAGCAAGTGTAGCTGTGGGAAGCTCAGCAGTGATCCAGAGTGGATAGCACAGTTCAAGTCAGAGTGTTCACAGGAATATGGGTGGGAAGTGGTGCAAGTCTGGGCTGGGTTGGCTCAGTGCCCCTTTGCTCCTGCAGCAGAGGTTCTTGATTTGGCAGCCTACTGGTTTTCCTCTCATTGGGAAAATGGTGTTTCCTACCATTTTCTGAGTTGTCCCTTTGAGCACCTATGGCTCTGGAGTTGGTCAGTGGCATCAGATGCTGCTGGCACTGGATGTGCCCCATCAGCTCTCACTTTATCATTCTGGCTCTTGCACCATGATAACAGAGCATCCTCTGCTGAGGTGCTGGTGGTCTCTGGATCACATGGAAATCTAATTCCCATGAAGTTTGTAAAGAAGGTTTGTGTGTAAGTATGACCCCGTCTGTTCATGGTCCCATTTTGCTATTGATGGCACACACTGACAGAGTCCCACCGTGACCCTGTCCTGTATAATTTCTGGGTTGTTTTGGATCCAAAGCTCATCCCAGTTTCCCAGCAGTATTTGATTGACCAGGCAAGGTGCACCTGGAGAACAATCCCTGGCAGCCCATGTAGGAGGTGTGTGTGCCAGCTAAGGTTCAGGCTTTTCACACCTGTAATTCTGGAGACCCACTGAAAGGCATGGAGGCACACCCTGTGTGTGCTACACATCTGAGTTGTGCTTGCATCTGTTCAAAGGAGATTGTTCTGTAAGTACTAAGGCTCTGAAGCAGCTGCAATGTTAGGGGATGTAATTAAACTTGTACACTCCACCTTGAAAGTGTTTGTAAGCCCAAAAGCAGCAGACTTCTGCTCTGTCTCTGAATTCACTACCTGTCATGAAGTGGGGTAGAATCATTAAAGATAACAAATACACCATGGAATCTCTCCTTGGAACCAGGTGACATATCTTCATAATCCCCAGATTATAAACCGTGTGCTTTATCGGAGTCCAACATTAACTAACTGCATTTCCATATTTCATTCCTTCAGGAGTTCAAAAGTCTGTCATTCCAAGCCACACAGAAGCCATCGTGCTTCATGGCACCAAAGTAAAGGTCAGGCTTGTTATTTCTCAGATTTTCTACACCAAACAACCAAGTTTGTATATTTGTCTCAAACCCATGGGTTGCACTCTGGTACACCCCTGTTAGATACAGACCTGGAAAACATTGCTTGCTTGGCAAATTCTACTTCCTCCGGAGGCACCGTGACCATCTGTCCCGTGAGAGTCAGCCTGGTGCACCTTGGATCCTCTGGATCAATTACATTTTTTCTGTGCACAGAGAAAAATGCTCATGAGTAATAGCTTGCTTGCTTTCTTAAGGGTTTTTTGGAGAAGTGTGGACTCCTGCTCACATATAAAAAGCTTTGTCAAGCCTTTAGGGTCTTCTCTACTCCCTGCTATACTGTTTGGTGGAGGGGGAAAGTCTGGAAGGAACATTCGACTGACACATAGCTCTACAGCAGAGAGTTGCCAAATCTTAATTTACGATCAGAAAATTGGATTACTATATATTGGACTGTAAAAAAAAAAAAGTGAAAATGGCAGTATTCCCAGACAGATGTAGAGACCTGTATTCAGGATTCTGAGAAGTAGTAAGATGGTTAGTCTGTGCCTGTGCCTACAGAAAAGAGTAAGAATATGTGTATCTGTATGTAAAAAATAAGGTCTTTTCATTGTGCTTATCCTAGAAAATCAATCCTTGTTCATTTTTTATCCATTTTTCCACTGCTTTGCGCCAAATAGAAAAGTTCTCCAGTTGCCTTCAAACCAAGACGGGGAAGGTACTTGTTACTTTTTGGCTCTTTGTATATAGTAATATTAAATAACTCTCATTAGTAACTGCAGGGCAGCTGCTGACTCTGACATATACAAGGATACAAATCATAAGTAAATCTACCAATTGCAAAAATAAATAGTGTATGAAATGACTGCAAAGGCTTGATCCTACTGAGCAGCCTGAAATCTTGTTGCCAGCAGTTTGAGACTGCTTAGTGTCTCAGGGAACCATGTTCCCATCTCAGCCCAAGAAACTATATTAGGAAATAAAAGCTGCATTTTTTCTTCGCTGTGTTTTAATCAAAGTAAAGTACATCTCATCCATGTACAGTTTTACTTAAAGATCTTGGCTTGAGCCCTTTAGCCTTAACTGTGTGCAATCTGCAAACGGCTTCATTTTTGGTTATATTTCCCAATGTGTGTCTAGTCTATGCAGGAAACATATGGGCATCCTCCCACAGCTAATTTAACACCTGCAGATTCTCCACAGATGGTTATGAGAGACTGTGTAGCTCACTAGATAAAATATCTGCTTTTCTAAAGAGGGTCATGAACAGAGATAAGTAAGGAAATACAGCAGGCTGATTGACATTTGACTATGTCCAGTAAGCACTTGCCACTGTCTGCAGTCTGACCTCCAAAGTCACATCATTTTCAGTGTCCTGCTCAGTCTGAAGCAGCAGTTGTCTGAAGGGGATATTCAGTTTAACAACTTTTGGACAAATTTCACTTGTATTCATTTTCCTCTCCCATGCTTACTGATGGGAGGAAGGGGTCGAGGCCAAAGACCAGGCTCAAACTTTCTGTCCACATCAACTTATCATGGTCGAATTTTCTCTAGTACAATTCTTTAAGCTATAAAAGTGGTGTTCTGAGTACCAAAAAAATCTGCATTGCCTGCCCAGGCACTGGGTTTATTTCCATCAGTGTCTATGCAGAGTACAAATTTGTCTACATGATCACCTTGGCACACCACAGATCCTCAGCACTGCCTCCTGGTGCCAGCTGAAGATGTCACTTCACGTGCAGGTTCCAGTGGCCCAAAAGAGCTCTGTCCCTAAGGAACACAGCTGCATGCCCCAGGGACACCCATAGCTCCTGGCCTTTCTTTTGTGTGAGTGTTGTGTGGCTGCCCAGCCTCCATGGCCCAGTGAGATCCTCACCCACCAAAACACAAACCAATAAAGGCAAATAGAGTGAATACAGCTGAAGAGAAAGGAGCCAATCCAACATGCAGAGAGTGTCAGCTGAGGGTCTGCGTGTCCAGCAGCCAGGGCAGTGCACCTTCACATTCTTGCAACTATTGGCCTTGGATGGTGAAGTGTTGAAGTCCATTTGAAGCAATCTCCTGTCTACTGTTATCTTTTATGCTTAACCTTAATACTGTATGCAAAGCCCTCTGCATATGTTTATATATTCAGTATATATTTAACAGTATATATTTTATTCAGTATATATTTATATTGATGAAGGAAAGGGACATCTTGTGAGCAGAAATTCAGTTCAGAAAGTTACTTTAAAACTACTGTGCCTCTGAATATAGGGTACAATTTCCTCCACAGCCAAACACTATCATAAAACAACTGAAGAGCCAGGAAAAGTGGGAATATTTGCAAGTGTCCTTCTTGCACATAGCTCCTAGGTAATACATGGTTAATTACTTTAAGAGAGGATTTTGAAAGGGATTGTTATTAAAAGATGTCTGTGTTTCACAGAGCAGATCAAGGTGATAGATTTTGGATGTGATCAGGAGTAGTGAGAAGTTTTGGTCTGACCTTCTCAGATTACAATTATTTTGTGATTTTGTGCAAGTCCAATTTTGAGTTCAGCACACTGTTACTACTTTGTTGGTTTTGCTTTCAAGTCTGCCTGTTATCATAGGTTTTTTGTTTCAGATTAGGAACCTGGTATTCTAATCTGACATTAGCATTAGTCTTTTTCAAAGGAACCCTTCATATTCTGAAGTGAGTCTGTTTCTGCATTCCTTATTCTTTTTTTGGCATAGTATTTCCCTAATGATGTTTGATTACTTGTATACTTCTTAAACCATCAAAACCCACTAAACTTACAGCTACCATTTCTAAATGTTGTGAATGGGTTTTGAGTGTTCACTATTGTTGCCAGTTCAACTAATACAAATGCAGGATTTGCTTCCTTGGAGCAAAGTGATTTATATCATATTTTTACTAAAGATAATAAAGGGATATTTACTAAAACATTCCTCACTTGCATCTGTAGAAGTCTAGTCATGCATTCACTAGACATTTCTTGCCTCTGTATAAATACATATTCAGCTCCCAATCCCTGACTTCCTTTCATCTTTGCTGGCACAAGAGCAAGTAGATGCAGAGGAAGGGCTTTATGTAACATTTGTGTGCTGCCAACTGGGTGCGAGGGGGAGGCAGAGTCAGGGCTAGAGATGGTGACACTCTTGCTCTGTTGAGGAAACCCAAGGTGGTTTCTCAGGTGGTTTTATTTATCAGACTCAAGCCCTCTGTCTCCGTGGAGAAGACTTCATGAATGCTATAGTAAAATGTGAACTGAGGGGAAGAGAAAGCAGGTAACTGTGAAGAAGCAAAAGGGAACACATTCTTTTTTATCGTGCTTATTTCAAGTACATATATATACTGTGTTGGAGAAAATTAGGAAGGCCAGCTTAAAATGGAAGAAGATTCAGTTTATGCATTTTATAAGGAAACAGTGCATTAAGAGAGATCATCTTAATTATTCATCTGATCTGTGAAGAGAGGAGAACTGATTGTTCTTGTTCCTCTGCTTACAGTGAGCAAAGTAGCTAATGCAGAGTTTGACCCAGTCCAGGCAGTTTTCTTCCAAGTGTGTGTGAGATGACATCACCTACAAAGGTGCCAGCTTTACTGAGCTTAAGGAGAGGCCTGCATCCAAGTGAAAAGCATTTCCCAACAGAAATGCAATGCTGCAAAGCACACTGCTAATGAACATGTCCCACTTACTGTACTATGTAACACTTCTGCAATTTCTGGGTCCTGGTTCAAGGGTGGTTCAGAGTGCCACCTACTCATTAAATTGTTTACTACACAAGCCATCTCTTGGAGTTTAATTAGAAGGTTCTTATAAAGCAACTGTCCAAGTCCAGGTGTTATGAATCTATACTTCAGGCTGCTGTGGTTTATATTGGCACATAAGATGATGATGTTTGGACTTGGTTAGGATCCCCTTTCACAGCTGGGATCTCTGCTTTGACTGACTCTGTCTCCTGGTTTCTGACCAAAGTATCCCTGTGTTCTGCCTTCATTCTCAGCTTCTGCAATCCATCAATGAGGTGACACTGATTCGCCACAGATCAACAGGAAAAGCAAATTAAGAGTTTGGAAGGCACTTGGGAAGGAAAGCCAGGTACTCCTCAGAAGGAACTGGTTGGAGAAAGGCAGGAGGATTCAGCACTGTTCCAGTCTGGCTGTGGAAACAGGGCTCTATGCAGAGGAATCACTTTTCCTTCTTCCCTGGCCCCCTTTTCCCACAAAGGAGCTCCCTGAGGAAACAAGACCTTCCATCCTCCCTGGGAGGATACACAAATGTCCCCTGAACACATTTCTCACAGCCATGTGAGAAAGACCTGCTCTTATCTCTCTACTTCTTCAGAGTTGAAGAGAAAAGAAGCTGGGAAAGAGCTTGCTCCTATTGCAGAAAAGAAGAGACAGAGAGCCAAGAAAAAAAGCCCTGGAGAACAGTTTCCCTACATTTTTTTCTACTTTAAAGCATACAGCTCATGAGTGGCATAAGGGCAATGACTGCATCCACACATTCTAAGCTCTCCTGTAATGGTAGCAGTCGTGAAACCCCATGTAATTAGGAGGTGGGGATTGGCTGCTGACACAGCTCATCCCTGTCACCTCCCCTGGATGCAAGGTAGGCGACTCTGTCACACCCTGCACAGGGCTCTTCTTCACATAGCCCCAAACTGGGCACCAGGCGAAAAGGCAGCATTATTTTCTGCTACATAAAATGCATTATAGGATTTTTGTCCCCTAAAATCTACAGAAAGGAAGGGAGGAAATGCTCTGTCCTTAAAGAATTACTGTAAAGTGCATATAAATTTGATTCATAAATGTGATAAAATTTGAAAAGTAAGTTACTCTCCTCATTCATTTCATTTGTTCACCAACTACCAGTCTCTGAAGCAGGAAGAATGTATTGGTGCTGCTAATCTGCATGGCATGAACGTCAAACAAAATCTCCACTGAAAGCAATTTCATAATCTGAAAAGCTGTTGCTGGCCTTCAACTGGATATGGCTAGGCAGTTCAGCCCTACTCTGATTTTGACAAGAATTTCTTTATCAGCCATGTTTTGGAGCCAGCAAAGTTAGTTAGAACATCTTCGCTTTTGGAAAAGGTCTTCTGTTCTGAACCTGAAGTCAAGTCAGGGAGCTAAAGTGTATTGATGCAGTGGCTGTTCTGTTCATCTAAGTAAGCCTGTGCTCCTAGTATATGTGTTTTAATGTTAATAATAATTTCATTCTTTCTAGAAGATAACACTTCCTAAAATGTTTTAATGTGTTAAAATGTGTTAGGTGGAGCCAGTCTGTTTGCCTCTCTCAATTGACAATAACAATGCATTTCTTCAGCTGAACTCTGTGTTTCAGACAGGAAGCTTTTATATAGTTTAACCATAGACAATTCATGGAGGGGAAAAAAAAAAGAATCCCAGCATCAACTATTTCTGTAAACAGAGTCAGAAAAACACTATTTCACTAGAAAGGGATTTTAGGAAGTTGGTTATTTAAGAACACAGAAAAAACAGTAATTTAGAACCGTATTGTGTGCATTGGGTCATGATGATAATAGGTTTCATGTATGACTTTCTAATTTGATGCCTTCATTTTAATTTTTTTTTTAAATACAGATTTTTCAGGAACAACTACGGACAAAGTTATTTGCATATGACTAAAAAGGGCCAATATAAATACCAGAAATGTGTCTGTGCCACAGAATCAGGAGGTGGATTTCAAAAAATTGATGTCTGAATTCAGCCTTTGTCTTCTGCATGTGTAATTTCTCTCTGTGTGAAGGTACAGTACTGGATTTCTTTGCTATATAAATCCTCATATTAACAACAGTGACTCTACAAATCCAGCAGTATGTTGAGTAGCCATATGACATCTCAAAGGCTGTGCCTTCCACCCATGGCAGGCTTATTGTCCCTCGGGACTGCCCAGGGAATTAAGTTGGATGTTTGATCGGCATGCTGCTGATCAACCACAGCAGGAACCCAGACCCACAAAATTCCTCTTCTCTTCCCATGGCTTGGTGGCTCAGCACTTCCTGCCAACGTTTCTCATGCAGTATTTAGGAAACTTCCAGAGTCAGCTTCTGTCCACTGAAGACATCTGCCTGATCCTGCCAATTTGCTGCCTCACACACCAGAGGAGCATGGTGGGTAAAAATGGCTCTGATGGAGCCACCCCTGATGGAGATCATAAACCAGGAGGGGAATCTGAATTCATGAAAATCACTCATGGTTTGCAGTGTGCGTTTGAAACACACCATCCTCAACTAATAGCAGGAAAAAAACAAAGGTGGACTGACCCCAAAGCTCATTGCTTTTCCCTTGCATGAAAAGCAGTTAATGGCAGCCATGTAACTACTCCTTCTCTAAGAAAGCTGCAGTGTGCCCCTGTGAATGTGCTGAACCTGATGTCAAGGAGGTGACACACATTTAAAATTAATTGCCTGTTTTCCAGGCTGCAGCTGTAATGAGGCAGACCCAGGAGCTTACTTGGAAAGAGGAATCCTCTGAGCAGCCTGTGTGTTGTGAAATGTGTTTAGAACAATAGCTGCTCTATTCTTTAATGTCGGGCTTGGTCTTGCTCCCTCTGAAAGCTGCAGGAATGGAACTCAATCTTTTCAGCTTGTCAGTGGCACAGACATACCAGCTTAGTCTATTTATAGCCCTGAACCATTTAATTTTTCTTGCCTCTATTATCCATTTACCAGCCTTCAGATAAAATGCTGTGTAGTTGCTAACAAATGCCGTGTCTATCCTGGCCATCAGAGCCTTCTCAGAGAGGGGCAGCCCGTCTCCCTCTGGGAAATGGCAACCTCTAGGTCAGAGAGGAGGAATCCAAACCGTAGCTGCAATACTAAAATGTCTTGCAATTAGTGCCTAGTCAGATGTGTTGCAGCTCTCTTTCTTTCAATATGAAATGTTATTTTTATTATTAGTTTAGGGTTTTCAAATTTTCTCTCCAGCTGATTAAATATTGAGGCTGGAGCACCATAAAGGCCAGTCTGTATTCCTCACATCCTTGAAAGGGAAAATATTTATTGTCAAGGTTTGGAACTTGAGTCTGTTCTGAAACAAAACAAATGAAATTTCCTACTAAATAAATTTAATATCAAATTGGTGTACACGAGTCACTTGAAACTCATTAGGTACACGAAGGCATTGAAATGTCAGCTATGTTTTCTTTCTAAAGGCCAGAGATTTCTTTTGCATGCAATAGGTCAGAAGCATTTTTCAGGAGAGTGCCAAATACTCCCAGGAGCATTGGCTACAGGCACCGATCAGCTTTCACATTTATTTTGATTCTTGCAACTCAGAGTAGATTAATAATGGAATTCTAATAAAGTTCCACACGAAAACAAGCTACAAATGCATTGCCGGCACACAAGGACGTGAACTTTCTCAGGTAGAATATTATTCATCTAGCTATTTTGCATAATTATTTTGAAACCAAAACAAGTAATGATGCACTTGAAGAGAATGTCTGACAAGAATGACACTTTCCTTTGCAAAGAAAACCTCACAGACATAATTTTAACACTAGCAGGACCTGAGGTCTCACAGAGTGAAAGGTCTTGCCTCTCATATAATGCTAGTAAAGAAGACTTTTGCTATACCAAACTTGAGCCAGCACATAAAGCTCTGCACTGAGGATGCTGTGTGCTGTTTGCATGGCACAGCCTGTGTGTCTCAGGTGCACTCTGAAGCTGGGGACAGGCCACCCCAAGCACTGGCAGCAGGGCTTGGACACCTTGTTGTTTTCTTCAGGGTCGCGCTGCCTGCAGAGGCCTCTGTAGGGTAACAGTGGGGTGGTGCCGGGCTCCAGTTTTAGATGTTGCTGCATTTAAATGTAAAAATTGCTCGTGGATTTCTAGTTTGAAAGGTACATTAATTTCTGACCCTGGTTATAGGGGAAGAGATGAAAGGTCAGGTCCAGTATCTATACCTTTCCCTGCTGAGAGACAGCCTCAAAGCTTGCTCACATTTTTATATCATCAAAACCAAAAACTGTAGCTCAAGTAAAGGCCCAGCTTTTCATTTCCATATTGCTTGTCCTTTGCACTAATGCCAACCAACATCTGTTCCGGATGAGAACTTCAGATATAATAAAAAAGAAACTGAAGGTAAAAACAAAATAAATAATGCATGGAGCACTGATCAAACTCTGAACCTGTGTACTCAATTCAGTAGTAAGCTCAATATTTGGAGTGTGGTTACATGCTAAAATGAGAATATTCTATTTTTCACCACCTTCTCTTTTCTTTTCCCCTCTCCTTTGATCTTCTCTGGATCTTGAGGAGCTGATTCAAGTTGCTAAGACAGTAGAAATCTCATCCAGAAAAAAAACTCCCAAGTGGTTTCTGGCTGGGTTACTGAGCTAAAATAGGCCCACCATATGGTCAGCTGGAGAGAGGGGGTGGGATGGCATGGCCAGGAGCAGTACTGGCCACAGGATAAAAAGAAGAAGGATCAGCATAAAAACTTATTCTTGCTGTCAGGATAATTTTATTCACATTTATGTTTCAGCTCAGGCTGAGGCAAAGCCCAGAGCTGATGGGGGAGCAGGGTAGCACATGACTGGTGGTAGGGAGGAAGAGTAAGGATGTGGCAAATGGTAATTAGTTTGGATTAACATGTTTTGGAAATCCAGGTTTAGCTTCTTGGTGGTGCCCAGTGAGCTCTTCTCAGCAGAGAACAGAGCCTCAGACTGCAGAGGGGACTGGAGACTCAGGTGACAGAATCTGGGTTGCCCTGGTTGCAAAACAAGTGGCAACAAATATCTGGCATACTGATCAAAAGGGTAGGGATGTGAAAATTAATAGTGTTGTAATGAAAAGACATAGAATAAATATTTTCAAAGGTTTGTAGTGCATATGGACTTCTTATTTCTATAAATCATGCAGGATTTCTCTTTTGTTGGTGAACTGGCACTTCCCAAACAGGTAAATTTGGAAGTGATGTTGCTAAGCCATAAGAGGCAAAGACTTTCAAGAGTGGCTGTTTAAAGCTAGGGATCAAAGACGGCCACACTTAAGTGCCTAAGTGGGTGTGTAGTTTTCAGAAGAGCTCAACACTACCACTTATCATCAATGGAAGCTGCTCTGAGTCTTAGGCCTCTGAAAATAGGGCATTGAGTAGTAGGACATAGGACTTAAAAGACATTTTTAAGCACTTGCTCTGTATAGTAAGTGGTTAGACTGAATGCAAAAGCTCGAAAAGCAGGAATAAACACCATTAAGCCTATAATGAAAGGACAGATATATTTATTTTATAAATTATTAATCCAAAATATTTAATGAAAATATTTAAGCAAGAAGCAGAACCTTTCCAGTGTTAACTTCATGACTTCACTGACCTCCTCAAGCATTCAAGACTGAATAACAAATGCTGGTGACAGAAGTTTCCTATAAGGTGTTCGACATTGTAAGAGGAAACCATGATTTCCATTCTTTGGAAATAGGATATCAGCCTGAAATCACTTGTACTGCTTTGGACTAAGAAACATTCCCTTTTTCCACCATATAACTCACTAGGAAAAAATATATTCTGATGACAAACACAGACAGGTGTAACAGTAATGTTTTATATTTGACATTCCCTGCTTTTCCCAGGGCTCCTCTCAGTTAGCAGGGCTGAGAGGTGGGATGACAGTCAAAGCAATCCTCATCTGGGATAAGATAAAACCTCTCCTTTCCCCAAAGAGGACCTTAAGTTGGAACAGAAGCTATTAATAGCATTTCTTTCTGAAGGAGTCTGTTCTTACCAGTTCTCTCTCCCTCTCCTTGGAGCTTCAGCTAAGACCTGCTTTGGTAACAGAGTCTGACACAATTTTGGTAAATGTAAAGAGGCCTTCGTAAATAACACTTCACACAAGGCTGACCCAGCCAAGTTTGCCACACGATTGACTGTAAACAAACATATGGTAGAGATCTGTCGTTTTCAAGGGGACAAGAATGGAGGGGAAAACTGAATCATCTTTGAGGTTACATACATACGTTTTACACATGTAAAGCTTCGGGGATCTGAAGTTATTCATTATAGGCAGATAATGAAATGGACCTGTTAGAGTGAGTCCAGAAGAGGTCATAGGGTTGGAGCACCTCTCCCACAAGGACAGGCTGAGCAGCTGGGCTTGTTCAGCCTAGAGAAGGGAAGGCTCCAGGGACACCTTATAAGCAGACTTCCAGTTCCTAAAGGGAGCATGCAAGGGAGCTGGGGAGGGCCTTCTCACAAGGGCATGCAGTGACAGGACAATGGGATAATGGATTTGAACTAAAAGAGAAGAGGTTTTGATTAGAAGTCAGGAAGAAACTCTTTGCTGTGAGGGTGGTGAGGCACTGGAACAGGTTGTCTAGAGAAGCTGTGGATGGTCCATCCTGGGAAGTGTTCAAGGTCAGGCTGATGCAGCTTTGACAACCCGGTCTAGTGGAAGGTGTCCCTGTCCGTGGCAGGGCGTTGGACTTAGATGGCCCTTAAGGTTTCTTCCAACACAAACCATTCTGTGATTCTAAGGTTCTATGACATGATTAAGTAGAATTCAACTCACTGCTGTCTCTGGAGAAAAGAACCGGGGACTGGATGTAGATTGGTAAACCTCAGAACTGTATTTCTCTTATTTTGGGGGTCATTTACTGACTCTGATATGCAAGGTGTAAAAATTTTACAAATATATCATATTCTATCATATACTCTGAAGAGGTGGAGATCAGATGGAGTGTCACAGGCTTGAGCATATAACTTGTGAACTGAGAGCCTGAGATTCTCTTAGAGAACACAGAAAGCTGGAGCCCTGTCAAGGCATTCAGTAGGAGCTCCAGAGTTTTCAGCAGAGCAAAGTTTTGTTGCCTGTTTTACTGTGAACTGGATAGCCTCTGAAACTCTATGGATTTTATTGGCTAGTAACTACAGCCTATCGTAGGATCTTGAATGCCTAGAGTCTATGTAGACATCTCCAAGAAGAGATTAAAATTTAGACATGTTTATGTTCAAGCTGAAAGCCACTCCAGCTGTTGATGCTACAATATACTCCAGTGACACCTCTGCTTTTCTCTACTACGCTTTACCAGTGGAATTTATTGGGAGGGGAAAAAAAAAAGTGGGAAGGAGCATGTAGCTGATCATGAGAGTAAAAAATAAATGCAGGATATTGAAGCAGGACATTGACACAGCATTCTGTTCTGAGGTCTCTGTTCTCACTGAAGATGGTAGGAGGCAGATAAAACTGTTACCTGCAGAAATTTCCATCTGCCTCTGGAAGAGTCAGAGAAGCCATGGGATTCTTCAGAAGATCTGTGACGGTGTTATCCTTTGGTGTCACGTAAAAGAAAGGGATTCCAGTGCTGTTATTGACAGGACCATCGCTGAGAAGTAAACAGTTCCCATAGGGCATACCTAGGATCTGCAAAATCCAAATAAGCAACCATCTTATTACATCTTTGCACATAGACCGTTTTCAGTGTGGGGGATTGTAGCAGAGAGAACAGCTCCATTGCTCCCACTTTCTGTTGTCATCATGAGAGAGCAGAATTTCTTCTAAATTACATCTATCTTCTCTAAATTACATCTATCATGCTTCTATGAAAACAGATCTCTATTTTTTCTCTCTTGTCCTGTCCGTGACACTGTAGTGAACATTTTCTCTTCCACCAAGCTTAAAGGAACTACCAAATTTAAAATGTTTAAGTGCATGAATATAGTTTTTTCCTGCCACTGATGTCATGAAATGTTTACTCTAAACCACTGCTGGTACATTTCCTCCAGCCCAAAAGGATACAGAGCCTAATTAAGCCTTGATTGAGCCTGCTTTTTTCCTGATATAGTCTCCTCTTTTGACTTAAAATGTGATTGAATGGGTTTGCAAAAACAAAAAAGAAAGCATTTTAGCTAGAATTAGGTTTGAAGTAAAACTGGGCAGGTACATCAGATCAGGGGTGTGTCTCAGCTACCAAACCAGCCAAAGCAAAACCTCCTCCCATGGCAGAGAAGGGACACTGAGGAGCCAAAAAAGATTTTCTCCCATACACTGACCTGTGTACACACAGTGGTTATAATGCATGCAAAAATGCCCCTGCCCAGTAGTGACACACATTATTATGTGTCAGAATAATGTATACTCCTACTATGCTTTTCATCCCATTATAAATAGCAATATTTATAATGCAATGACTGATATTCAATTAATTACTCCTTTTTGTCGAATCTTTGGATATTTTCTCCTCATGGTCTATTAGATGTTAAACAGTAAAATCATCCAACAGTACATTAAATCTTTTACAACAAAATCAAATAAAATATGAATAGTTAATAAGAAAACCCTGGATGATGTTGTTACCTGTTACGCTTTCTGATTTTTAATGTTTATGTGCCTTTAAAATGTTAATGCTTACAGTGCTTATTAGATGGTTTTTGTTGGCTTTCCCTAGAAGTAATACTTTATTGATATTACATAACTTAGAAAATAAAAATACTTGTTTATTATTAAGAGTTAATTAAAAAAAAAAAGCTCTCAGTAATATTGCAGGACGTGTTCCCATTGCTTAAAATAGTCTGTCATGCAAGACATTAATGTTACTCTAGATTTTCAGAAAAAATTGTGATCACAGGCAGCATAGTTTAGCATTCAAAGCACCAAACACCCCCCCCAACCCCCCCCTCCCCCAATTTCAAATTTTATTATTAATCAGATTTTTCTATATTACTTCTGTGTTCTGTCTGGAGGCAGATAACTTCTGACTATATTATGGCTGTAATTCCACTGAGGGTTTCTGGCCAGAGCATAAACCAAAAGAGTTACAATCATACGGTTTAATAGGATTTCCAAAAGCTGATGTAGAATTACAGTCCTCTTCTCTCTATGTACAAATTCATTTAATACTAGATTTCTTTCAATCTGTTACTTTGTATTTCACATTATTATTAACTGCCACTAACTCAGCCAAACTTCCTGAAGACTTAAATGCTTCCAAATTTAATTTAAAATTGTAATCGAATTAATCTGTGAATACTTTCAACAGAAAGTTAAGAATGTTTGGTTTGGTGGTTTTTTTAAAATTTCTTCGGGTTTTTTTCCTTTTTGTCTGAGTGGTACTGGATGCTGTGTCTCATCCCGACGTTTCACTTTAAAAAAAAAAGAAATATTTTAAAGCTGGAAAAAAATAATGACCCCAATTCTCCGCTATTTTGAAAATCTGAAAATTTATATTTGAAAATTCTCAGCTGTTTTGTTTAATGCTCCTGACAGAGAAATCATCCTTTAAGCCGGTATATCTGAACGGAGCGGCAGATTCTGTGGGAGCCTCTCCAGCCTCCCGAAACAGCCCCTCTCCAAACCCTGCCATGCAGCTCTACCTTCCGGCCTAGAGATGTTCGTGTCTTTTCCTCCGTCTCTCTCTCTCTGTGGTGCGGTTTTTAGGGTGCATCCTCCCTCCCCGCGCTCCTCCGAGCGCCGTTCCTCCCTCGCCCTTTGCGCTGCTCCTCCGGCTCCCACCCTACCTGTCCTCGGGCGGCCCGCGTCGCCAGGAAGCCCCAGGTGCTGTGGCGGGCGAGCAAGCGGGCGGTGCCGGCTCGTCCCGCCGCCCCGCCGCCC
>VWZN01000250.1:362483-396455 GCA_013396955.1 Regulus satrapa | reverse complement strand
CTGCCCGGCCCGGGGGGGCCTCGCCGCGGCTCCCGATGGCCCCGCAGTCGCGTCACGCCTCGGGGTCCTGCCCCCCACAGCGGAGGGGCTCTGCGGGCCCCTCCGGCCGCTGCTCTCTGCCAGGTAACCCTGCCTTGGTCGCTTGCGGGGAGCCTGGCAGGCTGCCGGAGCCTCCGGTTCAGGTCGTGCGCGGTCCAGCAGGTATCTCGCCTATTAAGTTCTCTAAGGGCACCACATAAAGCAAGAAGAACGGAGGTGTCCGGGCGGAGGCGATGCGACCTCGCCGTTTATTAAAAAAGAGACGATCCACGAGGGAGAGCGTCCGTGTGAACGCTCCCGTTGCAGGGAAAGCTTCCTTTGGGCACCGGGGTCAAGTCACAGCAAAACCCCAAATCCGAGGTGGCAGGCAGCATTATTTTGGCGCTTGCAAGGATGTGTTTTTGATATGCAAAAATACACGGAGCTGCTATTAAACGTTTTCCAGGCGAGGATTTAATTAGGCAAAGATTTGCATGTATATGAGTTTATCTCAGTAGCCCAATTTAATAAAGGCACATGTGCATCCAGTTCTTTTCTTGGCAGTAGACCTCTTCAATATGGCAATGCAAAGTTGTAATTCTTTAAAACACATGCCTATAAAGTTTCATTGCATTCACGCAAATTATTTAAGGAACACAGGTTCAATAGGACACAGGGAAGAATTAATCTCTCAGAAGCCTTTGCCTGTCAGAAGGTTCTCAGGTACATCTTACTTTTCCATATCTGTGAAGAACAGATTCCCAGATCAGTCTACTGAAACAGCTTCTGCTTAGTTGTGCCATGAGGGCAGGTATATCTAATCTAGAATCTGAACTCTTTTAAATAAAAGTGGACTGGAGAACACTGAGAATTATTTTTAGCTTCTTTTTTTTTTTTTTAAATACAGTTCCTGTTTCATTTATTTCTCCCCCATAAAAACCTGAGGAATAGTGGAAATGGGTTTAATGGGCCTTAAGACCCTAACAGATTTTTCTGATTGTGACGATACTTCCCATGAAAATGTAATTTTGGCACAAAACTCCTAACCTTATTTGCAGAATTGAGTACATGACTACCTTTTCCTTTAGCACATGGCCCTGTCTACATCTGCTGCAATACCACACATTTGAAAATTGATTCCCACTTCAGTGCTTGAGCTGAGACAGAACAACGGAGATGCAAACAGAAAATCAATGTAGATTTCCAGACCCAAACAGAGTGAAAGCTTCCCAAACTCCTGACAAGTATTTTTCTCTGATTCAGGATATGTCCCTTCTTAAAATATTGAAGCAGTTGTCCCTCCTTGAAATAGCAACCAGGCACAGACAACTCACTGCAGGCATGCTCTTCAAAAATAGTTAAACCCCCCCATTTCTCTGGTGTTTCAGGGAATTTCCTCACACAATCTGATGCATGCAAGATACAAAATCTCAGAGTTTGTATTTACTATTTTCTATTAATTTATGCCAGTATTTATCTTTATAAAGGTCTTTGCTTGTATTTTACTTACAGAACAAACCCAAACAACCTAGTTTTTAACATAATAATGTAGTAACAATATATAGAGCTTATTTTATTTCAGTAAGTAGAATTACATGTGAGATATTGACTCTCATATCCTGCAGAAATGGTAAACAAAGCAGGAATTTCTAAAGACAGGAGTTAGTGCTAAGTTTTCAATAAATATATTCAATAAATATAATTTTTAAATTAAACACTGTAGACACAAAGCAGTGTTAATAGAGAGTCGTTCATTTATGCTGTAGCTTCCAGATAATTTACCATGATTATCTCAGGTAGGTCTTTCAGCTTTATTGACAACAGAAACATACAAGAAATACATAAAACCAAGCCACAAATACTTCACCTTTATCTTCTGAAGATTTATTCAAAGAATCTAAATCAAATCACATGACAAAATAATTGCATTGCTAGCCCAGTTTTGCATTTCATATTAAAAAAAAAAAGTTTAAGAGAATGAAAACAGTATTTCTTGAAGTTTTATCAAAAAGTAAGAATGGCATATCATATAGAATGCTATAGCGAGGATGCTTTTCTCTGAAGATTTGTTGTTCATCGAAGGCAGAGAAATATAATTTCATCTTTTTGAGTAAGAAATGTTTCCTTTCCAACTTGAAGATCCAACTTAGTACATGATATAATAGTTTTCTCTTCCTAAATTACCTGGATGTGCTGAAAATTAGAAAAGAAACATGGAAATATTTTGACTGTAGGAATTCTAAATAATTTGTTTCTTCCTTCATTGAACAAAAAAAAAAATCGTCTGTATTCTTGCTTGCTGAACCTGAGGTATTGTATAGATATCCAGCCTTATTTTACATCAAATAAACCCAACAAGAGGAAGCACACATTGGGGTTCATCATAGGATGGCAAAGGTGTGACAGTAGGGCACTTTGAATATGTCATTCACACTTCTCACACTTTGTGTGTCAGCTGTAAGCTCTTCTATTCATTTTCAAAACAAATAGTCTCAGCCTGTCTCTCTCCTGATGGGGACTGCTTTTACATGCTGAAATTCTGTCTTTCTTAAAATCAGCAATAGTTTTGACACTGAATTCAATCAGTTTTTTGATCATTTTAATGATCAGTTAATGATTTCACTTGATCTCTCTATCCTGGTTTATACACTCAGACGAACACTTACCATTCCTATCAGTCAAGTAGTGAACTATGTCCTATTTTTTTCTCCCTTTTTAACAAATCAAAGTGTTTGATTTGCTCTCTGCCAACAGAGCTAGGAATAGCATACCCTCAGTCTCTTCGTGCCCTGATTTGCAGTGTATTGTATGTTACGAAGGTGTGGAATTGGATTAAAAGCTACAGCACAGTGCTCTGAAGATAAACCCACTGCAGGTGTGCAGCTTAATAGGATTTTAATTTGGTAACAAGTGAACAAAAAGCAGAAGCCTAGAATGGGATTTTCTAGATGAAGAAAAATGCTATTCATGCTGAGAGAAAGCAAGTGTAAGCTCCCTGATAAAGAATAAAGATCTGGCCAATGCTCTCTAAGCTGCACTTTTATAGATTATGGCTTGTTCAGAGCATCTCTGTTACTGCCACCACTTTCATCCTATGTGTGTTTTGTTTACTGTAGCCTTTCATCTGCCACATTTCCCTGCTAAGCCCATGTGTACAAATCTTCTCTCTTGCTCCCTGCCCTCTACATTTTTTTTCGTATGAAACCGATGTTTTCCTCAGGAGATGCCACCAACCTGGAATGTATTCTGTTTTCAAAAGTATTAACTCTATTTATTAATTCTCTGTATTCATTATTTAAATTATATTTAAAGGTAAGATTAATAAACGTACTGCGCTGTTCAAAATAAATGAGAAAAAAACCAGTCTCTCTGCTGAGGAGTCTAATTTATATTCAGCATCAACTAGGAATGGAAGACCAGAAACAGATGGAGAAGGAAGAGGAAGAATGAAGGTGACAACTAAAAGATCATGAAGGGATCTGCTAAGCTGCACATATTGGTGCTGCTGATAACAGGGTAAGGATGGGAGATTTCTTTTCTGATTTCTGTTACCAGTCCTCCCTCATATTTTTCCAGGGTTTTGTAGCAAGACTGAGTGGTTAGCACTAATTTCAATGAGCTGAGTGTGGAGGTGCGATGAACAGATTTTTTTTTTTCCCCACAGCATAACAGGCTGTAGAGAAGGCATGGAAATACCGTGTGGAACAAGATTAAAAACTACAGAGGTTGGGTGGTGCTGGCAATGGATGGAGTGGAGGATGGGAACTGATGAAAAGCTCTGGGTTGCAGAAAGCTGCCAAGCCTGCCTAAGGTGAAGGAATTAAAAGCAAAAATTATGAAATAAATGTGAGGCAATATGTCAGGCAGCAGAAATGTGGTCCAGGAAACAGCGGTGTGGCTGGTGGATGCTGCTATGGCTGCTGAGGGTTTAGACACCCAACAGAATGGGCTGTGGCCAAAGGGGGATTAGTCAAGATCAGGGACAGATGGTTCCTTGGAAGTATGATGATGATTTTTGGTGCCCAAAAGTCACAGAACAAAAATCCTCATGCAATGGAAATCTTGTCAGAGTATCTACAGAGATGACAATAGAAACAAAGCAGTGGGTGATAAGAGATGCTTTTGGCAACTGTTTTTTTCAGCAACAAAAGAAAGAATCTGCAATGGTTGAGGTTGGAGCACCACCCATCTGAAGAGCATGAGTGGGCAGAAGTGCTCACTCTCACAGCTCCTGAAGCCCTTTTGAGCTGCAGGTTAAAGTTTTTCAATTCCATCACAAACTATAAGTACTTGAACCACAATGTAACAGGTGCTTACTAGAATCTCTTTTCATCCCACTTATTAGCATCTTGCACACAGACTGGTAGAATCAATCATCTGTTGGGTTCTTTGCTCTCTAAGCTTCCACACTTTGTCTGTCATTAACTGTGTTTTTCCCTCATCCACACCTTGTCCCAAGTTCTCATACTCCTCCTTTCACATTTTACACCCTTCCCCTCTTATTCTGAAAGGGATTATTCCTCATCCCTCATGGTCAGCTACAAAAAATTCAAAACTGATACATATTTATAAGCACATTACTTACAGAGCCCAAACTTGGGTCAAGCCCATGTCTGACAAGCCCTGCAAAAAGCATTGCAATGGGCATAGGACCCACAAAAGGGAAGAGCACAGGAAATGGGCAGATAGTGAATAAGATTTTAGTGGTTCATTTCCTCATTTCTGACCATCAATGATTTAGAGCTCTCTTGCAATTTGTCAGCACAGTTTACATTTTGACATAAAGGTGGGATGGCAGGATGGCTCATTATTTTACATCTGAAAAATAACAAAAGCTGTTAAATATGCCCATCAGACATATAAATAATTTTTGGTTTGTCCTCTGTGTGCCTGCTTTCTCCCCTCCAATTTTCTTTGCTGAACTGATCTTAGCATACCTTATATTAATAAAAAAAAAAAAAAAAAAAACTGGGGTCCCCTAAAGGTCTTTATAATTAATAAAGATGTTTTTAAAATAGTCAATTTACACTCCTGTGCTAGTGTACGGAAGCTGAATACCTCTTGGGAATAAAATTACTATAGTAGTGTCATCCCAAAACCATAATTTTCTCTGTGAGTCTTGGTGCCATTAACATAGGTCTTTCACAGTTTTCTGGAAAACACAAACTCTCTGAGACATAAGACAAGTGCTCTTACTGCATGAAAACAGCTGAATGTCTAATTCATCACTTGCATTAACCACAGAGGCTTGATCCATGTTCTCACGTGTTCTTGCATTTTAGCCTTGTATTCTAGAAGACTTAGAGTCTATCTTGTTTTCTACCTGTATGTCACACCTTATGCTAGTAAGTTTGGAACAGTGGACTGACAGCAAGAAAATCTGGTAGAGCAGAAGGGTCTCAAAGATTTCATATTTCTGAAGGTACTTAATATCTTTTGATAAAAGTAACAGATAAGTGGAGGGAAGAGAGCCTCTCAGTGCTTCCAAAAGTGAGGAAAGACCACACTGTGCCCTCTCTTTTTTGATCCTTGAATTCTGTTTGCCAGCTAGCCCATGGCCCGCTCCCAGCCCACCAGAACAGCCCTGCTTTTCCTTAGACAGCACTTGGGGAGTCAGAAGGAGCTCCAGAGGTCTGCTGGAAACCTAAGGAAAGAATCAGGAACCCTTGGTGTTGGGGAGGTGGGTGATGTTGAGATTATAATCCCTTGATACCATTGTGGGGTGGGGGAAGGATGTGGAGGATGCTTCGTGAGTTGGAGTCTCAGTGACATTGTACACAGCTCCATGCAAACCTGGATTTTGTTAGTTCTTCTTTACACGCATAAAAAACCCCAATCAGCCACACACCTCCCAATCTGTCCTAATTTGCCCAATTTATAACTTTCTTCCCACAATTTTCTATTAAGTTAATGTTAATTTCACCTTGCTGACAGTGGTTGTGTTCACCAAACAACTCAGAACTCTGGAAAGCATTGCTTAATCCAAAGTTATTCTGGTTCTGCATCACAAGAGCTGTCTGTGGAGCACTGGCTTGAGGTTCCTCCTCAGAAAAACAGGCCGAGAGGTGGCTGGGGTCGTAAACACACAGAACAGGGACCTCATTTTGCTTTGAAACCAAGGCATTTCCTTCTTCCTTCTCCTCTTCCATGTAGGATTGGAAAATGTGAGCCGCAAAATCAACAAGTAGCATGTTCAACAAAAGCCAGGATCCTAGGTTTAAAGAAAAACAAAGATAATTATGAAAATCTCTTCATTTGCTTGTCTTTATGATGTGTTCTTTTTGGAAGGGTTTCATTATAGTAATAGGCTAGATAAAGTAATGTACCCGCACTTATCAAACAACACTTACAAAATTATGTACTTCCAAATATCCCAGAAAAATAGGCACCAATGCGAATTTTAAACAAAAGCAATTTTTTCCTCCCTTATTTAGCTAGAGAGGAAAGTTGTGAATATTCACTTTCCTGTTCAAGTTCCTCCTCCACATTCACTTCTACTACAAGGTTTATTGATAACTGCACATTATCCCCATTCTCCCCTCAGACACATAAATCATTCCACCTTTTCCCAAGCAAAACCTCCTACAGCCATCTCTGTGTTTTGTGTCTATGACATTAAATGGTCCACCTCACAACTCAGACTCTAAGGGACAAAAGCCAAGAGAGACTCACTGAGGCCCTTGACTTTAAATCATACCTTGGTTGAAAGCCCTTATAGTAAAAAGTAGATCATCTTTCATGCCATAAATCTGCATTGGAATTCATCAAGCAATTAAAAACCTCTGCATCCCACAAACTAGTTTATATGGACATCAACAAGGAGATGTCACAATTTATATTAATGACCACAGTTTACAGAGCTTTAAAAATGAAAAATACCCCATTTTGATGTTACATGTGTCTGAGAAGCTGCTGCTTCTGCTGTTCATCCTTTTGAGGATCTTTAAACTATAGGAAAGTGGGAGGAAGTACTTGTTTACCTATGGAACAAGGAAAGGGATTTTTATAGTTGGAGTTGAAAATATATAGATTTGTTACCAGTCGTCCAATAGCATTTCTAACACTCTTACAGTGTTTTTTTCTTTTCAACATATTCTCTAGGAGTAAGCATGAAACCAGAGCTACCACTCCAGTTGTCTTTTGGGATAATACAGAGGAACACAGCTCTCAAAAGGAACCAGGTTGAAGCAACCTGCTTGCAAAAGAGACACGCACAGCTCAGTCCCCATGGCTTGGCAATGCATCCCTGAATGCCTTGGAAAGCAACAGAGGGGTGTGAGCTGATGTGAAACTCCATGAGGGAGGCGTGTAGAGGCACATTTTCTGGAAAGGAGAAGGAGCTGAAGGAGCTGTGGAGGTCCCATTAGCCCTGAATGCTCTAGCACTCTTGCTCCCTGCTGCCTTACAGCAGGGGTAACTGCAGGGTTCCTCTGATCTCACTTGGGCATCACCCAAGTGGAGGCTGGGCTGGAAAAGGGTGAAAGTCAATCCAGATTGAGAGGAGTGAGTATGCCAGTGTATTAAGTCTGCTGGATGTGGCAAGCTGGAAGGCAAGAGATCAAGTCAGAAGTAAGATTCGTTTTGGTTACTGGATTAACATGACACACATTTCCCCAAGTAATTGTGTTTCCTCGGTGTGAATGCTACATAGTTGGTATTTTGAAGAAATGCTGAGATTTCAGACATTTCTGGAAAGCAGTGATCCCAAGTACAGAAATTTTACACCAGATGGCTTGTTAACAGAACTGCTTCAGCCTGTCTGCTAAAACTCAGTATCCTAAAGAAACAGAAATATGAAGAAAAAAAAAAAAAAGGAAAAAAGGGACACTGATATATCAAATATAACATCTTAAAGAGTAAAGAAAGAAGATAATAATAATCACATTATTGAAGCATCACAGCAAAATATTTTAAAATATTTTTAACTCTCATATTTGAAATAAATGGAATTTTAGTGTTACTGAAGTATAGTAGGAAAACTGTTATAAAATGGGCAAAAATGTAATTTGTAATTAGTTTAATGAAGTCTCAGCAGACCAAGAGATGTGCTCCATCCATTGTATCCCATCCATCAATACAACTGCAGAACAGGGAGGCAATTCATTAAACTCTTCATGTGGTGCAAAGAGGGAAGTGGATTTAATCATCATGGGGGATTTCAATAAACATTGTGCTTCCAGTGCAGTTCTTGGAATGCATTCTCAATTTATTCATTGCCAAAAATATTGCATGTAACACTGGAGAGTTTTGTGCTCAACTCCTCTGGAGAGAGAGAAAGGACTGATTATTTTACTGTTACTTTAATGCAGCAGCTGATGTACGAGGGACCCTACTGTGTTATGTTCCCTGCAGACACAGAACAAAACTCTGATCCTGCTCCAGACAGTTTACAAGTAAACAGAAGGCAAAAGGCAGCAGCTTGATGCAGAAGAAGGGTGTGTTTATACATGCACAAGCACACGAATTAACGGGGTAATAATACTGAGGAACACAAAAGGCAACAACCTTGACATACCTCTTTTGTTATGTATTTATAGCAAACACATGAAAGTATGGTTTTGAAGGGGCATTTCAAAGAAAATAATGAGGTTTCCCTTGGCTATTTGTATGAAGTTGCATCCAACAGATGAGCTAAAAATATGAAGGTGCTCCTTTAAAAATCTAAAAGGCATTTCACACAGTTTGGGATTAGATGCAACTCACAGGAGACAGTACATTTCTGCAGAAATGGCACCTCTGCAGGGTGTTAGAAGGGAAGAAAAAGGCAGGGTAGAGATTGGGCTGATTTAAGGCATGTTTGTATCACTTCAAATCCTCTTTGAGTGAACACAACTGCACAATTCCTTCCCTTCTCCTGCCTTGCACTGGTGTATGATGGATTTGATATTTGACAGCTCAGAGCCCTAGGACAGAGAGAAAAATAAACCAGCTGAAGAAGTAACTATTTTTCAATCAGTTTAATACCTTCAACAGGTGTGCTGCTGGTTGGGCAAGCACTTAGGTGAGTGTAAGATATAAGTAATAGGAGCATATATCTGTTGTCAAAAGAACTAACTGCCTTTTTGGCAACTAGTTATTGCAGTGGCTCTGCTCTGGCTGTATTATACAGAAAGAACCTGGGGGATTCAGAGCTATCACTTGAGATGTCTGGAATGCTAATGGTTTGGAATTTTAGTGGCCCCAGATCTCCAGCAAACCATTCAGCTCTTGTATGGAGAGAAAGCAGAGTCTCTCACCTCAGGCTTCTGTTTCCCTGTTTCCCCACAAATTACAACTTCTGCCCAAAGAGGGAGTCCTGGCTTTCCTGCCATCTACAGCTGCATGCTCCTACTCTCCTCTCTTCTGCTCATCCTAGAGTTTTGCTCAGAGAACTGGTTTGGTCAAAACCCGATCATTTCATTTCCCTGACCTGTCTAGCTACATCACCAGAAGAATGGTGATAAAAGGAAAGGAGCAGGGAGAAGAGATGCCTCTATTAAATGTTGCATGCATTTATGTCAAGTAAAATCAGAGAATCACAGAAACTCAGAGTAGTTTGGGATTGGAAGGGACCTTAAAGACCCTCCAGTGCCAACCCCCTGCCATGCACTTTCCAGAGATTGCTCAAAGCCCTATCCAACCTGGAACACTTCCAGGGATGGGGCATCCACAGCTTCTCTGGGCAACCTGTTACAGTGCATCACTACCCTCACAGTTAAGAATTTCTTCATAATATCCAGTCTATACCCGCTCTCTTTCAGTTTAAAGCCATTCCCCATTGTCCTGTCACTACATCACCAGCTCTCATTGGCCCCTTTAGGTAATTTTTGATCTGTTGCCTCTGCTATCTCAGCTCAAAATGGGGCCTATCAAATTAGAGTCGCAAAGATCCTATTTACCAAAACTGTCTGTCCTGTTGATGGTCAGAATCTTGCCTACATTGCTCAGTAGGAGGTTCCATTTCAACATGAAATCTGATGCCTGCTCTTTAAATGCCTCTTTACTCTTGCTTGGCTGCAGATAAAGAAAAAAATTGGTTTATTATATAGTTGGTTAAAAGAATTCCTTATTGTGTGGCAGACTATTTCCCTGTATAAACTGCATACAAAGGTGAGAAAAGCAACAAACATTTTTTTTTTGCTATTAGAATCCTAAAATATCTTAGGTTGAAAGAGATATTTTTTTTGATCTCTTGTCCAAAGCATGGCCAGCTTAGTTCAGGCCCTGTCCAGCCAAGTTCTCTATATCTCCTGGATAAAGATTCTACAGCTTTTCCAGGCAACCTCTTCCTAGGCTTAATTATTCTAATGGTAATTTTTTTTTTCTTTGTATCTATTGGAAATTTTCTTTGCTGCAACTCGTGTCTGTTGCCTTATGGCCTGTAACTGTGAATCCCCAGGAAAAGTCCCACTCCATCTTCTCTATACCATCCCATGATGCAGCTGAGGATTATGTGCTATGGAGGCACTACAGAATTTCAAAGTACTATTCTTCATTTAAAAAGCAAAAAATAAAAGTGAATAATTAAGCCAAGTAAACACAGTTTACTCTACTTCTTCAGAAAGGAGAAAAAAACCCCCAAACTCTAAGCACCACCCAAAACCCCATTTTAATTGTTAAGGTAACCAACCAAATGCAGCAGACCCAACACGGTGACACAAATCATGAGTGAGTGAAGGTAGAGGGGTGGTAGAATTGGTAATCTACTGAAAGGTGCATGTGTGAGGATGGTCATACTTTAAACTTTCTCAAGAAATAGAGACTTTCTACTAGAAGTTCTAAGTAACTTAGTACTTAGTCCTTAGTTCTTGCTAAAAGTCAACAGTTGGTGTTCTCTTCATTTATACCAATGTATTACCTCTCAATTCAGGGGCTATGATAATATATGTCTATTAAATGAGAGCAGATACCAAAACCATTCAAATAGATGTATGCACAGAAATATCCTTGTAGTTGTTTGCACAGATGGAATTTTTATATGCCAATTAATTCTCCCTTTTTCCACAGCATGCATAAATTGTATTTATGCAAATCTGCAGTCTGGTCAGGTTGCTAGTGTGCAGTGTAGCTCTTGAAGACAAGTGACAGACAGCATGTAGAAGGATAAATTATGTGATCACTCTTTCTATTCTGAAATGATTAATTTTATACCTTAATAACAAAGGTCTGGAGATCTGAAGAGAAAGAGCTCAGGAGATCCCGAATATCTGTGGAAGATGTCAATGAAGAAATGAAGTTTTTTAAACCTGTGAAATACAGAAGGGAGATCATTACTTGAAGTGATTGCCTTTTGGTTTGTTTCTGCAGTTTTAAGCTTCTTTTTTTTTTTTAATCTTTATCTTAAAATAGATAAAGACATCTATTTCTAGCATTATGATTAATATACCATTTCTTTTGTGAGGTAGTAGTACCCTATTTTGCAATCAGTCAGAATTCATGTTTATGTCCAGCATAATTGCACTGACCTAGTCATCATGGCAAAGGTGACAAGAAAAAGCAGTTCCAATGACAAAGCAGGAATTTGGTTAGGGACAATGCTAACTTACTTATCTGAGATTTTATGTGGCTGAGAAAAAAAATAATTTTGGTCTGGCTGTTGAAGGGAGAAAAAAAGTTTAAAACAATAACAGAAAGTGCAGAATATTCTGTAGACCAACAGAAATATGGATAATGTTGCCACATATCAGAGCAATTGTTTCCCCAAAAGTTTGGCACGTACCACCCAATGCCAAAAGGTAAATTGCACCTCCCTGAATTTATACCCTTCTAATTGAGACCTCTACCTTCAAGAAAGCATATGGATAAGTTCAGTGAAACCTTGCTTATTATGAAGGACATTTTGGAAAATCAATGAAAACAGAGAATGCAATAAACCCGCCTTGGGAAGTCTAAGAATATTGATAATGCAATGGAAAAATGTGTGCGAGTGTTCTATGCAGTGGTTTTAGGTTCAGTATGTGTATATATATTACCGAAATGGTTTTCCTGATGGTTCTGTGAAGCAGGCAAGTTATTATTCCTACTGAAAGCAGTCACAGGAAGTCTGTGACAAATCACTTGTCAGTGCATGAGTCGATGATAGACCAGGAAAAAAGAGCTGAGGTTCCCCTGGTTAGTTCTGTGCACAGATGATCCAACTCGTCTATCTCTTCTTAATATTTTAAATGGCAGACGGTTAATCTAAAAATTAAATTGCCATTCTATTCCTTTTCATTAAGCTGTCAAATCATTATGTCATGGCTGCATACAAATTTTTTTGTTTACATCACAACATTGATCCCACAGCCCACAATACAGTAAAAGGACACAAAAGCTAAAAAGCCTTGTCTAGTTCAGCATTCAGTATTTTAAAAACTGGCCACAAGAAATGATTTTGTGTGCTTCAACTAGTAGCAGAGGAAAATGCAATGATTGAAAAGATCTTTCTTGTCAAAAGAAACCATGAAAAAATATCCCTGCTTGTCAACCTTCTTCTAGGAGATACATAATTCAGTAACACAAACCCCACTCCTGCTGTCACAAAAAGCTTTAAGAGAGTCAGAACCAAAAGCCTTCAATTCTTAACCTTTAAAGTTAGGAAGATATCTCATGCTCCATTCTCAGTTTTATTGTCTCATCTCTAGCCCTTCAGTTTACAGAAAGACTGCAATTCCCAGTAAGGCAGATGTCATGAATAAACAAGAGGAAATGCTGAACCTTTAGCAATGACAAGCTAGTGCTTGAGAGGAAAGACAATAAATACCAAAAATTAATTACATTTTAATTGTATGTTTTTCTGCCGCTTCTTTAGATTCCTAGACTTCTCTTGAAAGAGGTCTTTAGTCACATCCAGAGATTTCTCATTGAAGATGGCATGCAAGCCTGATCGCAGAACAGAGACTGTGCTGTTGTTGTTCAAGAGTGCTCTTACTGTCTGTAGAGAATAAGTAAACAGTTAATGCCTTTCATTTTCTCAAGCCCTTAACTCAGCCAAACCAGGGGATTTGAAAAAGGAAAGCTTCCCTTATTCAATACTTATTCAATACTAGGCTTCATATGACCAGTCTCCAAATTGGGAGTGTAGGGGGCTATAGGATCAAAGGAGATAAATCTGAAGTTGTCTTCAAGAGAGTTTTGTTCTGGGAGATGTTCTTTTCAATGATGCTCTATGTTGTCTGTGCTGGAGCAGACAAGGCTAACAAACTTGAATTATCTGGGCAATTGCCTGGGCAATTTGCTTTGCCTAGGGTTATTATAATTGCACTAAATAATGATATTTTGTCTAAAGCATGGAATGGTGTATCAGGGATAACTTTCCTTCAGTGTTATCTCTCCTTAATTCATGTTGCAATTTAATTCAAAGGCAAGTTTTCTCAAGCTGCTATAAGGCTTTGAGAGAGCAAAAATAACATTAGAAATACAATATTAGTTGAAACAGTATTAGTTGGTATTTTATCCCGTTTATCTGCTTGAGTCATTTGTGAATGAGTCTGTCTCCCTATTTCATCCCAAAAATTATTAATCACATAGATATTGCAAACAATTTTCATCATTTATCATAATCTCTTCACTTTTTAAAATTAGTTGCTAATATCACACAATATTCCTTAAGATTCTTGATGAAACAATGAAAACAGTCAAGAAAACTAAATCTGAATCCATTAAATTTTGTTAACAAATACATTTAGTCTCTCACTTCCATACTGAAATCAGTAAGATCTTAAAGCCTTTTTTGGACTTCAGGCTTTCTGTGAATAATTCTTATCCAGTTGGGCTTTTCAGAGGAAAAATATGGTTTGTAAAATTCCAGAAAACTTCAGGATTAATACATGTTTTAACAAATCCCATTCACCAGGTGCTTAATGTGACTCCACAAGCAGCAACGGATGCAGCTGACCGTTTCTTTGCAAAAATTGCCAATACAGCTCTTTTTCATCTCTCTGCTAACTTTTTGAAATACCAAACCCAATCTGATTCTCACTCGGCAATCTCCTTCATATAAGTTAAAGACAAACACATTCTTCTTATTTCACTTGGAGTTTCAAGTGACAGAAGAAGAGCCTGCAAAAAGAATACATGACCCAAAGGCTGGGAGCTACTGGGGCAGCATCTTCAGTAGGCTGCTAATACCTTGCCCCAGCACTTCAGACTGGTCCCTTTAGACATTGGATTTCACTATACTGAACATCATTCTCTAAAATTACTGAGAGACAGTCCTCTCAACACTCAAATACAACTTACCAGAGTCAGGAATCCGCCCCAGAAAATGACAAACATCATATTCACATTATTTTCTCACAGGGAATTTGCACCTTTTTATGCTCTAATTATTTCTACATGTCCAGGTAGTAGCAGCTGTCAGCCTGCTTTATCTACACATGGTGGGAAAGTTACCTTTTTTCTTTTGAATGCTGACCCTGAAAAAATTGTTTTCTCACCAGAAGGCTGAATTATTGTGAAGTACTCTACAAGGGATGGTGTGGTTACAGTGTTCAGAGGCTGCAGCTGCACAGTGCCTCTGTAGCACTTCTCATCAGGAGCACTCTTGCCTGCTCTGACCATCAGTCTTTACTTGAAATTTCAGATGCATTTTAGACAGAAAACTGAGAAGGTTGATTAGAAATATTAAATTACTCCAGTGTGAGAAGATGAGATAAACTTCACCTTCAGAGAAATAACTGAGGAAGTATGTGATGGAGGTTTGCAGGAAGAATTGCTTGAAGAAAGGTAGAAATTTTAAAATAATAAAAGAAAGTATTTTTTAAATACAACAAATAGTTAAACCTTGGAACTCAGTACCCCAAAATGTCAAGTACAGTAAAACTCTTATACTTTTCCCTTGTGTTTTGAAGAGGCTCTAGAGAAGGTACAAACAACATTTACTTGTGAGAGCTGTAAGTGTAAATTAGACCCTGGTTCTCAGGTCTGCTGTCTTCAATTTGTGTGGGTTAAACAGTGTAAAAAGGATGTAGAGCACCCAGAGGCTTCTCCTATGGAATTTCCCCCAATTGCTGAAATTCTCTTGCCCTAAATCTTGAGATTGTAAACACAGTTTTGACTCTGCAGCTTTTCCACACATTAAGAATAAGGAAGGAGGACTGAAAGAGTTACCAACAGCCCTTTGACATCATGGCTTGAACACAAGAAGAATTATTTAAAGTCTGAGTATGCAAATCAAATGCAAATGTCTGGAAATAGGTGATCTTGGATCATGGTCTTCAATGCATAAGAAGACCTGTTAGAAGCACATAAAGCTGAGATGTTCAGGTATTAGTACCTCCAAGGGCTGCTGCAGTAAACTGTGGAAACTGTGAGTACTCAGTAGTTCATGGAAGTCAACTTTTTACCTGGGTAGGCACCATTATGCATGTCTGTGGTTTGGTTTTGGGTTTTTTTGACTGTTTTTGTTTTTGTTTTTGTTTTTGTTTTTGTGGGGTTTTGTTAGTTTGTTTTGGCTTTTGTTTGTTTTGTTTTCATTTTTGTTTCCAGTTTTTTGTTGTTGTTGGGTTGATTTTTTTTTGGTTGGTTGGTTGGTTTTTTAATGAAGAGGAGGGAGTATTCTGTATGCTGCTCACAATGATGTTTTCCCATAGAGAAAAGTTACATTTAGTGGTCCATGAACCTACAGATCCTCCCATCCCTCCCGTCCTCCTTCCCTTTTTTTCTCCCTGCTTCCCTTCCTCCATCTGAGTAACAATTCAAATTTGATGGCATGCTGGGAAAACCTTCAACATATTTGAAGGAGAGAATATACCACCTGTCATCTTTTTCTTTCTTCCCTGTTTGTGACCTCCCTTTTTCTGCTATAGCCCAGATCACCTCAAAACCCAAGGATTTGGAAGGATCCAAGGACAACACTGGAAGGAATGCTCCAGTACGTGCTCTCGACTGACTTTGACATGATACTGGAAACTGTCATCTGACCCTTCCAACTACTGTGTTCTCTTCTCCATGGGGTACCATCAGCTACAACTCAGAGGCTTTCAGAAGAATCCAGAGGGAGGAAAATGTCCCCTCAGCACACTTAACAGTGTGGGAAGAGATGGGTAGGAGTGTGAGCAATGACATGGTCGATGTACAATTAAGGACATCCACGCTGCTGCTCTTCTTCTACAATGGAGCATTTCAAAAATAGTGCAAACTGCAGGAAGGAATGAGATTCCTAGATTTTTTTTTTCACAAATTCTAGAACATACCTTGACCATGTTGCAAAGGTCTGTCTGCCTCCTGAGCCTTTTTACAAACTCTTTAGCTTCTGTTAAAGAAGAAGAGGTAGATGTTTCACATCATTAATATTTTACAGTCTAAAATAAATTAATGAAGACAGATCTTTTAAGTTAGAAAGTAGTTCCCTAGGGGAGTTTTGGAAGGTAATGGAGGGCACAGCAGGGCCACTGAGCCCCTGGAATGGCCTGGGGACCCCTGCAGCTTGCAAGGAGAAGCTTCCCAGCCGACCACACTTTCTTCACTGAGAATCTATTAATCCATGATGAACAGGAAAAAGTCTTTCAATATTTTCTTGCATTTAATACTTCCTAATTAAGACTAATGCTCTTTTACTTGTATGGTTTCAGGTTTCAGAATGAAAGCAATTCTAAATCTAAACCTGCTGTATTTTGTTTAGATAGTTTACATTTCCACCTTTATGCTTCTATAATTCTGCAGCACTGTTGATAGGAGTTGGTTTCTTTTGTTCTATTTTTATCCTGCTTTATAATGTATTATATGTAATTATCAAAAGCATGGTCCAAGAATACCTTTCCTCAGAGTAAAATAAATAACTGTTTCTCAGTTGCAGGAAAATCAAGTATAAAGCAACTTCTGTAGAGAGACAATGATTTTCAAGCGAAAATTTGTTTTTCTATTATGTTTATCCAAATCAGAAAGACCAGGATGTATATACATAGGGTCACAGCTGATTAATTGCATAGACTTCTATGCACATACATGTTAAAAACACATTACTGTGCTTGCTCTGTCAAGCATTCCAATGTAAGAAATGTCAAAATTAACTCTGTCTGCAACAATGAGCATATGAATCCTAAGACAAACTTTTGCCTACACAGGAGCCCTGCTTTACCACTGTGGACTTGGTCATCACTCAGTGAGCAACTGAGCAACATGACATTTTAGTCAGAATCTTCAGCTTAATAATAGGTATAAATATCTCTGTGTGTGTACATGCTTACAAACACACACATGTATTACACCACACCTGTGTAGGGAACAGATTTTTCCAATCATCTTCTAATATCAGTCATATTTTCCCTATGCAACTATGGCTTTTTTTTAATTTTATATTGGACAGCTACGGCCATTAATTAATTTATCAGCCATTTATAAAGACACTTGTAAGAGGAAGAGAGCCAGTAATATCTGAGTTTCAGAGGACATGCTGCATATTATTGGTCATCTACACAGCCAAAGCAATCATGGCAAGTGACAGATCTGTAAAAAGATAAAAAGTACATTTCAACTTATCATGAATTGGGAATACTTTCGGCTGAAGTTTGTTCTGACACATTATACAAGACCATTTATTTTTAACTGTATCCCAACTAACTCTAGTTGTTGCTACTATCATTGTTACATCAGGTATTATTTTTAAATAATGTAAGAGTTTTGTAATACAATCTTCTTTGCAGTTTAACCAAATATTATTTTTTAAAATATCTCTCTTATTCAAACCTACCATTAGACTTGGATGTCTGGAGCAGTAATGGAAAACCTCCCAAAGGATTAAGCATCCAACTTTTAACATTTTCACTGAATGATCTGATTGAGTCTATGTGTTGTGCAGGCACCTCCTCCAGGAAGTCTGGAAGTAGGATGTTCTCCAATTCCTAGAATACAAATTCATGTTGCTGCGCTTGACTGGTGTACCACAGACATTTACAGCAGCATGCAATAAAATTAAATTGATAATTTAAATGTAAGTGTAAAGAAACCTTTTTTTCCCTTCCAGTTAAGCAAGAGCTAAGCTACTTTTTTAGCAGAAGGAAAAAGATCCTAAGAGTAAATGTTGCTTCATTAATTAATTTCTAGACAATACTTAATGACCTACTGGAAATAAAAAGCAAATTATTTTTATCAGAAAACTGCATATGTTTATGTGGAAGATCACTGATAAATGTAGTAGTGTTCTCAAAGGAAAAGTAACTCTCATAATCTGGAAAACCATAGCCAGTTGAAATTTCAGTCACATAACCTCATGCCAGAACCACAGACCACATTTGTGACAGCACACTCCATTGATATTAGGAACTTTCAAATTAATATCTAGGAGCAAAATGGAAGCTATCCCAAATTCCACTGGCTCCTTTCAAAACCCATACCAGGCTACCTCAGAAGAAGCCAAAAGATAGAAAAGATTGAGAAAATGAAAATCCCATTGTACAGCACAAAAGAAAGAGAGGGCCTTTCTCCTTAGAACTACCAACAAGACACAAACACATAATAGCATAATTACAGCAAGCAAATGTGTGTGCAGTACCTTGAATAGATACCTATCATAGCTTCTTAACAGCTGGCACACATCTGGCAGGCACATCAGTTCTATTCTTTCAGGCTGCAGAGATGTCCAGAATGACATGATACAATCTTCCACCTGTCACACAAAGCCCTTTATGAACTTTCACTGATTTTACACTTGTGGAATGTGAAGTATAATTCAGTAAGACAATACACAAACACAGAAGCAAAGGAATGACCATGGACATGGGCTCTTTGCCTGGGCCCATTCTGGCTGGGCTCCAGTGTAAATGGAAGCACACTGGGGAAGATGCAACAAGCTGAACCTCACCAGGCAGTGCACAAAAGAGGAAAGAAACAAAGAATTGTGCCATGGATGTAATTAAAGATATGTTCCCGTGGCTATGTGTTATGTGCTCAGCTCAGACTTACTGATGTACCAGGATATGCATACAAACTCAGATTCTTGGAGCATGTTGAGTTAATTCAGAATTTTAAAATAACTTGACTGAATGTTCCTCTTGTCTGCAAATCATCATCTACCTTAGCTCAAACCATCAAGTAAATAAGCTACACAGACACAATTTTGCCCTTACAGTTGTTTGCTGTTGTCAGAGTAAATGTTATTAAAGAAAAGGCATACCTTGTCAAGCTTGGTCTCTCTCACCATTTGTAAAATAACTTGACAATAGTTGTAGTAGTCATTGGCAAGCAGTGCAATCTGTTACCAAAAAGAAGGTACAAAATGATCTCACAGGAAAAGAGCTAACTTGTCTTATGGCCACATACTTTGAACGTACCAGTTCATAGGGGTATGTCTCACTTTGCTCTTGCTCTCCAAAGAAGAACTGATTGAAATCAGGAGAAAGGTAATGAAATGTCTCTTGTTCAGTCTTCAGATAAATGACAGATGGATAATACTGCAAATTCTTACTCTTGATGCATCAGAATTTAATTTGGGCAATTAAAAAAAAAAAAGAAAAGGATTGCAATTACTTTGTCAGTTTGGTTAAAGTTATTAAATATTTTCTTGAAATTGCAGGACATGATTTTATAATAAGATTTCTTTCTTTAGAGAAATGCTTGTCTTTTTTTAGAAAATAGAGGTGGGTGAAAGAAACAAGAAGGGCTGCCTAAATATTTAAATCCTAAGTTGTACATGAATTTCTTTTCAAAACCAGTAAATATTTAATGCTATACATATCTTCCATATGTATTTTCCATAGCACTCGTGCCACACTTGTAACCCCCTGGATGAGGCTGCAGATAGTTGGCTGTGCTGTGGGGATGACAGCACATTTCCCACTGGCTGTCCTTGTCACAGCACTCATTATGGCACTCGAGCACTCGGTAGAAGTAAGGCAGACATCCAACCTCTCATTTTTTCCTCACTTTGGTCCACAAAAATTTGTTACTCATGCTCTGCTGGCTGACATCCAACAAGCCTGGTGTCAGGCCATCCCATGTCAGCTCGCTGAGGGGAAAACTGCCACAGGTTAGTCTCACATGTGCCCTTTTCAGTGGGCTGGGATTGTGCTCTTTTTTTCTTTCTTTTCTTGGTATTTAGATATGTCTCATGCCAATAAACTCTGAGCATGTTGAAAAGGCACTGTCTCAGCAGCATGGTCTGTTAACATGGGCCTCGGGCAAGGAAGGTTGTTCTCCACTAACTCCCCTAATATTCAAAAACTGATCCGTCAGACACAATTTCTGCTCCCAGTACAGACAAAATTATTTGAGCTGATGTTAAGACAACGAAAGTATTTATCTAAAGGGTGAATTAGGAGTGGGGGAAGTAAGCATGTAGTGAGATTACACAGACCAAGATTATTTTGAAGAAGATGGGCTAGCTCAGTGTGTCATCAGAACATATTAGAGAGCAATCATAATTAAACACACAGATAAACATTTTGTTATGTCTAATGTATCTGAAACTCACTGTTCCTTTTTTTTGTCTATTCTTCTTGTAATCAGCTGCATTTTCAGAACTCCAGGAACTTCTACTGTGATAAAATATATAACAGAAAAAACAAACATTCAAAAGCTCACTGATTTATTCTGTATTTAGTAAGAAAATTAGCTCAATCTGGATAGACTACACTAGGTCAGAGAATTGTATTTGGGAAACAAACCCCACTCTCTTTCCTGCCATTTGGTAAGCCCATGATTTTCTAACAAATCTGGGACCAACTTCTGAATTTTAAGGTTAAACTGAAACATTCATTTTAATGACAATTGACCAACAGCGCAATGTCTTTCAACTTCTTGCAACAGAACTATGGGTTTGTATTTGTAGTTGCAGTTTGTCTGGAATGGTAATAACTATTACAAATACGAAAATAACAAAAATATTCTAATCCTTTTGCTTAGGTTTCACAGTTACTACATTTTCTGTGTCACACATAAGTTTAGATGGCATTTTGTTTCTGACTGCTTCCCATTTACTTTGCATCTGGCCATGGTGTTCCACACAGTCAAAATTTACCTGCAAAGGCTTGACCACTGGCTTGTTGCTGAAAGCAGGTACAACAGGCTGCTTTCTTGCTGTACTTTCTCCTAGCTCTCTCCATGCCTGTTTTGCTGAGGCTAATGGTAGCAGAGGGAGAGGCAATGCTGCTAGCAAAAGAGACATGCTGCAAAAATTGGATGTCTCCAGTCCAGCCTCCATCTGCTGCTGACACCTGCTCACTGTCTGTGAAGGCTTTTTAAACTCAAGGGTCCTGTTGGATTTGGCTGTTTGGAAGGGTGGCAGGCTAGCTAATCAGATCCTGGCTACTGGGTTTCACTGCTGTGATGCATTACAAACCAGAGTACCACCACAAGTCCTGAAGGGACAGAGGACAAAATCGGACAACTTATCTGCCTGTAAACTCCAGCCACTGAAAAAGCTTCCTCCCCACTCTCTGCCATCCATAGGACTGGCCCTTGCCACCTTTCCCCCTGCCTTACTCCGTGCCATGAAGGCTGAGCTCCAGCAAAACAACAAATCTGTCTGCCCAAGACAGGGCACAACATTCACGCTGAGTATGTGTGGCAGTGCTTTGGTGACTCTTTGCCCCAAACATTTTAGGAGTAGAGACTGGACAAAGCAAACACATGTAAGTAGAGATGTTTCATAACCCTTCTTTCAAATAGGTCCTTCCTGCAGATTTCAAAAGCCTGTGAAATAAAATTAATGAGTATTTTCCAGCTCCTGCTCTCCTTGAGAAGGCGGCCAGCTGTATCTTCTGCTGCTGCTACTATGGCAACACGTATCAGCACAACCCGCCTCCAGTGCGGTGCTTCCCTCGGCTCCCTGCTCCCCTGACACAGGGACGGGGAGCAGAGACAAGGACTCCTCTGTGCCCCAGCAGCCAGCCAGGAGCTCGGGGATGGTTTAGTGCAAATACCTACAGAACACCAACAGACAGCTCTGTGTGCTCCCACTCTTAGCAAAGGGGGCTGGGACTCACCTGGTGCTTGGCTGCACATCAGAGATGCTCACTTCCCCCGGAGAGCAGTGCCTGGGTAAAGACAGAACACACAAATGAGGAGGTGGATGGGAGACGGGGAAAATGGGTGACAAAAAAAAAAAAATCACAAGGAGTTTCACCATGTATCTTGCAGAGTTTGGGTGATGCTGTGGGGTGGGAACTAAAGCTAACATGGGAAATACAACAATGGGGATGAAATAAAGAATAAGAGGCACAAATGGGAAGGAGAAAAGAAAAATGAAAATAGAGAATGGTGAATGTACATGTTGTTGACTGGCAGATTACACAGAGATTAGAAAAGTGAATTTGCTAGAAGCAAAAATCAATTTCTTAAAATGAAAAAATAATAGGCTTGCTTCACTAGTAAGGAGGCTAAACTTTGCCTATTACTTGAATCAGAAAAGCAACTCTTACAGAACCAAAATTCAATGACATTTTTTAAACACTGCTGTACTCTGAGCCAGATCAGGTACCTTTTTAGGAAGAGCTTGTCCTCAAAGCTCCCATTCCAAGAGGGAACATATTCTATTGTTATATAAATCAGTGAATACCAGATTCCCTCATGTCTATAATACATTTGGAGACCTCACTGACTACAGGTGCATATATTTACACTATTTTCATAGCACCATCATCAGAGCTGTGCTACGCATATCTTCAAAGAACTGAAGATTTCTAAATGAACCAATTCACAGATGCTGTGTAAGACCATCCTCATCGCTCCTTGTGTGAATATCTTCCAAACCAAACACATCCTAAGTCTCATTGACTACCAAATTGCAAATGCCTCCTCTGTATTTAAAGGCAAACCATTATAATCTCACTGCTATTGATACCAACAAGCATAGCTCCCAAGCTGACAAATCCTTCAGAAGCTCCTCACTACCAGCACCCTATGTCAGTTGCTGGCTGCCATGGTCAAGAAATATCCTTTTCAGTAGTTAGAAAGAGTGGTTCATAGTTTTGAAACCATTCTTTCCTTTGCCAACCCACAGGCTGGATGGATGCCACGGTCTTTCAGCTGGGCTCAAGGAGACACTTTCCTCTCTGGTAGGTGTGACAGAAAAAGCATCTGCATGTTGGATTTCATTCAGGCATGGGAGGGCGCAGTAGTTATTTAGGACACCTTCACTACTGAAACAGATATCCCTGGCCTCTGCCTGAGGGAAATGGCCACAAGCCAGAGAAGTTATTCCATTAGAGAGGTCTGGACAACAGACTGGCATTGCACTGCACTGAAATGGTACATTAAAAATCTTTGTCACTCTGATTTTGAAACTGCCACACAAATACACCCTCAAAAATTGAAATGATAGGTCAAATGCCCTGCTGTGTTTATACATATGATTACTTATAGGAGAACACAATTTCTTCTTGCAGGTAAAAAAGTCTTCAAGTTTTAATTACTTCTTCAAAATTTCAATTTGTAAAGTAAAAAACAATCTAGACTTTTCCATTGCTAGTTTTATCAGTTTTATTGGATCATGAAAAATTTATGGTGATTTCAAAAAGTACTGAACCCTACTGAAAGGACAGCAAAGATGAGTTATTTCCTTCATGACTTATTTGCAAAAAATTTATGAAGTGCCACACAAATGGAAATTAACTCACTTATTTGGTTGAAGCAGATGCTTTTTTTAGTTTGTGACCTAATTATTTCTTTCAGAGTTGTGCTATTCATCCTTCTCTGGCTGTGTTTTGTGCTTTTCTACTGTTTTCTCCCTGTTTTCTCCTGCTGTGCTATATGAGGTACAAAGAAGTAATTGTGACACCCATCTGCCCAGGTGTTGTGGGCCTGCATGTTGGCTTGGGACAGGACATCTACCTGCCTTTAAAGTGGAAGCTGTTCTAACTTCACCTGTCTGGCTTCACTCAACATCTTAGTGTCTTCTTAAAATTGTCTTCAATGAAAGAAGCATCAGACAAGATAATTTTGTAGTTAAGGGATTTTCCTACTGCAGCTAGAAAGATGATCTTTGTCTGAATAGGATCTTTGTATTTTGATTTTTTTTTTTTAATCTGAAAAGCTAAAAAATCATAGAATCATAGAATAGTTTGGTTAGTAAGGGAATGTCAAGGGTTATTCAGTCCAACTCCACTGCCACGGACAGTGATACCTTCCACTAGACCAGGTTGCTCAGAGCCTCATCCAACCTGCCTTGAACAATCCCAAGGCTGGGGATCCACAGGTTCTCTGGCAATGTGTTTCCGTGCCTCACCGCCCTCACTGTAAAGAATTTCTTCCTAATATCCAATCAAAGCCTACCCTCTTTCAGTACAAAATCTTTTCTAGTTCTCCTGTTGGTTCCCCTTAGGTACTGGAAAGTGCTTGGTGCTTATAAGGTCTCCCTGGAGCCTTCTATTCTCCAGGCTGAAGAACACAGACTCTCCCACCCTTTCCTCAATAGGACAGGTGTTTATCTTAAGAACCAATATCAAGATCAGTAGGTGATCTTGACTGGCTGATGTCAGTCCTTTCCCTGGAATGTATATCCTATTCCTTGGCTTGGCCAAATGAAATACAGGTTTTTAGGAGTAGGTGTCTGGGCAGGCACCTCTGCAGCTGGTGGAGAAGAAGGAGGATGCCTGCAGCAGCCAGGGCAGCTCCTATGTGAAACACGACCTACAGGATGCTCCCCAGCCCATAGAGGACATGGCTCATTTCCATTAGGAGGGCCAAAGACAGAAGCTATGCCGGCGTATGTGGTGGGTCTGTCTCCCAACAGTGGCCAAAGTCCTTTTTCTGCACCTGCCCCAAACTCAGCTAACATTGTTTCTTTGGTTCCTCCTACTTTATAACCTTTTTCCACATGTTTCTGGGAGAGAAAAGAACAATTCAAATAATTCTGTTCTTATTCAGCTCTCATATCACCAGAACCATCAGTTTTCCTTTTATGCTCATCAAGATTGCTATTTTAAGTGATGCTGCAGGGAAACACCTTTCTTTCCCTGAAAGGGAAGGACCAGCAGAGACTTAGCCAGAAACCTGCAGTATCTCTTCAACAGTGGACAAGACCTTTCATTGTGGATGTCAAACCTTAGGCTGTTCTGGGTATCCTGGGTACAGAAGAAGCGAAGGACATCACTTCAGTAAATGTGACATGGGAAACCAGCTTCAAATTTCCTACTAATAATTTGTTTAGTCTCACAACAGACTGCCAGTCGATCATCTACAGAACCTGATCCTCTGTCCTGTCTCAACATTTACACTTGTCCCTCTATGGACTTCTGCAACATTACCTGCCCTAAAACCTGTGAAGCAAGGCAACAAACCTATGGGTGTAATTTTTCCATGTTCTTCCAAAGCATTCACTCAATTAAGTAAATATTATATAAAAATATCACCGAAACAATTTCAGCATCACTAGATATGTGGGTCCTTATAGGCTGACTTGTATGCCCCTAGCATTCATGCCACGGAGTAATGCTGTATCTCCATATTAAAGAATGGAAACCTAATTACAGAATGTACCCATATACACACTAAAGTGACCTACAAGACTGTAAGAGAACGAGGATACACGCCTGGTTTTCAAAATCCAAGACATAAACTGCACCTAATTTTTTTCTTCAGTGTAAAGGAGTATAAAACTGTTGCAGAATGGCAGCATTTCCTTTGGTTTTTTTTTTTTCTTCTTTTGTCCCTGAAAAGAAATTCAAGCCTGTGGTTTGTTTTATCTGAACCATGAGCTCAACCATGAGAATTCATTCATTCTTCCTCTCCTGCCTACAACATGCTCTACCCTTTAACCTGCCATAATATCTTACATTCATTTTAGGCTTTTAAATTTTGCAATCAATTTTTACTTGTCTTACACAGTTCCTCATTGATGTTCTCTTACAAGAGGTGATTTTAAAATCAGGTATTTTAAAACCAAGTGAATGAAGTATTTTTGATGTACTATTTCATGTAGTAAAAAACCCAGATAACAGGATTGTGTGTAGGGCTCTTCAAAACAGAGCCGTCATTTATACTTTCATACATTTCTTCATTTAATGAGGAAGGTGATAGAATGTCAAGAAGCCATTTCAATATGGGGTTTTTTTGAGCTCCCATTTAGAGTCTCAACATATTAAGCTTTTCTTTTAGGTTCAGCATGAGTTCCTGCTCTTAAGATCTACATGGCTAAAATGTCCAATTTTTAGGAAATCTAATTAGGCAGTGGCTGTTTCCAAAATGCAGCTGATCTATTAGGGCACAGCATTTAATGGCACAGCACTTTCATACTGTTTATAATGAGAAGAAAAATATAATGCTACTGTCAGTGTTCAACACATGATTTACAGATTTTCAAGGACAGAAAACATATAGACTGTCATGTGACATTTTTTTGATTAAAACATTTTAAAAAACAAACCTGAGATAATTTTGTTCATACAAAAGACAGCAAAAACGTGCATAAAAGGAAGACTCCTTCTTGATAGCTATTCCATCATAATGATATCTAGAAAATTAAAAAAAATATTAGCTGTATGATTTTCAACAAGTCAGCAAATAATTAATCATCCTCTTTTCAAAGCAGATGGTAATTCTATTCAACCAAGAAAAGATCAAGTAGAAAAAGCTACATTTGTTTTTTAAATTCTGTTGGATGATTATTTTCTCAAACAGAAAATAATTACGTAAACTTTTTACAAGCTCCTTTTAATAGTTTTTGTCCTGCAATTATACCCTCTTCTAAATGAAGGAAAACTTAAGCCAGTGAATGGAGTGCCTCAGATTTGTACAGGACAGGTAAGGAGGTCAGGAGCCAGACTCTTAGGAGACAGAGGTCCCCATATCCCCACAAAAGTTGAAGGACTCAGTGCAGCTGCTCCTCGGCCATCTACAGTAGCTCAGTGACTGGATGGCCCATCGGTGTCATGGCAAGCTAAAACTCATGAAAACTGCCAGACCTTCTCTAAGATTTATCAGAGCTCAGTGAGCAACGGAGCCCCCATCTCTGGTACCAAGGTGCTACCAGCTGGCTCCTCCCAGGCTGGGCCACCAGGAGCCAGGGGAGCAGTGCCATGGCTTGGGGCCACCTGCAGCCAGGAGCAGGTAACCTGCTGAGGGGAAGAGAGAGCGTGGAGGGTACCAAACACCATCCCAAATCCTGTGTGCTGTGAGGAGGAGCCTAGGAGTGTCAGAGGTGAGGCACTCCCAAAGTGAAGGATCTCTTGGCTCGAGCTGATAGCAAGTCCAGACTAGTGGAGACAAGTCACAGATCAAGTAAGGGCATGTTCTTCTCAAAGCCCATGCTTGGCAGCTACACAAAATGCTTGTAAAATTATTTAGTTCCAATGACCTAAAACATCCTTTTTCCTAGGCTGGATGTTCAGTGTGCAAGTATAATTTGGATATGAAAAAACATCAAACTATCTGTGCCCTAGAAGAGCAGGAAGGGAAAAGAAAGGACATTTAGGAGGAGGACCTCAAGTCCTGGCCTAGAGATGCAGTGTCTGAAGAGCTCTCAGTAAGGCTGTGATGTCTGGCAGTTATTAAAAGCCAAATTGGAACACTAAGATCTTTTAAAAAACAGTCCAATCTGGAATTTATGTCTTACCAAAGCAGATCTGATGTGGTGGTTTTCATGGAATTAGGTCTATTTTAATGTCCTTGGTTACACCATTAATTACTCTGGATCTTGTGTTGTGCTACAGACTTGCAACCGACAATTCAGCTGCCATATAACAGAGCTGGGTCTGAAAAGCCAGCCACTTTAAAATTTTATTAGAATAGTTATAAATAACATTTTCAAAGAAAGGACACAAATCCAGTACCTGATACTCCCTGCTGTGGTCCGCTTTCTTGTCACCAGGCCTGGGAAAACTAACTGAATAAGCTGTATAAACAAACAGAAAATTAGAGATACTTGTCAAATTCATTCTAAGATGCAAAAATATATCTGACATACTTTTTTGTCTTTAATCACTTAGTTTGCTTTTCATCATTTCCAGGCTAATACCTGTTCTTACATACCTTTCAAATGGTAACCGTTGAACTAAACTCAATCAGGCATTTGCAGATCCAAGGCTAAGTAATTTAAGGGATTATCTCTCTCGGGTAGGATTTATTTTTTTTTTAATAGTTTGCACTAGAAAACAGTGCTTACAGCAAGAGACCCCCTGCAGCCAGGGCAGGATCAATCAGCTGGGGGAACTTGAAGGTGCCCTGATGGTCCCATGCTCTGCCAGACCTTTAAGCCTTATTCATTTAAGAAGGATTTACACAAGGGGCTTCACCTACCCACTTACTCTTGGAAGATGTACAGACAGGATAGGGCCAGACTTATCTGTCTTAAAAGAACCTGAATCATCAAGCTCCAAAGCAACCTTTTGACCACTGTGGTGGTGTGAACTGAGGTCATGCAGCATCTGTCAAGGTTGGGCTCTACAGAGTAATTAGATACTGTCAAGGTAATAATCCACTTCACTACAGTTATTCTACATGACCTGTCCTGTGAAGACAGAGACTAACTCAGGACACTCCAATATTCCCAGTATAGCAGGAACAGAGGATTTACTCACCAATAGCNAAGACAGAGACTAACTCAGGACACCTGGGTCCAGGACTAACTCAGGACACTCTAATATTCCCAGTAGAGCAGGAACAGAGGATTTACTCGCCAATAGTGAGGAGTGAGGAGAGCCTCTGCCCAGCAGCACAGAGCTTGGACTCTGCACAATGTGTTGTTGGTCCAAAGGCCTGATAAAGGACTCATCAACACACGTGTCTAACTTTTGTGATGGGCCTGTTCATGGCATGTTTCTGCATGCACCCACCCCAGCTGCTCCCTTTCTCAAATTGATAGTTTAGCAGCGTCCCATTTTTCTAAAAAGACAGCCTATGAAACTGGGGCTTTTGTGGCACAGGACATCACCTTCCTCCTGCCACCATTTCTTACAGAGACAGTGATTTATTTGGGCATAGGGATAGGGCAGAGGAGCTTAGTAGTGTCTTCAATCACCATAGTTTGATCCACATGGGGCTGGACTGCAAAAGCCCTGGCAGTCCACGCACATGGAGCACAGTCAGGTTACTACAGCTTGGTAAATTATTAATAGCTCAGCCCATTATAAGCTGTGGTAACTGATTACACATGCACTCAGGTTAAACCAGGATTGCTGCAGTCCCTCTCTCCTCGGCTCTTTCCTACAAGGTCCACTCTCTTGCTGCAGAAGGACAGACCATTTCAGGGCACTGGGGAGCTGCACCCCAGCTTGCTGCTTTGGGATGTGTCAGCTTGCACTGCAAAGCACTGGGGTGGTTGAGGCTGTGAGCAAACAGTTGCAAGCACCAGCCCACAGCAGCTCTGGCTCGTCAGCTCTTCCATGTGAGCAGACTCACGCTTCATCTGTCCCAACTTAAAAGTGAAGCACATTAAAGTAAACCACACGAAGGCTTAGCTTACAGGTGGTAACTCAGCCATGCTGGAGCACTGGAAGGGTACAGGCAGGATAGGATTAATCTCATCTATATGGCTACAAGGCAGAGAAGTCTAAGATAGTCGCTGCAGACTACATAGTCAATGGGAAAAAACAAATGGCAGTTCTGAGGCCCCTTTCATCTGAGCTGTCTGAAGTGACTCATTTAGTGTGAGGAAATGCCTAACTACTTATTTCTTTCCAGTGGCTACCTAGAGATTTTTTAAGGTGACAAGCTTCGTGGCCAATGTCTGTGCTGAGCCAGGCAAATTCTACCCATGGCATCAGCTGATGGGTGATGATCCATTAAGCTGTGGTAATAAATCACACTGGATCACTCACTCAAATATTAATTTTCAGCAAAAATGATTTAACGTATCCAGTAAAAAAATTAGATTCAACCGAGTTGAGACAAATGTTTCCCTGGATGGGGTTAGCCACACAAATTAAACTGACTTCAGGTACAACTTGTACTTAAATTATTTTGGGCTTGTGTTAAAACAATGCTTAACAGCTCATACTATGGGAATTACTAGGAAGTTAGCCATAAAAAATAAGAAGTTCTGAAGTCTGAATAAGAAGTCTTGAACAAGAAATAATCACAAGGCTTTCTATCTTCCCAAATTTGTTAAAAAAGTTTGACTAACTATGGGTGCTACTGCAATTGGGATTTCTAAGTGTTAATTGCTCCATGGGTTGTACCAACCTCTATGAAATAGAAAAGTGGAACTGTTAGAAGGAGATTCAGTTCTACATCTGCATTTGTTTGTCTTGGATGACTCTGTAACAACTTTTTAGGGTATGTTTGGAGCAAAATCTCCTCAAGTATACTGAAAAGGGAAAGTATAAAATTATGTAACGACTTAAAGTATCTTTTAGAGAGGGAAGAATCATCTCCTTGGAATGAGTTGTGTAATTTTCTGCTGTTAAAAAGAAAAAACAAACCAAACTGTAAAACTTCCTAAAATATACTGGCGAGAGAAATCTTTGCTAGTGTATCATACACCAGTTCCCTGAAGAAAATAACTCCATCCCAAACAATACTCCTTCCTCTCGCACAAATGCATCTACATAAAGACTTAGCAGAAATACATGAGAAAACGCACAAGCATAATTCATTACATACTCATTCTTCTCTGTTATTTAATGTTTTTTTATACGCAGTGTGTATAGCTCATGATCAGACTTTCTCTTTAGGCATCCCTACTTCTTATCTTGTATATCCTATCTACTCTGTACCTTTCCAAAGGTGGAGGGATGTACTTGAATCTTGAAATCTGGATTGCAGGTTTCAATGTACAGCTCGTATAGTAGCCGACAGGGTACAGTGCATCCTCCACATAAATAGAAATTATCTGCTAGCCTTTAAAACAAAAATCATCAATTGGTTTATTGGTCAGAGTTAGAAGAAAGAATAGTTAGATTTTTATAGTTAATCAGATTTACAGTGAACTCTGTAACAGTCACTCTGATTTTACAGAAGCACAGAATCAAAGGGAGCTACTTTGTTTGTGTTAATCTGTATCCTGGGAAACAATATACTTTTTCATATAAATATTTATATGCATATTCTATGTTTATTTTAAACTTTTAAAGCGCTGTTTTCCCTCTTTTTAACATGTAAGAAATGTCATGTGAGATTCTGCTAAGAAATTAACTACTTCTCATGATTTTTTAAATTAAAACAGTGCAGCTTAGTAATACCATTATAACATTAACCAATACAGACAGTATTAGAATTTCTCATATGCAAAATGTTGTTATATCAAAGGATCTAACTTGGGTCTTCTAAAGAGAAAGGTATCCACTATACCAAAAATAATGATATGAGCATTTTTCCACCAAAAATGTGCAATATGGTGTTTTGGGACAGAGTGCACAAACTATAAAGGATCACTCTGTTTTCATCATATAAGCTCACTGATTTTAGGACAAGTTTAATAGGAGAACAGACTTTTAATTTACAGTTACTATATAACAGAACTGCCAGGACTGATGAATATTTAAACACCAGGCTTAGGTGTTTAAATATTCATCCTTTTGCCAAATCCCCTAGTTCATCCTACTAATTAGAATGGTCATAGTCAAGTAAATGCAGCTACTTGTGTGAATAAGGTGAGGAAAATGTAAACTTGGTTACTTATTAGCCTAAGATATTACCTTCTGGAAAAGGTCTGGAAAAATATGGAAAAAAATTAACTTTAATTATAAAATAATGCAAATTATTTTGGTGCCAGAAGATAATAGGCTACAGAACAAATACAGAAGCAAAGCTGAAGCAAAGGAGCAGAGAGATTAATTTTCAAAGCATGACACACTGCACGTATCACAGTGGTTTCTTGCTCTGACTCTGTTTCCGTTCTACCAAATTATTTATGCATATTTAATTAATTTATCAGCTGAATGCTAGTGCAGCCCAGTGCCAGTTACTCACTGTGCCTTTACTGACAATCGAGTTGCTTGGGAAAGCAGACTTTTCACATTCACTGGGTGTGATAGGTCAGCTGGATTTTAAATTAGCATCCTCTGTTTTAGTACCCTGATTTCAGGCAACCCAGTTGCTTATTTTACTTGCTTTGGCAGTAGACAATGGATAAGGTATACAGTAAATTGGCTTGCTAGAACAGACTGAACAAGAACATGGTCTCTGTGCAGTTGATGATGTTATTTGTGCCTCCTCCCCTTTTTCCATGGAAGAATGCTATCTGCTTCCCCCAGCTTTCCTTCTCCCTAGCAAAAGACCCCCAAATGCCTCACTTACACCTCCTTGAAGACCATCTCCTCACCCAACAACCCTCACCAGCTCCTCACCATCTCCAGCCTCACCATCCAACAGCAAAGGCTTTGTGGCTAGACCCGGGCAGGAACCTGCACCCAAAGATAAGGGATCTTCTGCTCTAATGGGGTATTTCCAATCATCAAGCTAAAAGGTAAATGAAATTTATTCTACAAAAGAGTCCTGATGAGCTCTGCCTCCCAGCAGGCAGAAATGCTTTCTCTTCTAGAGCATCTCAAAACCATTCACAATTGAGCAGTCTCAGAGGAGATTAATCTTAAGTTCAAATTCATCCTTAATATAACACCACAAGAATCATTGGAAGTGCATCAGAAATTAATTCATGCTCCAGTACCTGGTTTCTGCCCATAGTTTTTCCTAAGGGTTTAACTACTTAGTGACAAAATATTTGTGAATTCCATTTTGTGAAATTTTTGTCTATTAAGCTGACAGTCTTTTTCAAATAATAAATCAAACACCTTCTTAATGCTGACACATAGTACAAAAATATTTCTATCAGGAAAGCAATCCACACAGAAAAGAGCACAGCACTCATCTTCTTGCTTATTAGCCCCAAGGTTTGAAAAACCTGAGTTTTTATGGCATGCATCAAAACAAAACTGTGAATAAAGACAAAAAAATCAAAATGGAAGTGTGGTGAGGGAGAAAGGTAGAGGTTAAAGAAAAAGCACAGGGGGAAAGACCTCCTCCATTTGTCTACTGTGTATCCACACGCTGTGTAGGGATTTTTATAACACTGATTTTAGGACCTCACACAGACTCCAACTGTTTGGAGTTTACCACCTATTCTATGTGAACCTCAGCAGTCAGGCCATTATACAGGTTGGAAAGTCTGCTGTTAAACCATTTGTGGACCAAAATCTGGTTTGCTATTGGAAATGCACCAGCTGCAAGATGAAGCCGAACATTTAAAAATTTTCAAACCATGAAAAGGTTTTCATGATGAAAAAAAAAAAAAAATCATTCATTTATCCTTTCAATGACTGCTTATGATTCAGTTTTATGCTGTGTCTCAGACCCGTTGGAAGAATGACCTTGTATGAATCTCTTCCTTCAGTCCTTTTAAAATGGGAGCAGTGGTATCTATATCACAGTGAAAACACAGACTAACTCCCACTGCTCAAGTATGACTGACAGGGGGAGTAAAATTACTTAAGATTACTTGCTGTGGAGTTAAAAGTTTGTATGTGCCGTTACTGTTTCGCAAAAGCTTCAACATTATTTATTAGCAGGACTCATTTTGCTTGGGGAAAGGAGCAAAGCAACCCTGGTTTCTCTTTGGCTGTCGCACGGCAGATGATGCTCTTCTCAAAGCCTAACAGTGCTGACAAGCTTCCCCCACTACACAAAGCGTCTCCATTAGGGAGTTCGACCTTCAGCTCCAGAAAAAAAATAACCTCGGAGAAGGCCAAACGCCCGGCATCACTCCGAGTGCCGGCGTGGCACCGGCTGCACGCTGTAGGAGCCCACCGGGCACCAGCGGTCGGGGCAGGGACATCCTCAGCTGCTTCCCTGCAGCATCCCACCAAGCGGATGGCTGCCGGGGGGCTGAGACAAAACCCCGTTTTCCCCATGTCAAACCACCTTCATATCGCTAAGGCTCGTGGCAGGGGATGGTCTTGCAAGAAAATTTCCCTGCTTTCTTGGTATCGTTTGTGCATCACCATGATGATGGGGCCTTTGCGGCAAACCACACTCTCGCCCTACGAAACCGCGACAAGTGTTAAAAGCAGGACTCCTACAATCCCCGTGGCAAGGCGGGTCCTGCGAGCCCCCCGGCCAAGCAGAGACAGCCGCGCCCCCTCTCCGCTCCATCCTCGGCCACGGCCCGTCCCCGGCAGCGGGCAA
>VWZN01000250.1:323189-362353 GCA_013396955.1 Regulus satrapa | reverse complement strand
TTCTGAATATCGCGTAGTGGCAGGAGAAGAGGGAACAGCTTCAAACTAAGTGTAGGTTTAGATTACGTGTTGGGGGGAGAAAAAAAAGAAAAAAAGTTCTTTAGTGTGCGGGGGGTGAGGCACTCTGGCCCAGGTTGCCCAGAGAAGGTGAGGATTCTCCGTTCCTGGTGTGTTCAAGGCCAGGTTAAATGGGACTTTGAGCAGCCTGGTCTGGTGGAAGGTGTGTTCCTGCCTAGGCAGGGAGGTTGGAACTCAGCGATCTCTGTGGTCCCTTCCAACCAGGCCATTCTATGATTCCATGATTCTGTGATCACGAGTGCCATCTTAGAAGGTTTTGCGCATCTTTAAAGCCTTACTTTCAGAGTTTTCGACAGGAATGTTGCAAACTCACATAATTGCTTAATTTCTCTTTGATACAGATAGATGAAAGGTCTCTCTGCTCTGCTGAAACCCTGTAAGCACTTTTCCATCGCAAGTATCCATTATGCAAAATGAGCTTTGCTGCCATGTGACTGACAAGCATAAATTATGTATGGCTGGAGCATCTAAAAGCTTACTAGTTCATGGCTTTGGGTTACATCAGAGCTCAGCTTCTCAGAAACTCCCACAGCTCCCTCCTGTTAATTAGCTTCCTGAAATCCCCATGTATGACACAGACTGGCTTGCTTCCTTCGTTATGACAATATGACCAGAGCCAACACACTGGTCGACAGCAGTATTAAAGCAGAGGTAGGGAGCACGACACCAGGAAAGGGAATTTGAGGTGGCAGGTTGGTGGTTTTCTGGTCCCTTGATGTACCTTGTTTTTGAGGAGCAGTGCACACAGATGCCATGTATGATACAGGTTGCTTTGAATCGGCCATTCCTCGTGTTGTGTTGTATTGTGTTGTGTTGGGAAGCCTGTGGAAAAAGGATGTTCACTCAAGGGCTCCTGAACCAAAGCCTTGAAAACGCTGTCTGCCAAAAACACACGGTAGTGTTAGTATTTGCATTGTAACCAGCAATCGTCTGCCATCAATAACTGTACTTAATGGAAGCTTCCCTCAGTAGCTGCAATTTTTGGTCTCGATTTTGTATGTCTGCAGTCTACTGACCTCCTCTGTGGGACATTTAACTTAGACAACAAATACTCCTGAAAATACCATAGAGCAAAAGCTTTCTCTTGAAGTAACTGTCATGAGAACTAACACCAGTGATACTGCAGCAGCTGCAAGACTTGTGTGGCGTTGCCTTGTGAGTACTCAGGGAGCTTCTGCAGCAGCTCTGGCAGTAGATGCTGCCTGGAACACTCACTGCCAGTTCAGGTGTGCCTGTCCATTCTGCACTCAGAGCAGTGCGCTCCCACTCCATGCACCTAAGGAAGAGGAGATCTCATCTCCAGTTTCCAGCAATTGGCTTGCTTATGTGTTTGCATGTGCTTCTGAGTCCTGGTCATAGTTCTCGATGTTCATGATCAACAACTGACTTTCTGGGACTATCTGAAATTCTACACAGTGAAGTTCTCTAGGCCCAAATACACCTTAGCAAGAAAAAGCCCCCCAAAATTTACAACTTAGCTAAAACTGAAGAATGGTAAATAGAATATTACTGTGATAACAGGCTGGAGTAAGGGAGATAACACAGATCAGAAAGTCCCTGGACAACACCTAATACTCAGAAAGGTTTTGATGAAAAGAAGCAAATGCTGCACAGAAACACATGTCTAGTTATTGTCCGTGGCTTGAGAGATACCAATTAGGTCACAGCATTTTTCCTTCCCAGTTTGCAGATAATGAAATAGACAGATCTATGTGCTGTTCAGGTCTTGACATAGTTTTTCTGTTGTTGTTTTTTGTTTGTTTGGTTGGGTTTTTTTTGTTTTTGGGTTTTTTTTGTTTTGTTTTGTTTTTCGTTTTGTTTTGTTTGGTTTGGTTTTTGTTTTTTATTAGGACTTCCACATTTTTCCCCAAAATTATTTTTTACCTTTCAAATAATTCTAACACTCTTTTTTTTTTCCTTTTTTTTTTTTAAATTTTTTTTTTAATTGAGGAGGGAGGTGGGGAGTGGGTGGGAGAGAAGGGAGATTCCGACTTTAAATACCAGGCTGTTAGTAGAATTTGGTTGAAAACTTGGTTTCTTCAGTTTAAACCAGCCAGATAGGACTGGTGGATATAGATTAGGTCAAGCTGTAGTAAGTCTTTATTCTTGCATAAGCTGAAAGCTGCAAAGCTCTTTATTGCTGTCATGGACATACTCCTTGCATAAAATTACAGAGTATATAATGAACATGCGCTTTGACTGAAAACAGATTTGGTATAAAATTAGGAGTATGGTTGAACAGATTAAAAGGTGTACCGAAAAAGCTTCCTTCCTCTGACTTTCACCCATAACTAGGACAAATTTACCCCAAACTTTGAGGTAATAGGCATCTCCAAAGCATTGTAAGGAATGTCTTTAGCACAAAATTGCCTGTTCAGATTACTGTCTGCCCTCAGCCCCCCCATCCTAAATTCAAGAGAAGATTTGGATACCTTAGGAGATTTGGATGCCTTGTAAGGTAAAGAGATTATATAAGAGCTCTTGCTGGTGACAGCTGTCTTGTAAAGGCAAGTGCTAACATCTCTCAGATAGTTACAGTTTTAAAAATAAGTGCTTTATAAGATATTTTTAATACTTAAGCAAAGGTATGTATGAAACAATCATTAAAACAAGTGAATCTACTACAGCTTCCACCACTACCAGCAGCAATGAACACATGTGACTACAGTAAATTGTTTGTTTCCCCAAGAGTTAAAAAAGGCCTGAAGGGTATTTATTGCGTTCATCTTCATGTCAGAAGGAATGGGTAAAAGAGCTTGAAAAGGAAAACAAAAAAATAAAAATCCTTCTCTCACATGCACCAAACCAAGATCTTGGAGCAATGTATTGTTAACTTTTCTATATGAAAAGTTAAAAGAATTGGGTCCCTGTCAGTGTAAGAGTCCTGTTGGGCAAAGGCAAATATCCCAGTTTGAGAAATGTGTTGGTGCATTTTATTGGTTTGGCGTTTGTTTGTTTGTGTTTTTTAATCTCTACTAGTTGGCCTACCTGGGACAAAATTCCATCTGTGCAAAGGTTACTCATTTTCCCTTCCTTTGAGATCTGAATTATGCCAATGATCCAGGCATTACCTAAATCTGATCAGTTTACTATGAGCAGAGATCATCACAGTTATCTTTCTGATTTAGTTTGAATTAGATCACTTGAAAGAATCAAAGAAATACAAAATTTATTTCTGGCTGTGTCATGACATTTGAAGCAGCAGCAAAACCAAAACAGGATTGCAGCCACCTTCTCCTCAAGTATAAAGCTTTAACATTATAGAACGCTGTGTCCTTCACAAGCCACGCACTTGGACATGAATGCACATGAGGAAGAGGAATGCTCCTCTCCTCTGTGCCTATGGCATGTGAACTCTTTCGTGTATGAAAATCCAATTCAGCAAAGCATGTCAGCGTGTTTGTAAGACTGCTTCATTTCAGCAAAGCAGTTAGGAATGTGCTTAAATTTAAATATGTACTTAGCTGAATCGTTCTGCTGAGTGGGGATTGATGGCTGAATTGAGGCATTAAACATTAATGAGAGAGCTGGGAACAACAAAATAATATGTAAATTGGGATGTGTCCTGTCATGACTAGAATAAACTGATTGAAACAATGCAATCTTTGCATGACTAAGATCTCTTGAAAGATGTGAAGCCATTAGAAATACTTAAGACGTGGTGACTTGAGATGGGACACAATCACTGACAATCATTCAGTCCTTCGCTCATCTCCAATCACCTGGTTTTGGAGCCTCTGGTGGAGATGTTGGGTGAAAATCTCTTTCACACGGTAACCAAAACACTTAAGTGTCTGTTGGCACGTCGTTAATCACAGATGCTGCCCAGGGCAGTGCCATCTACTGATCTTCTTTTAACTAGGATTAATGAAGGATTAATTCTTTGACTGCTTTTGGTCCAGCCACAACTGGCAGCAGGGTCTCTCTGAGCAGCTCTGTCCCTCTTGTCTGGACAGACTGGTGTGAGCACTTCCCTGCTGGTCACCCTTCCTGCTCCTCTTTAGGGCAGTGCCTCTAGGTAGGTGACTGTGGAGCTGAGGACTGTGGTTTCCACCGAGTGCTGACACCTGCTCTTTATATTTCTTGCTCTTTAGCCAACTTAGGGCAGCCAAACAGTTTATACAGTGACTCATGAAGATGGAGATAGGGATAAAAGCCTATCTGTCCAGAAGAGGCTGAGGTAATGCTTGCTGGAGAAAGCAACTGCTTCATTTCTGCTTGGCAGAAGATGTTGTGCTTGCTCTTCCAAGTAGAAATAGCATTTCAAGGATGTGCTTCTCCGATGCATTCTTTTTGTGGTTTTGTTTTGTTTTCTACATTTTGGAAGCATACTGGAGTTAACTTTCTGTTTAATAGGACAATCTATTGTTAACAGCTGTGCTGTAAACTCTGAAATAGTGATGCTAGGTTTGCATGTTAGAGTAATTTGAACAGAAAAAAAAATCTGTACAATAAAAGCAGTGGTGAGTCATGCAGAAAAGCCCCATCTATCTCAGAGACTAGAAACAGCAGCTCTTACATTAGCTCCGGTGCCTGGTTTGCAGACGACATGCAGAAGACCCTTGATTGTATTTGTGTCTCAGGAATGTCTACCCAGTGAATCAGTTAGTTCTGAAGTAAGGAATGGCATTAAGGGCAGCTTTCAAATGCGTTCGCAGTAAAGTCCAACTACAAAAATTTTGAAAAGAGAGAAAAAGTCAATCACCCTCCTCCACAAAAATACACACTTTACTGTGAAAAGAGGTGCTTTCTCTCTTTCTTCTTAATTAAAACAAAATCAAGTGAAAACGTTTCACTTAAATAGGTACATTAACCAATGATTTTCTTGAAAGTACTTATTAAAAGATTCATCATAGTGTTTGACATAATTAAATGACAATGCAGTTAACACCTCTGAAACCGAATTTTATTGTAACAAATACAAATCCTGCCTCAGTGATTTTTGAGAGTAAAGCATATGTTACATGACTGATGTAGTTTTATCTTCTTACCTTTTGAATATCTTAGGCCAAATGGTACATCAGAGAAACATGATATGCATGTAGTGTCAGGAGTGGTATGATTAAAACTGGATATGCTTCTGTATTCCTGTTATTCTTCTACAAATCTTGTTTTTATCCTTCAGACTAGAAAACCTAGGAGAAAGTGTGGTTTATGCCTTTCTTATAGTTACATAACTGACATTTTCATATAATATTTTATCTCATATTACCAATAACTTTGGGAGAGAGAAAAAAGCCCTAACAGACTTAATAAGCCTCGCTGCTGTGGGAACAATGAAATCTGAAGTACCATGACCCATCTGAACTGCTCAGATCTGCCAGGACCTCTCTTTGATCAGGGAGGTAAATTAGACAACCTCCAGACATCCCTGACCACCTAATTTATTCCATGATTGCTGCATGGTCTCTTTCTTAATTGCATCTGAAGCATTTGTGACTTGTCTGTGCTTGGCTTTTGTTCAGATAAGTAGAACGTTCATTTATGTCGCTGGCAGTGGCGTTGCTCTAGCTGCAGCAGCATGCAGCCAAGCCAAACTTTATAAAGACAAATCTTTTTCTGAGGCCAGCTCATGCAGCTAGACTAGATACAGATACTGTATGCCCACACAGATTGTGTTGCATCTGAAGCTAGCAGCAAACACATGGCTGATAAAGGTTGGGAACAACTGCTCTGGTAGAATGAGAGAGTGTTTTCTTTTTTCCTAATTTAGTGAATTAGATTGGACTGATATGGTTTAGGACGACAAGATGTCTGCTATGCCAATTGATATCCTCTGTTTTCATTGGAATAAATTACAAAATCAAGCTTTGTGAAAAATTTGATTTGAAATTTCCCTTTGAGGAGCTTGTGTGTTTATACTCTGGCCCCATAACTTTGCACTGACATGAAGGAGCTCTGGGGCGGTTGGGTTGTGACCAGCCATGGAAGGGCTCTGGACTGATCAACGTCCTTCATTTATGGTCTGATTTCTGAGCCTGATCTTGAGCTACACTCCATCATTTGTGACCCTTACGAATACTTTTCTTACTACTAAGTGTTCCTCAGATGCCTTATGTAAAACATTTCCACCTAGGAAAATTTCTTATTTTGACTCTGTGCTATTTGTAATGTGGGACTGGCCCTCTGGTTGGTACCGTTGGAGTTTAGCATGAGCAAGGACTAGAGCTATGTGAATACATACCGTAAATATTTATTTGCATTCAAAAAAGAACTTCCATTTAACTGTGGTTGTAATCCTTTCATATTTGTTTTCTATGAATATGTGGTCATGTGAGCTCTACTAGCATAAGACTTCTCTGTGAGAACACCCATGTGACTTACTCTTGGGAGGCAAACATTTAATTCAAATGTTGCATTTCCAAAAGGAGCTTCTGAATTTTCTGTTGACTTTGTTTTGATTACTTCTTCAAACTAAATGTTACGGTCCTTGAGGATAAAGCAGAGCAAACCTAGGCAATATTATAGTCAGTGGGACAATAAGCATTCACGCTCAACTTGTTAATTTTTAAGAATGGTATCAAATAGGCCAAAACATACATGGGGCTTAAATTCACTTTCCTTGATTTATCCTAGAGGATACATTCCCAACTGAAAATTTCTATGTGAATTACAATATTCATAAATGGGATGATCTGCAGACCTACAATTTTTCACTGAAGTATTTAATTCACTATTTTGTAACAAGCACATTTCAGACTTGAACTGTAGATCTATAATTGATTCATTGTAAACTTTGCCAAAGAAAATCCTCTGGTAAGATCAAAATGTGTGAGTTAGAGATGCAGGATCTGGTTGCTTAGTTACTAAGCAGGAGTCTACCCGAAAAGCTCAGAGGGTGTGGAGAGCACTTCAGAGTACGGAGAAGAGTTTTGCCCTCTACTCTTGACTGACATTTCTGCTGAATGTTAAATTTTTAAATGTGGAACCATTTTTAACAGTGACTCCAGTCTGGCAACCTCATTCCTACTGCAGCCAGTGGTAGCGTAACCATCAGGGAAGATAAAATCACTGGGGAAAATTTAGACAAAAATTAAGACAAAATTTAGTTTTAAGAGGCATTTTAGAGAATATACCTTGGATATTTTTCTCTCATATGTCATCCTAGTTGCCCTCAGATAAACAAATCACAGAAATTTCTTATCTGTTTTAATATTTTCAATATTTCCTTGAATTATTTTAAATAAAATTTTTATAACTTTAAAATTTAGAAAACCTAAAAAGGATCATTAACCTATAGTGTTTAAAATTACTTTTCCCTTGAATCTGATTCTTGACAGAAACAGTATTTAACAAGATTCTCTGATGCTTCTGCAATTTGCCAAAATTTTTTCAAATATTTGTAATATTTGAACAGATTTTGGAAAAAATATTTATAATATATTTTGACCACTGTTTTGAAAATAATAAAGAAGACAATGGATTATTTCCCTTTCAACTGTGCAACAATAAGTTAGAATCAGAAATGTTTTCCATAATTTGAAGCCTTAATGACCACAGGAAAAAATATTTTTACATCAAATCTTTAATGGTTTTCATAATTGAAAGAGATGCTAACATATTGTTAGAAATGCACAAAGCTTTTGTTTTCAATGATATACAATTTTGACTATGAGTGAATCTTGGAAAATAGCTTGATTTTATTTGTCATCACAGTCAAGTGATCTATATGAATGCTATCAGACAATCTTATGACATACTTTTTATGCTTTTGTGGCTGTCACCTTGTCTTTTTCCAATTTTCTTAGCTACCAAACAGATGTCAAACATTTTGTTTGCAGAATTTACCCTGGAATTATTCTATCACTCACACCATTTATCGGCATTAGTGTACCTAAGGATGCAATTAGTTAAGAAATCTCTGCATAAATTGCAGTAAGTATTGTGTTAAGCTGTGCACAGTCATTTCTTTGCAAATTCCAGAAAGTACAGAACATTTTTCTAGAGCTTGGATTTTAATAGCAGGTTACTGCCACAGTTGTGGCTACAGTCTGTGTAGAAATGTACTGTGAGCAAGAAAAGAAATATAAACACTACATAAAGCCTACCTTACCGTGGCATTACCTGCCTGTGCAGTACCCATTTTTCATACCCTAAACAGAAATGCTGTTTTCCATGCAGGTACTCTTTACCCATCCGGAAATGCATGGGAAGCACCTCCAGCCATGACCTGGCTGGCACCAGAGCCGGAAGGATGCATCTGCATCCCCTTGTTTTCTTCCTCACTGTGTGGGGAGGCACAGAAGACCAGGAACGTGGCACTCCAGCAGCTGAACAGCTAAGGGACCACCTTGCAGGTCAGCCTCTGCTCCTCCAGTGGAGTAAATAGTCACAAGTCTTTCTTCTCTGGTCTTTGGCTCACTCTCATGGGTTCTTTCAGTTCAATTTTGATTGGAGGCCTTGGTAAAGGGGCATATTCACCCCACTTTTTCTATAGCAATCTTCCATCTCTGAAACCCTCAACCTTGTAATCCAAATTACTTTTTCCCTCCTTTCTCTCCTGTTTCATCTTGTGGCTCCCTTCAGCTGCCCCCCTTCAGTAAGAGTTTTTGGCACACAAGCAGGTTAATGCAAGAAAATCATATCAAGATGATACCTCCTGTCATGCAGGCTGCTGAAGCCTGACTAGGAATTAACAAGAGCCTCCAGTAAGGGTTCTCCTGAGCAAGTCCTATTAACAGCAGTCTACCACGGTCAGTCAAAACACTGAAACATTGTATTTAAACACACCAGAAGCCGTTGGCAAAGTTTTATAGTATTATTCCTTGTACATCATCTCCTTAGGTGGGTGAAAAGAGTACAAGGATGTTTGGTTGGATCAACGTCGTATTTTAACAGGCAAAACACAAAGCAGCATCTATAGTTGGTACTTCTGGTGAGCAATGTAGCATAATTTTAGAACTACAGAAAAAAATAAGTGGTTTATTTTAAATGCTATGAGTAATTAATATTGAAATGCTAACGTTCTTTGGGCCAAATTCTACTTCGAAAGTGAGATTTAATCAAGAGTTAAAGTGCTTCATGTTACTCTGTGCAGGTTTGATTGATTCAGTTTTCTTCTTGCTCCTGCAAAAATGAATGCAATAAGACATGACTCTTAAATTAAAGAGTGGATTATCACCTTCAGGGAGAAGTCAAAGGATTTAGGAAGAACCTCAAATAAGGGATGGGTGAACATATTAATGACAAAGGAGTTAACATTCACTGTCTGCTAGGTTGAAATAAATTAAGACAATCTGAGCATGTGTATGACAAAGCCTTTTCAGTTTCCTGAAACCAAATTTGTTAACTATTAATACATGCTAAAAACCCATAACCCTTTGATAAAAGGTTGGGAAGTAAAATGTGCATGTTAAACCTAAAGCAATTTTTCATTATTAGAATATTATTAAATGTGGTATTTCATCCTGTTTGTTTTTGTTGGGTAGGTAGTTGCTCATGTTCTGCCAGTCAATCCTGTTCTTTTGCCTGTTTTAATTATAAAGCACCTGGTAATGTAGTGACTGTTTCTAATAAATTAAAAATACCTGGATAAATAGAGAGGTGGTATTGCCTATTAGGCACAATATCCAGGTTTGGTTAAAACCAGGAAAGTCTGCTTGAGCTCTTCAAGTAGCTTCTGCAGCTTGACACAGATACAGAAGACTTGCTCTCAGCTCTAGCAGAAATGCCTGAAGCATAAGGACCTGGGAACTTCTGTTCAGGGACAGAAATAATCAGCACACAGAACATCAGATTTTTTCTGTTCAGCCCTCATAAATATTGTTGCTAATTCTCCGTGTGACAGTGAAAAGCATTTTGCAGCCTTGTGAAGTTTTCACATTTTCAGTGCGGTTTAACCACAAGCTGTCTAGCTTGGAGAAGAACAACCTACTTGTGCATTTCTCCAGAAGCAATGGTTCTTATGCCTCTGAAACAGAGAGGATAAAATGCCCAGGTTGTGGCCAGTGTCAGTGTTTGCCACATGAGTGGCGCTGCCAGTGCAAAGCCAGTGCAATGCAGCTTTTGGTCACAGCGCTTACACTAACTTCTGATATTCCAAAACAACTGGGCTTTTAGTCAGGCCCTTATAGTTCTCCTTTTCTTAGTATACAGCAACTCTTAGAGGCTGGGTTTAGCCAGCGTTTCCGAGTGAGGTCTCAGCAAAATTAGGATTGTTTCATGTATGAGCCTGTATAGAAACTGAGCTCTTTGAAAACCCTCGTCATCATTATCTACGTGCAACTTTATCATTCTACAGCAGTAACCTTTCTGGGGACCTCACCATGGGTGAAAGTACTGAGCTGAGGAGAAAAAAGGGATCAGGAGAAAATGTACTGCAGTGACCCCTTATTAGTGAATGAATGCACACTCATGCATACTTCAGCTATTTGCTTTGATATCCAAATACAATAGAGCTATAGACTAGGCTCAGAGTTTGACCTTCAGTATCTTTCTGCCAGGGCATTTATTCCTCAACTGGTTTCTTTAGTCTTAAGCTCTTTTTGTGTTAAGTAGCGAAGAAGTCTGGTAACCCCTGCTGTGCCAGAGGAGCTTGGCCCTGGTACAGTGACCGTGGTGTAAGACTGGCAAGCTTGAGCCTGACATGCAATGACATCTTCTGCCAATCCTTTTTCATCTAAGCTTTACTAAGCTGATAATGATGGCATAATGTTTACTTCCTTTTCAATGTAGGGAAGGGATAGAAAGGATCTGAATAAAATGTATCCCCTTTTGGTCATGAAATATTATATATGTTGTGAAACACAGGTTATACAGCAGAGAGCATAAGAGCAATTTGAGGACAGAACTACCGCTACAAAAAACATTTCTCTTGCTCTTCTGCTTATTCCTATCTGCCTTTTATATTGCTGTTTATATTTGTTGTTATGGAATACATCTTTCTGCATGGTGGTCATAGCTCAAATATTATTTGAAGAAAATGTCTCTTGACTATAATTTTGCTTGCTCAAGCCTTTGGAGTTCTTGAAATGTATAGATTTATGGCTTTTTTGCTCTGCTTGTCCCTTACCTATGCACATATAAATGTATATCTCTATCTGCTGGCTGATTAAAATAACTGGTGCACAGGAATCCCCATCCTAGGATCAGTATATTCTACCATATCATCATGGCTCCAGTCAATGCTTGTCTTCTGAGACCTAGAGGAAAAATACACAGTACAAACACAAAATCAAGGGGCAGGAAGTATTTTCTTCTTTTGATAAAAAATTTTGCTGACTGACGTTCCTTTGCTACTGAAGGAATACTGAAAGCCCATCCACCTATAGAACATGATACTGCAGCTTTGAATAGGGGAAATTAATTCAACAGACACAAGGCCCTGATGACTTATGATCAATTATCAGTTTTAATTTAAATTACCCTTTAATAGTAGGGCTAATACAAGGATTTATTTTGTATTTTGTGAGTCTCCATAAGACTGGGCCAGATACCCAGACTTTTAAAGAGAGAAAAGAACACTTCCCTTTTAGGTAACAATCTAAAACTGTTTTAACATCCTCGAATGGTTTTTCCTTTGTGCTGAACAATTTTCAGAGTGTAAGCAATTACCTTTACTGGTGCCTTTTGGTAAGAGCTGCATTGACATATGCAGGAACACACGTGAAAAGGCTTTGTCACCACACCTTAGCATTAGAAGTAGTGTGTTTTATTGAGAGCCATGGAAAAAAAAAGTAGAAAAAAGTGAGGCTTAAAGCAGAGGTCTTGCACTTGGCACAAAAGAAGCAAGCTTGTAATGTTCATGGTTTATAGGGGAGCTCATTGCCCCTAAGATGGGGTATGCCTTTTTGGGAAGTTCTCTGCCAAGTGAGGAGCAAAGCTGTGAATTTGGGACCCAGACTGCTGAGTGCTTCAGAGACCACAGGCTTGGGCTGGAGTCAGCATTGTAGGAAAACACAAAGAGAGTGCTAGTCCTAATCTGTGCAGGTGAGAAGAACTATTGCAGTCTTCTGCACTTGCTGGAATTTCCTAAGAGCTCATGACTTCTCACTCATGTGTGTGACATTGCTTTGGTCTAGACAAGAGCTGACAAAAGCTTGTATAATGAGGAACAACACACCATCTGATGCTGACTCCCTCAACTGTTAAATGACATTGTTTTTCCAGACAGTTATCATAAATAACATTTTCTGTTAGAACACGTGACAAAAACTCTATTACATTTTTGGCTTTGCTTTGCCGTTCTACTGTTCATGGTCAAATCTGGCAAAAAGATTCTGGAATGGGAGTTTTGTGATCAGAATTTTCTGCTGTGAATTGAAAAAGAAAGAAAAGTATCTTATTTGTCAAAGGGGTTTAAAGTTGACACAATCCAAAGTAAAAACTTCCACATAACCCGAAGTAACCAAGAATATTTGTACAATGTAAAGTATGGTCACAAAAAAACCTTCAGAAAAAAACAACAGTAGTTCAAAAGTGACCACGTAAGATTTTTTCTTTTATTCTAGATGTCAGCATCTCTCATAAATAAACAAATATGTAACTTGTCAGAGGAATGATCCAAATCCTTCATGTTCTGAAAATTGGCAGTAACTCAGTAAAGATTCTTTTACAGAAAAGTACTGTATTATATATTTGGCTGACCCTGGGAAATTTACCCCTCTGCTTCAGCCCTCACCTGCACCATCACCCTTCAGCTCACTGCCCTCTTAGGTGTGCTATCACATGTGCTTATTGTGATCAGTGCTGCTCAGTGAAAGGATCCAGTTTACTCCTCAAATAGTGCAAGCAATTGAGCTGGTGCAGAGGGGAAGGCACTAAGGAAGGGATGAGCACTGTATAACATCCTAACCCAGTGCACAACTGAGACTAGTATTTCGTGGAATTCCCCCTCCTCCTGTATTAATTAGTGACAGGGACTCTCCCAGCTGCTGGCCCCTGGTGATCAACACACCTCATTTGTTGAAAGGTGCTGGCCCGAGGGTTTGGCCCATGGTGACTAACGCTGTTCCAGGGGATTTAGCTAGCTATTTAGCTATTTAGGTAGCGAAATGGCTAGATTTAGCAATCAAGGCCCTCTTCCCGGTAGATACATTGCTTAAGAAGTTAAGATGGTTGAATACCCCCAATGAGATAGGACATCTTCAACTAGATCAGGTTGCCCAAAGCCCTATTGAATATTTCCAACGATAGGGCATCTACTTCCTCTCTGAACAACCTGTTCCAGTGTTTCAGCACCTTCATTGTAAAAATTTTCTTCTTTAAATCTAATCTAAAGATCAAAGTCCAAATATACCCTATTTTGTTTTAGGATCATGACCTTTTGTCCTATGCAACAAGCCTAAAAGGTTTGTCCCAATCTTTCTTGTAGGTCCCCTTTATGTACTGTAAGGCTGTAATAAGGTCTCACTGAAGCTTTCTCTTCTCCAGGCAGCACAACCCCAACTCTCTCATTATTTCTTCATAGGAGAGGTGCTCCAGCCCTCTGGTCATCTTGGTGGCCCTCCTTTAGACCTGTTCCAACTGTTCCATGTCCTTCCTGTGCTGGGGACCCCAGAGCTGGCTGCAGCACTGCAGGGGGGTCTCACCCGAGCAGAGCAGAGCAGAGGGGCAGAATCCCCTCCCTGGCCCTGCTGGCCACGCTGCTCTGGATGCAGCCCAGGGTGTGATTGCCTTTCTGGGCTGAGTCGTGTCCAGCCTCTCACCCACCAGTACCCACCGTCCTGCTCTGCAGGGTTGCTCTCAAGCCCTTGTCCCCCCAGCCTGTATTGATCCCAGGGATTGCCATGACTCGGGTGTGTAGGACTCTCTCAGAGCAACGGGCTGAGGGCCCTTGCTAGCACTCCTTGGTGTGTCATCTCACAGCTTTGTCACAGGCAAGCCTGGCATTATCCCACTCCCCCTTCAAGTCTAATTTGAAGCTCCGTCTACAGGCACTGCTAATCTGTGAGCAAAGTCCCTATTCCCCCTTAATTATGAGGGAAAAAAAGAAGGTTTGAATTTGGCCACTACTCAACATCAGACTGAATGTGACCCAGAGCCACTGAAAGGAAAGCTGCAAAATAATCAGTTCTGGGGCTGGAAGAAAATTTCTGGGCAATGTTTCTGACTCTTTTTGGTGTAATACTGTCATCTTTGTTAGTTAAGACTTCTTTTATCAATGAAACCACTTTGATTTGGGTAGAACTCAGAACTTCTCTGCTTTCTTAGAAAAACAAAATTATGCTGATTTGTATTTTTTCCTTGTGCAGGCTGCATTTGTTTGCACACAAGATGTGAATAATGAAGGAGTCTACAAAATTCAGCTGGCGAAATTCTATCAGAGTTTGCAAGAAACAAAACAAACACAAAAACAGCCCATCACGTAAAAATGGCTGATTGATGCAAAAGGCAACACAGATGGAGGTAATGGGGTTTCAAAAGAGGAATTAGAGAAGATCTGAATGGAAGATCATAAATCTGCAGCGATTCAGCTTTGCCAAGAATTGCAGCGGGAAATCCTCATTATGGGAGATATTTCCATTCTGTACTCACCCATGAGAGCTTTGCTAGGGCAACCACAGGGAAAGCAGGAGATCCAGCCATCAGCATTCCTGAGCCCTGCCAGCCTGCACTGCTGACTCACAAGGCAGCCTTGAGTGAGTCATTCATTGCCAGATGCTTCCACCTGACCTTGTCAAGGTGCTGCAAACAAGGAAGCAAAACAGACTCACCTTTGGCAACTCTGGCAAACAAGTTTTATCATGTTGTATTCCAGCTTCCCCCACACCACCAGTAAGCAGTGTGGCCAAGGGAGAAGCTTTAGGCCAGGCCAGGCCATTTTTGAGGCTGGGAGGCATTGTCCTGGCACGGCAGACACCTAAAGGAGTCCTTTGTAACAGAGGATTTGACTGTTGCAAAGAAAACATTACAGCTTGTAGAAAGTTCTTTCTACACAGAAAGTGGAGAACCTGGTTGGTGGAAAGCTCTTTGTACACAGGCAGCAGAGAAGCCAGTGGCTCAGCAGATCCTGTGGGAAAGATCAGTGAACAAGGAGGATAGAGATTACCAGGGAGGGAGCCACACAAACATATGAAATAACCTCCTACCATGCAAGCTCAGCTGAAGGAATTTAGGTCGAGGCTGGTCTTAAATTTTCCACTAAATGTGAAAAATATCACTGCTTCTAACAGTGAGCTAGTGAATCTGGGAGGGCTACAAAATCTGGGGATTTTTCTAGTTTCTTCCACCAGTTTCTCACCAGAGGGCATGCCACATTGCTAGTCTGGGAAGGGCAGTCCTTGGTTTGACAATCTGTCTTAAGGCAATTGCTGTGACATGCTCTTCTGTGGGATCAGATGTGGGCAGACTGATCTATGTTATAAAAACATCATCAAAAGTTTCTGAAATAATTCACTTGGGACTGAGTTTTCCTGAGGGTTTTTCTCTGTAGTGTCTCTGTAATATCTCTTGTACCACTACCTTCAACCACTAACACTGGGCTGGACCAACATAACTAAAAAAAGAGCTGAGACCTGAGAGGTGCGTGGTCAGACCTGCAAGCTCAGGAGAGAAGGAGCCATAATCACCCTTATCCTTGCCTAAGCTTCAATTCCCCTTGCCTCCCAGCACTGGCTCTGGATCAAACTTCCCTGTTTCATGACAGGAGACAATGCCATGAATCACATTGCTGCATTCAGTATTTATACATAGAAAAATCAAGCCGTGTTCCAGGTTATTGAAAAGCCCTCCTGAGTGCCAGCAGAGAGTTGGTTTTAGGCTGCAGCTGCCCAGATACCATTACAGGTAAGAATCCTTACTATCAGATATAGGGGGAGATTCTTGGGGGAGTGGGGAGGAGACATGAGAGGCTGCCCTGCAGAGCCGTAATCTGGGGTTTAGAGCTAGCCCACATCTCCTACAGAGTCATATAAAAGTGCCATTAAAGCCAGTACAGGAGCTCTCACTGCAGAAGGCAGCTTAGATACAAACACAGGCAACAAGCTGTGTCCTGAATGCTCCCACCGCTTTGCCCATCTTCCCCCTTCCCCACAGGCTCTTTGAGGACTGTGAAACGCAGGAAGATTTGGAACGGGTCTCAGCTCTGTTGGGCTGATGAAGGTAAACTGATGTGAGTGACGTGGTTCCTGTTTTCTGTCACTGTGACCGTTCTGTGGCACCTGAAAGCTTCAGGAAGTGATTCATAAAAACACACATTTGCAGCAGGTTAGGTGCACTCAAGGAGCTGTAGGAAGAGGTGCCAAGAAATCGTCACAGGTATGGGTAAACCCAGCTTTGTACCAGCAGCAGCACAGAAAGCTGTCCAGAGCTGTTGTTGGTACTGACCCAACAAGCCAGGCTGTATTTTAGTAGGTGAGTCTGCAACAGGCTGTGGATCCTCCCCAGCACTCCAGCAGTCACCCAGGTAGAGGATGGACGTCCCTCTGTGTGAGGTCTCACCCTGACACCACAAAGTACTCCACAGGGAGCAAGCCTCCATTCGGAGAGGGAGAACCTCCATGCAATAAGTGCCTCTCTTGTTTCTTCTCTGTGACTCTCTTAGGAAACCAGGCTAGTGAAATACACTTGCCAATTTTAATCCCTGGATAGCACAGTGAAGCCTTATGTCCTTTGTGCTGCTTCCAGCTACAGCATTAGCTTTGCTAAACATATTAAGTGTTAGAATTTTTGTACTCTTTTGGTAGAAACAGGGAAAAATAATACTTATGCTGGAGCTGACCCGTTTGAACTAGTGAAGCACTGAAAACTCCCAATTATCTTAGAATAGTAACATTTCAAAGTATTACCTAAATATTTTGGAACAATATCCAAACTATGTTTTCTTTGTGACATATTTTATTTGATGTTTGCAAAATATTTGATGTCTGCAAGCTATTGGATTTGACTCTCAGCTCATGTTGAGCAGTAAGCAACATGCTTTTTGGCTGCAGGACTAAAGCTTTCCTCCTTACAACTGGTGATTTGCACACCATTGTCTTTTTTTCTTTGCATTTCTGCAGGTAATTTATGCTAAATTAATGAAGCTCCTAATCACCAATAGAAAAACCATTAAGCTATCTCAGAAGTTGCAGTTAATGAAATTATGTGGTTTTATTTGCAGTGCACCTAAATGCTTTATTTGCTCCGTGAAAAGAGCTATAAGCTCATTTTCTCTATTAATGGACATATTTTCTGTCACAGCCAGGGCTGCCTGACCAGCTGTCTTGTTAAATTCCTTTGAGCAAATCCTCCTTTAGTACTGCAGATGCAAATTCTTCTGCAGCCAGTGGGTGTAGCAAGTACATATCCCAGATCTGCATTTTCCCTGTTGAATCAAATCCTGCTCAGATCCTCAGAGGACCAAATGGGACAAATGGGAGAAATGGGAGCCGTGAATGGCAGTACCACTAACGGGCTGCTGTGCTGGAAGGGTATGGACACATGTGCTTTTTGGACACAGAACCACTTTGCAGTGATGAGAAAAGCTGGGGAAAGTGGTGACATCTGAGAGGCTGGGAAAGAGATGTAGCAACTGGAGTGGGAGAGCATGACTGTACCCACTGTCAGAGTTTCAGTGCACCAAAGCCAGGGTGCCTCACCCCATAATGACACAGCTAAATGGAAAGATTTTGTTTCTTTTGTGTCTCCACCCAGTTAGATAAAGATATGGCTAATGAAAGCCAGGTCACACCTGTCTACTGGCACCTTTTCCTCTCTCATTACGCGTGTTACCTTCACAGATAGATTTATCTTGGCATAGAGATAAAGGGGGTTCTTTCTGTTTGTTTTCTGTTTTCTCTTTAATTTTAGAGGAAGTGTTTCATACCTGAAAGGTACAGATTACAGTTGCTTTTACTTTCTCTAAACTTAACTTCAGTGGAAAAATGGGAACTGCTGAATCTGTTGTGTTTGATCCACTAGAGAATAAATATGTAAACAAAAAGTTGGGTCTGCACAGATTATAGCCCTCTGACAATAGCTGATTAAAAGCTATGAAGTAAAACCAAGGCTATCTTAAGCAATTTCATGAAATGAAAAAGATTTATGTTTCTGGCTTTAATATTTTCACGTATCTTTTTGCATATTATGATTTAAAGGAATTTTAATTAACTTAAAAATACTTAATTCAATGGAAAGACTTCACCATCTAGTATAGCTGGTTCTAGACCTGCATCTTTTATCAATACCTTCTCTGAGGCAATCCTATTTACTTCTAATAGACAACCCAAATCAGGATAACAGAGTTTAACCTACAGTGAATTAGGAACTCATGGATGGCTCAGCTGAGAAAGCACAGGTTTCAGTTAATCACGGAATTATCTGTCCTGAAGCAAAATCCCTCCTTGAATGAACTGTGTGTTCAGACGAGAGAGTATTTTTTCAGCTTCAAGCCTACAGCAGAATAATACAAGTCCTCCTGTTGAAACTACAGGTGCTTCACGCAACACTGAGTAAATTACTCCAGAGTGAGTTTGGCTGGGGAGAAGTGACAGTCTTTTATTCATTGCACAAGCACCTCAGTCAGTCTGTCTGCTCAGGTTTCTGGAAACCTCTGTGGTCTGATTCACTATTTCCTTGCTGTTTGTTTTGGGACTGGGAGTAACTATGCAAACATGGCATTGATGCAATGTTGTGGGGAGTATCTAGGCTAATCCCTGCATTCAACTTCTGAACAAGCTTGTTGAGAGCAAGGAGTTGGATTCCTTACTATCTTCTCTCTTGTGCTAAGCCTATGGAGATATAGGCACCCACAGTTTTTACACTTATTTTCTAACTACGTCACCATATGCAAGCCAGTGAAAGACAAAACTTCTAGTGTACAGTGAAACGTTCTGACAGTTGACATAAGGACATAGCTAACACAAAAAAAGGCATTTTTACACAAAACCTTTTTGCAAATTTGCAGCTTCTAAGAAATCATCATTGTCTTCAAAATCATCTGAGGTAAGGAGGCTAACATATTGGTTTTGATTTTGCTGCTAATGGCTTGGTGCTTTGTGGGAAGAATTCAAATTTGCTTCCCTCCAGATGTGTTTAAATATGTCCAAAGATATTGTAGTTCTACCAGGACCTGTCTGGTGACTCAGAGTTTAGTTGGAGGACCAGTATAGGGTCCTCCAGAGACACACTTCTAGAGATCTGTGCCACTTTTTAACATGCATTCCAGGCAGCATCCATCTCAACAGTAGCTGTGAGAAACATTTGAGCTGTTTTAGATGTCTGCCTTCTGAAGAAAGGTAGGAAAGCTGCTTCCATGGATCAGCTGTGAAGGGATCCATTCAGCGCCCTCAGATGAGGAAGCCTGCAGCCAGTTTGGCTACCAGGTAGACATCTTACCCTTTGCTGTTGAGAAAGAAGCAGGATTTGATATAACAAGTACATAATTTACAGTAGCAGAAAGTGTGAAGGAAGAAAGAACCCAGCAAACCTTTCAAACCTGCTTTCCAGTTCCTGATTCTCTAGGGAGTGTTGTGTTGGTTTTGGAGACATTTATGAAGGAGGATTTAAAGTTTCCTTTAAGGACTGCAGAGTTTATAAGGGTGGGGTGGATAGTGTTTGCTAGTCTTTTTAGGAAAGAAAAGCTTGACTTTTATATCTCAGTGCCACTTTCAGTTGCAAAGCAGTGGTATGGAGACCAAAAAGGTTTCCCGTTTAATCTCCCAGCCAAAACTACAAACACCTGAATAGTTCTCTAGAGAAACAAATTGCACTTCTTGGCACTGGCTAAGGAACATCAAATTGTAGGTGGCTGTGCTTTGATACTGTAAAATGTACAAGCAGACAAGCAGGACAGAAGTCCATGAGATTTGGGGTACATCTGAGGGTGCTGAGACAGCTATGGCTTTCTGTCATCTTTGGAAGGCTGTGGTCATCAGGGAAGTCCTCCAAAGATTGGCAAGATGTAAATGTCACATCTGTAGTGTGAGAAAGGATCCAAGGAACTGTAAGCTGGTTGGCCTAACCTGGAAAAAACAAACATATCTTCTGGAAGCTGTGACTGGACACATGAAGAACGGATGGATAACTGAGAACAGCCAGCATGGGCTTAGCAAGGACAAATCATGCCTGCCCACCCTGCCTGCCTTCTGTGCTGCAATGGCAGACCCTGTGAACGAGAGGAGAGCAATGCCCATTACAAAGATGTTAAACAGTACTGGCCCCAGCACTGAGGTGTCAGTGGAACTTTGTACCTCTGACCACAAGTCTAAGCTCAGCAATGCAGCCAGTTTTCCACCCACCATGCACTCTGCTCATTTGTTTCAGCATTTTGGCTCTGAGGATACTATGAGGAGCTACAGTGAAGGTCATGATCAAATCAAGCAGCAGCTGGAAGAGATTGCAACAAAGGCAATCCCAATCAGATAAAAGAAAAAACAAACCTTGTGGTGGGGGGTTATATCTCTTATTTGGGAACCCCTGTCCTTGGGGATGTTGATAACACAGCTATCCGAGGCCCTGAGCAACATGTTCTGAGAGAACCACATTCCAGTGAAGGGGTGGCCCAGATGGATGGAAGGCACCCAGACAGGTCCTTTCCAAAGGGAATTATTCTGTGATCTAGACTGTATTATAGTATGCGTTTATATGTAGGTGTGCAGGAGACTTCCAGCACCATCTCTGGCCTTGTGTAGGAGGCTGTTTTGTACCATAATTCAAAACAGTTGTGTCTGGCTTTTTCCACGAGAAGAGACAATCTTCTGGGAGCTCATGTTTTTGTTTCCATTTCTGTTAGGGAGATGTCAGAACCCTGAAAGTTACCACTGTGTGCAAGACTAATTACTGCTGATTTGAGAAAAGGAATATGGGGCTGTTTTGCCTTCTTACAAGGTCAGGTGTGGAAGCTGTCTGGGCAATGGGAGGAGGTCCGTGCTCTCCCGCAGAGGAAGAGCTGAAGAACAAAGCTGTCAGTCTACTGCTTATCACCCCCAATACACATCTCTGTTTTATGTGAGAGTTGGTATTTGCTCCACGCCTGACCCTGCTCTAAAATTAAAGATAAGAATATTTCAACATGTTCTTGCCATGCAGAGACTGCTAAAGAGAACTAAGAGCAAGGACAGACCCATGGGGAGCAGCAGAGGGGTGGTGTGTACTTTCTCTGTCTTCCAGACAGGAAAAAGAATAACCTTTAACTGCTCAGCCAACAAACATTTCTGTGACATCATCAGTGTTTAATCTAAACAACTCATGTTGATATTACCTCCAGTATTATGATTAGAGATAATGCCTGTGAATGGATAGGAAGGCTCCACATTGTGGGGCTACATCCGTGTACATTTTATCTCATATCTGATGACATAAGCACTCGTATCTCTGCTCATTCTGGATCTTAGGGGTACATCTAGTGGGGTGTTTATGACTCATTTTACAGCAAACCCATCTACACTGAGATTCCCTCTATGCTCAGAGGAGAGATATAGGTATTTTCAGGGAGTAATTTATCTGTTTTGATAGCTGATCTTTGGAATAGATTATACAATTTCCGTTTTTTTTCCAGCTGCTGAAAAGGAAGTGTGGGTGACAGGCTCAAATGAACATCAAAAGTGCAGATTTACCTCACCCCGATTTTAGGGTGTTAGAGGATTTGCCCTGAGTAGCCTCCCACAGGACCCCCAGACACATACCCTGTAGCCCCTGTGGTGCCCAGCCCTTGCCCCAGCTGTGTTGTAGTTGTACCTGTGCCCTCTGCCCATCCCCTGCTGATCCAGACTCGCTCCCTGGACTCCCCACCTTAATTTCATACCCGACTCCTGGCCTGCTGCTACTCTCTGAAGGGCTTGATCCAATCACCTCAGCGCTAATGCCGTTTGGTGTTGGTTATCTTGCTCAGTTGTGAGCTGGTGCTCCAGTAGTCTCCCAGAGGTCTGGCACCAGCCCCACAGGGATTTCACAACAACCCACAGGGGTCTGAAAAGGTGTCAGACATCAATGGGCAGGCAGCTGGAGTGCACCTCAGGTGTCTAAAGCCCAAGTGTCTGTGTGAGAGCAAGGTGTCTAAGCTCTTGTTACAGGCAATAAGGATCTAGACCATACAGTTAGTGGAGTCTGGAGAGCAGTTTGGCTAATCAAATGTTGGAATCAGCCTCAGGAAGAAAGTAGCTTGCTAGACTCCACCATCTGTATGCGTTTGGGCTTCCTTAAATTCCTACCACCAGAGTTTAAGATGTATCTTGCATTCAGGCACTATAATTTAGGCAAGCTAAATCACACCCATGGTGACTAAAAGTAGAAGAAATAAATACATTTATGAGAAAAATATTAAAATGATCAGTCTTTGTGTTAAAAATTATGATCTTCATCTGAAAGATATAGAAAGGCAAAAGCTTTGTGGATATTTAAAGTTCAGACTCTGTGTCTGTACGTGCAATCACACACTCCGAGAGTATTAAATACACTCACAAAACACATCCTTTGTTTGCAGTCATATAGATTTACAAACACTCACTGGAAAAACAGGGACAAACTCATTGTGTACAATATATTTTTTGCTTCTGTAAACTGTTAATGTGGAATTATAAATAATAATTTGGGATATTTCACATATGGCTTTCTGCATTCTGTGATTCTGTCTCTCCAAGTAAATGAAAATATTGGTAGTGTAAAATAATGATCTCTTTTTACCCAGTCTCCTCTGCTCAGTTCTACAGTATTGTTATGTCCTCCTCTGTTGCCATAGAAATGATTGATATGTCCAGTCATCGCATTCTTGCCATATCCTTGCCTCTACATATTATGTATTTTGCCCTTTAAACCCTTTAAACTCTCAGTTAGCTTTTTGATATTTAGGGTTAAATTCTTGTAGAGACAACAACAATGAAACATACAAACAAAAGAAAGAAAAGAAAAAAAAACCCACTTTCGTTTTGAGAAGACTGAAACTAATTCAAAAGACAGTTACCTGTATTAATACTGTAAATATCAATGATTTTACTGTAAAGCTCTTACATTTCTTGTTCTTATTAACTCCTAGCTCTGGCATGCAACTACTTTGTGAAATTTCTACCATCTTCTCATGCACAACAAGTATTGGCAGTGTTTAAAGCTTCCTAGCTATGAAACATTTAACACAAAAGAAATTTAAAGACATGCCTTTTGGGAGGCCTGCTGATTTTAGGGGGAATGGATTAGGATTTTTGCAGATTTGGGTTTCCCTCACAAGAAAGCAGAAGAAAAAAAAGAACTAGTCAAGCTCTTTTTTGACATGATGCAAAGAATAGCAGTCAGGATGATGAGTTTAATTTTGCTCCACATGTTTCAGACCTTCCTAATGCAAGCTGGCTACTTCCAGACTGAGATGTCCATTCCACAGCACTTTATGACTCTAGGAAACACCCCGGGGCTGCCTGGGCTTCCTTTTCAGACTTCCACTTCCCCCCCAGCAGTGCCTGCAGATATGGCACCAGACACACTCCCCCTTCCCTGCCTCTGGACAATAACCTTTCCCCCCTCCCAGGCCTTCGCTCAGAGCCTCATTGGAAGCCCCTCCACATTCCCCCCTCACATCATCAGCAGAGCGGGCTCTCTGTTCATCCAAAGCATTTACAACACGAGCGCTTTCAGCCCGGAGCACAGGAAACCAAGGCAAGCCAGCTCTTAGGAGAGGGGGCTGCATGGTTTGCACCCCTTGCTGCCTGCCTCCTGCCCAGGTGCTCAGCATTTGGCCCACGTCCCAAAGGATGGCACAGCCAGCAGCCGAAAGGGCTTTCGGTGCGATTGCGGCGAAGCGCACTCGGATCTCTAAGCTGCCGCTGAATCTCCTGCCTTTTGGGGGGGACTTCATCTCCTGAAGCTGCCTGTAATACCGATTTCTGTGAAGTGCCACTAGGTGGCCCGAGATGGAACCTCTGCAGGCAACAGCTTTCAGTGGGATGTGCGTGTGTGTGGGGGGCTGGAATTCGGGAATTATCCTTGGGCGGTGCACACCACCCTCATCGCTTCTGTGATTTTTAGATCTTGATTGCAGATGCTGGAGGAGGGAAAGGGGCATCCCAGCAAACCCTGTGAAATGGGAACAAGCTCATTCTTATTTCTCACGTGAAATGAAACAGTTTTCTCTTGAGAATTCGGACTAGTGATAGCCTGGAGCCTAGTAGTACTCCCTGGAATACCAACCACACTACCACCCCAAGTAAAAATGTGTATTATGCTTCTCTTTTAAACTTTTTCAAAGGCAATTGTTACTATCATCAGGGGCTTATTTTGACACAGGTTAGCTTTGAGAACTCAGCCATGGATGAGAGGTCTGAATCCAACATACTGGAGGAAAGAAGGGCTTTCACATGCCCAGTAGATGACAAGGGTGATCCATGGCCATCAGATTTATTCCTGTCACCCTTCTAACCTCTTTCTCAGAGGTGCCCTGAAGTAATTAATTATTCCCCATTTATCACTTCCCTCCATACTAAACCTCGTTGTTTTCTGCCCATTCTTGTTCACTCACATTCCAGGGTGCTCCGTATCCCTCTTCCTCACTGATACCTGTCCAGGCACCAGACCTGTGGCTTGGCACACACCCCCCGTGACAGTGGTGGGACATCTCCCACCTGCCTCCCACCCAGAGCTGCCCCAGGTGCTTGGGGTGATGTGAGAGGATGCTGTGGGCAAGAGCCCCGAGGAGCAGGGAAGGATGCAGGGCCCAGCATTGCCTGGAAAACCTCGCCCTGCTCCCTGGGGAGGCCAGGCCTGAGTTTGTCAGGGTGTCAACACCTCAAGGGCAAGGGGGAGGAGGGGAAAAGAGGAGATAGAGACATTGTTGAGCAAGAAGGTGCAAGTGGGTGCCATCAGCCGGTTGTTTGAGCTATAAACAACTGGAGAGCTGCTGGGAGCTTTAGCTATGCTAAATAGTTGCCCCATCCACCTCCTATGTTGTTCCCATTCCTCCTTTTCCACAGTCAACAGGTGTTTGGCCAGCGTTACCTTCCCTGACATTTTGGATTTGATTGGAAAGCAACGTATACCCTATGACATGCAGGCAGGCGAGCACAGCAACGCTGGCAAGTCAAGCATGTGGTTTCATAGACCCTGACAGCAAGTCAAATATATCCCCCATTCCCTTACAGGCTTTAAAATTTCCTCATTTAGGGCCAGAGACAGCAAAGGTGAGCAACACTAAAGTGCTCGCCTGGCTCTTTGGGGGTACAGAGGGGAGAAGTTTAATTTGGCTTCAGCACAAGAGCTACCAGAGCTCCTGCTAACCATCAACAAATTAGAGGCTTGTTTTAAAGTGCAAAAATACACTTATCTCAACTTTGCTTTTATTGAGAGAAAATGGATAAAAAGCTAATTTATAAGCCCCACCTAAAGCCTCTTCCCCAGTGTTGGCTCTGTCTCAGCCTCCCTCCCCACAAACATTACCTACCTTACCCCCAGAGGGCTCCTCCTGTCTTCCTCGTTTTTAGGGTGGAGGCTAATAAGCTCCCCAACCCTGGTAAGTCAGTATTAATTAACCTGCAGATCCCTGCAGGCTTCCAACACCTGCTAACTGAGAAAATCCAGCCAGGCTCTCACGGTGGTTTTTTGGGGTTTTTTTTTTTGTTTTTGTTTTTGTTTTTTTTTTTTGCACACAGCAAGCTTTAGCACCTGGAATAAGGGAAAGTTATAAGCTTTCACTTTGCCTGGGTGGTTTGCAGTGAGGTAGGGAAAAACAAGGTGGAAAAATAGTATTTTGTAGGGTCTGTTTTCTTTCTTCTTTTCTTTTTTTTTTTTTTTTTTTTTAATTTAGACCATCAACCTCTTTTGCATGGGAGGGGCATCTGCTAAGAAACAGCTCTCCTGCATGCCATTACCACCTTCCTGAGGCTGGGGGGAGGCACTTTTAGCTGAGTTCTGCCTCTCTGCTAATGGGCACCCCTCTCTCTGCTGGCTGGTGGCTGCCATCTGTGGCAAATGTTGTAGAGCATGTAGTCAATCACTGCGGGAAGCAGTTACGTGGTGCAACAGCTCTCTGGGGACTGATTTAGGGCCACTACAGTAAGGCCAGTTGGAGCTAATTGGATTCCCCCCACCCCCCTCCCCAACCTGGATTTCCAGATGTGACAGGGCAGTGTAGCTTTATTAACCTAACCGTGTTCATCCATGCTCCCTGTTACAGAGGAAGAGATTTTTTTTTTCCTTGGTGTTGAATCACAGCTTAGTGGGGGTTGTTTCCTGTCAGTTCCTGAACAAGAGCCAAGTGGCATTCCTTGCCTGCTGGAATTTTACAGCACGTACTGAGCAGGGGTGCCACCCTGCTGAATGCTGGCAATTTTTATTTCAGTGAGCACTTCTTGTTATCTCCACTAATACTTGAGTCATTTTTCAGTGGACTAGGAAAACCAGAAAAAAAGCCAAAACCCAGGCCACGTTCTTCAGTGACCCATTCAGGTGGCTAAAGCTTTTACAAATGTCCTCTCACAGCTAACAGGACACACTGGTAAATAGCCCTTGTGCTGAAGAATGAAGACAGTGTTTTGCTGGTCACTCCTGCAAGAGTGTGGAGGTCGCTGCTGAGGAACTCTTCACTGCCCAGGCTCCATCTTGGTGCCAGCTTTGGTGCTCTCTATGTCCTCCTTATCGCCATTTCACCATTCCAACTGGATGGAAACACAGAGCTGTTTCCTGTTAGTGCTTTGGCCCAAGACCAGCTGCACCGTGAGGGAAGAGAAATGGGCCCAGCTGGTTGGGAAAACGTTTGATCACTGTAAAGCAGCAGCCCCAGTTCATGTGCCAGTGCCACTCACCTGCCATGTCTTCTTTATCACAGTGCCTTTCTGGAAGAGATGAGAAACAAAGGCCCAAGGAGAGCCTAGATGACCCGCTGAAGGTCATAATATAACAAACCCAGCTTTCCTCACAAGTTTTGCTATAGCATTGTACCAAAATATTTTTTAAAATTTCTTGTTTGCTATATATTCATTTGGATACTCCTGTGCTTTAGATAAAGGAAGCTTCACCCCATATGCACTGTGATCCACTTCTAGGGCAAAGGAGTGTGTTTCAGAGAACAGAAGTAATGTTCTATCATGGCTGTTGATCCTTTACATTCTGCAGTTGCTCCCTAAAGATCTCCACAAGAAGAAGAGTTCCATTTTTATCTGTCTTGCAGATCTTTAAGAGGCGGAAGGTTTGCTAGTACTGTGCACAATACAATACAATTCCAGATTCGGAGTGGAGAGCATCCTTCAGATCAGCACAGTAAATCTGTATTCTTCACAGTCCAGGCAAAGGTAGTGGTGGCTCCTTCCAATACAAGTAGCTCCAACAGGATCCCTAAAAGAATGTCCACCTTCAGTCATGGCAAAGACTTCAGGAAATGTGGCTCTAGAGCAAGAAAGACCACATGCAATTCCATCTGCATAAATGTCAGAGCTGCATTCCTTTGGAGATCCTGGATATATCTGCTTGGTCTGGTCATTCCTTTCTCCTCATTTCACACTTAACCTCTCTTTGTTTTTTCTTTACCCCATCTGCCAGCAACAGGGCAAATCTTCTTTGGTATGGAGAGCAGCTGCCGCTTCCCTACCGCCAACCCATCACCCACAGTGATGGATCTTTTCCATCCTAAATGATTCCCTGCTTCCATATAGCTCATCTTTCACTAGCAATGGAAGGCTAGTGAATCGTGGTTACCCTCACAAACTTCCTACCTGTCTTCCCAGACAGTTTCCCTGTGAAGCATCATCCCTAGCATCCTGTACTTGGCTTGCCTAAAGGCTGCTGCCCTTTAACTGGAAGGCACGCTTCTGGCATTCCTGGGCAGCGAATTACAGTCATGTTGGCAGCTGCCCTCTGCTCCTGTCTATTGCAATACCTCAAGATGATGCCAGCAGGCCCTGGGCTGCATTAGGAGGAGGGTCACCAGCAGGTCAAGGGAGGTGATTATTCCCATCAGTTCAGCACTGGTATACAGACACATCAGAGGTTCTGATGGGGTTCTCAGGGGTTCTGGGTCCAGTTCTCAGCCCCCTAGTACAGCACAGATGGGAACTTGCTGCAGCAAGTCAGTGAAGAGCAATGAATATGAGAGGCTGGGATTATTCTGCCTGGAAAGGAAAAGGCTCAGGGGGATCTGACCCTTGTGTATGAATACTCAGTGGGGGGACTAAAGAAGATGAAGTCAGAAATGCAAAAAATACAAGAAATACCATTTCAACATTAACTGCCCCCTGCCCCTCCTCTGCTTCACTACTAAAAGGGTGACCATCCAGACAGGCTGTGGACTCTCCGTCCTTCCTAAACAATCTGCACTCCCTGACTCTGCTCTGACCAGGTGTCAGACTAGACAATTCTCAGAGGCATCTGTCTCCCAGCCTTAACTGTTCTGTGATCCTATTTGCTGATTCTCAGGTCTTGCAGCCAGTCCCACTACCCTTATCCTTAAGCATCTTGATGAAGTGTTGTTTGCCACTCCTAGGTGAAGAGACAAATTAGCTCTTCTGTGGCAGATACTCAGAGACACCTGAGCAGCAGTCAAATGCACCCCAGATATCGGGAGTAGATGAGAAAAAAGGTCTTTCCATAAGGTATTAAGTCTAGACAAGGGGCTCCATCCCACCTAACTCTGGACATTTGCAGTGTAACCATTTATGTCTGAGTAGTGGAGTCTCTTTGGAGTCAACACAAATAAATAGGCTATTCTAGAAAGTGACTCATGTGACCTATTTCACATGAGATGAATCATGGCCAAGAGCTGCCCTTCTTTCTTTGCTGATCACTATGAGAACACTGAGGAGTGAAGAGGTCAAGTTTAGACTTCTATACTGTAGAAATCTTACAACATTTAGGATGATTCCCACCTCTGATACTTGTGCAGAAGTCTGTCATTGCCTAGAGAAAATCTTTACACACCATAAAATGCAGTCAAATTTGATGAATGTCTCTTTGCCTACAAAAAGGACTGAACAGACAGATAACTGAAAAGGACAGGCAAACCCCAGAGCACTGAAGATTAAAAGTTCATACAAGTATGAATTTATATGAAAAGTTCATACATGATCATGGGGCTGGATGGAATCCTATTGTTTTAGTCCAAGACTGAGTGTTTTAGAGGTGCAGGTCAAAGGTACTTTGGGTAATGTGATTTCATCTAGTACTCTGGATCAAAGTCAAGGGTCCTAATCCAAATCCTGCAGATTCCTTGTGTGGCTGGGCTCCTTACAGTCCAGTGGAGTCTAGAGAACTGCTTACTTGATCAGTCCATACTATGTTTCTGGAGAGGACAGAAGAGGGCTGTGGACAAGATGGCTTGGTAAAGATATGTCTTAGATAATTCTTTGCAATTTTTGCAGATTTCTTTGCATACATCCATCAATAGGATCTTACCAGGGCAGATCATCACCTCATCACACTGTTGATTGAACTTTCTTAGTCATAAACTATCCTTGGCCTGCAATGACAAGCAGCAAGGAGGTAATGTGTGTCAGCAGTGACAGGCTCTAGGCTGGGTCAGATGCTTGAAGGGCATGGCAAGAAGACATGAGCTGTCTTGTTTTTTCTTTTGAAATATAATGAGGCAACACAGTATAAAACAGTTTTCCCCTTTTTGCACTGTCTAGCACACATCTGGAGAGCATCTGGACAGAAGACTGATCAGACTTGGCAGAGGTGGTCTGGCTTTGCAGCATGGTGCCTCCACGTGCTATAGGAAGCAAGATTGCAATCACCACTGTGGTGGTGCTATGGATGCAGTGTGGTCCTGGGTACCTGAGTTACTCTAGGAGCCTGACCCTAATGTTGCACCAAGGGTTCTGGGAATGGCACTATAGCTCCAGACTTCATCAGGCAAGTGATCTTTGGGCAAGATGCTTAGCCCCGGGATTTTTCAAGGGAAGCCACAACTTCTGGATAGCTGTGTCATTTTGGGATATTAATATTATAGAAAAAGAAAGGATTGAGAAAGAGTAAATGAAATCAACTGCCGAGAAAAATAATATGCAAAGTGTGAATGAAAATAGTTCATCTCAAACTAAGTACCTCAAATCCCAAATTAATTCCTGGTATAAAAGAACTTGTGACCTCAAATTTCTCAGAAATTTGATAAAGACAATAATGTGGGCTTTTTTCTGAAGTGCTTAGAGATGCTGGACAACTATATAAGACTTAAGTGTTTTGAAGTGTATATATTAGCTGCTGTCCTGTAAAATGTAGTATGCAAACATGTTGGAAACTGCTGTGGGATGCAGGGAAAAGGCTGATATTTAAATATAATTTTACATCTTGACAGTGTAAAATTTCATCATCAAAAAAGCATAAAGTGTTTCTGTCCTATGTTATTTTGTGGTAAGAGGAAAGTGACTAACTATAACAAAATGCTTGAAATACCTGGTGCTAAGGTTAGTGGCCCTTATTTAAAAACTCATTCACTTCCCTCACTTGGTATTGCCTTTTCAATAGTATGAAAGTACATTTTTTCTTCCAGCTGAGCCCAGTGAACAGCGAGACAAGGCCTTTTCTTCTCTGCTGCACAGGTGTCCATCTCGATGGAGATGCATTTCTTGCCGTGGTGTGATTCCATGTAGGTCAAGAAGAGTCCAGCTCCAGAGGTTTTTACTCCCAATCTTGTCAAAATTCCTATGCAAAGGAAAACTATTTTGGCGAGCTTACATTCATCATCAGTGAGCTGACTTTCAGATCCTAACATCGGTGTAAAGACAGCCTTTCTTTCCTGGTGGAAATCAAGGACTTGATCAGGCAGGGAGCTGCAGGCAGGATTTGAGTACACCTGGCAGTGTCCTGGGGAACTCTGCAAAGCCTCTTGCCAAGTACTTAAGATCTGACCTGGGGGAACACCCGTATTCAGAAGGGCACATTTGCATGCCATCCCACCACCTTTAGTACTTGAGCTGTCTTCTGTACTGGGACTTCCTCCTGTGGTGGATGCCTTCACCTCATCACTTCTCGTTATGTATTTACACCTATTTCAAATAACGGCTCCAGGCTGGGCTTGTGAGAGGAGGGAACAACAATGATCAAAGCAGCAAAAAAAGTTTTCCAAGTGCTGTTGGGAAATCATTGTATTGTTTTTCTTTTCTTTGTATAAATTTTCCTGCTTTTTCCATTTCATAGCTAATTGAGCCAAGGCCAAATTGCCTATTCACCACTGCTTAACAATATCCTTGTCTCTGATGCTGACTGCATATAATAAAACCAGCAGTTTTAAAATGTTAACTTCTCCTTACATGGGAGAAGTTGGTCATCAGAGTTGGTCATGCAGTTTCAGAAGCAGAACTACCCTCATTCACAGCAGTTAAATACCTGTCCCCTTGTCTTCACTCTGCTAGTCAAATGGATAAATAGTTTCCAAAAGCATGCACGACTGCATTGAAAATCTTAAAAACCGGCATTGCATGAAAAAGCATTGCCCGGCTGCAAAGAATTCATCACACCAGCCTGAGATGTCTTCAGCACAGGCTTCAGCCTCCAAACTAACCATGAATTCACGGTCACTGCTAAGATACCATTCCTCTGTGCCACTTCACTGTTTGTTTCATGATGAGAGGAACCTGAAGGTGTACCCTGGAGGTGCTCACTTCTTCAGATGAACAGGTGAAGCCCACATGTTTAACCTGGAGATAACAGCTCTCTGGAGACCCTCTATATTCAGCATTTCTGTTATGACCAAAAGACCCCTAAAATGTCCACATTTCAGAAGAAAAAGTCATTTAATTGTTTAAGAGTTCTTCACTAACAGTTATACCAAGTTTTACCAAAATGCTGTGTCACAGCAGCCCTGATATCTGGCTTACTTAAAACCAGATCACAGAGGGTAAATGTATCATACAGAAGAGCCCCCGTTAAATTAACAAGATCTACAAATAGACAGAAAATGCCTCTGAAAGCCAAACTGTAGCTAAAATACTTTGCCTTCTATCAAAAGCCAGCAATGGCCCATAACATTCAACATCTTACTGTATTTTGATGACAACATTTAGTTTAAGAAACAACACCTGGAGGATTTTCTTGGGTCAATCAGCAGCCCTTTCCATTTCAGCCATCAATTTGACCAGCGAGTGTCTTTTTTTTTCAAATTATACCCTCTGAGGTGATACCAGCCTAGAGGCTTTGTCCTTTCCCTTGGACCTTTCTTTGGTATTATTGACATCTCAGCAGCAGCCCCATAAGATCTTGGTTTTGCTGCTGGAGGTAACTTCGGAAGTTGCCAATTTCACCATTTCACTTGTGCCTCATTGCTGTTATGGCCTTCTTGGTGATGCCACTGCCAGGCATCAGAACAGATTCACTCTTTCTGGGGAGTGTTATTTTTCAGCTGATGTAGGCTTAGCCCTGCAAATCCTTGTTCTGGCAATAGCAGTTGCCCATGGAGAGGTGTGAAGCCAGGTACAAGGCACCAGGGAAGGGAGGAGAGGGAACATTTTAAGTTAGCTTCACTGACAAAGCCAGAGTTTCCTGAAATTGTGGCCTCTGCGGACCTCATGCTGTATAAAATGAAAGGAAAACTTAAACCAATTAAGTCTGCGTATTAATTGTGGAAATTCTTACGTGGTTCTAAATTTCCTTCAACAGCACTGGGCTTTTAATTTTTCATTTGAAAGGATAGTTAATTCTCACCTAAGCTTTTTTTTCCCTTTTGCATTTTCGTGCTAATTCACTCTTCATTTTAAAGTTACTTTCCAAACGCAACTCTACTTGTAAAATATAACACAAAATGAAAATCCCTTTAACATTCAAATAAAAGTGACTTGGAAACTGAAGAAGAAAGCTTTCAAAGGGCAGACTTCAGTAGCTTTAATGTTTGTTTAAAACACGTGTTCCACACTTTAATTTTAACTTCTATAATTTACCTCACTAAGTCACAATTCTCAAAGATTTATGAATTCACAGGGAGCTTGCACAATGCATGAAGTTCAACATGGGCATAAATTTGCAGAATTAGACGGCTGTACTCAGACCAGGGGCACTGCAGAAATTTATGCTCTCATGGACTTCTTGCAGAAGCCCACTGTTCACAAGAAGTGCCTTAGCTTCATTCTGGGGACACGATGACTTCTGTACCAGCTCAGGCCATGTTAAAGTTTGGTTATTACCAGATTTGTAAACTTTTTTGGATCAGCTCACTCTGCATTAGATGCAGACACATAACATCATCTTTCCATTCAGTTATCCCAAGTATAGAGAAATATTTCTGCGCTAGTTTTATGCCTTTTTTACCAAGTTTTAGCTGACTTCACTATCCTCTCCATTAGATGTTTTGTGACAAAATGACTCCCTCAGAATTTTTTGAACACATTTGAATTGACAGAATAAGTTCATAAAGGTTCAATGATTTGCATCACATTGTCATGGCATTTCTGACTCATTATATGGACTATGTTCAGGGTTATGCCAAAACAAGGCCCAAGTTCTTGAGAAGTGATCCCAACTGATCTGCTCATGAGCCTGGCAGGCTCGCAGACTCAACTTGAACTCTGTCTAGATAAGCAGAAGGGCTCTGAAAGAGCAACACAACTACCTCCACACTCACTACCTTTCTGCTTTCACCACACTGTGGACACAACAGAGCTGGATAAAGCAAAATAAAATCTGAAAAGAGATGTTATTTCTAATAATTATCTGTTTGATCACATGGCTCTTGTAAGGAGCCAAAGAGCAGGAGGAAAAGCATAGGATACATGTCCATGTGCTTTGTGGGGACAGCCTGGGAGATCCTTCCACAAGCACTGCCTGTAAATGCCTGCACAGCCACAGCCACCATCATGTTGGCAAAGCAACTTTTTTTATTCCAGGGCACAAATGTGGCATAAACAGGTTGTCTTTCTCCTGAAGACAGATCCCAGAAACTCTGGGTGAGCATCCCCAGGTGTCCTCGGGTGAGATAAAGCACATCAAGACAAATGTAAGGAGAGACAATACTCCCCGAGGAGTTCTGACTCAGATGGGGAGGAAAAGAGTTTGCTCATAGCCACTACAGATATGGCTCAGGGCCCTGTATAAGAGGTGAAATAAGTGTCATACTTGGGTCATGGGAAGATAGCTACAAGCCAGCTTAGCTACAAGCAGAGATAGCCTGTGACAGCCAGTCACACTCAGTAATTGCGTGCTTTGTGTGACAGATAGCAGACCCAGAAACAGCTAGCTTGTTAAAACCCTAGAGCATGGATAGTGTACAAAAATATACAGGGGATCTTCTCAATTAGCCCAAGCATGCAGCAGTTTTTTTTTTTTTTTTTATTTTATGCAAGGCTTGTGCATCATTGCCTGGTTTAAGTCTAGCTGCAGGAGTGACAAGTGTCTGATATGAAGTAAAAGATTCTGGACTATACTGCAACTTCAGTCTGGGTAGATCAGTTAGGGCCATGGAGTCAGTGAAAGATTGTGGCAACACGAAATCACCCTTTCTTCTGTGAAGAAGCAGTCTCCTCGCAGAGGCTATGGCTCCATGGATGAAAATCCTGTGTGGGCATGCTCAGAGTTATATTCAAAATGCCCCAGCTAGGTGATGTAAATTTCTGAACTTCACTTTGCTGGTTTAGATTTGTTCACAGATTTCTCTGGAAGCATGTTGTCCTGGCAAACTTCATACCTTTTCAGCCTCAGCTTCTCATGTCCTATGACTCTAGATGGCCAGGTACCACCTTTCTTCATCACAACCAAAAATTACATTAAACATTGTATTATGTTATTTTCATAATAAAATGTTCATATGTTCATTGGTGATCTGGATTAAGTTAGAACTGCTGGGTGCTCCAAGTAGTACACAAGTGTGATACTAATTATTATAGCACTAAGGTTAATTTTTCACCTTAGGTTATACTGCAGTGCCATTTGAGGTAACTCTTCCCAAAATTACTTTCAGGACATGGTTTCATGGTAGATGCCATGATTTCTGTGCAATAACAACTTGAGAAATTCCCACTTTCAGATAACTGCCCACCACTCATTTAAAGCAGGGTGTTAATGAGAGGTAAAGCAAAGATTGCAAAAAAAATGTAGATGGTGTATTCTTTTTTGCTAAGATCAGCCTAGCTACCAAACCACAATATAGGGAAGCCATACTAGCACAGCTGAAAAAACAGCACAGATGTGGAGCCTGGCAGGGGATGGAGAAAGGTGGGCACCTCCAAAGTGCTGACAGTGCTGACTGTACTGTGCCTTCCCGCATGGTATCAAGCAGCTGTGGGAAGGGCTCTGACTCACTTTGCCACTCTTCCTGCACTAGTGGGATTGCTATATTTAGACAGCCCCTATGTTTCAGGAGTCCTTTCAATCCAGTCCCAAAATGCTAACAGAGGAAGCCAGCCTGGGTGTGGGCAGCGATGGCTTCAAAGAGTACAGCTGGTGGAAAGCTGCTCCTTTTTGGCCCTGTGCAACTTCATGTCACCTATATCAATATCTACATGTGCATCCCCAGTTAGGTCCAGCTATTTGCCTGAGGCTTGGCTGCGTGCTGGAATGAGGGAAACTCATCAGTCTGGGAGGCACTGCAGTGTCCCGAGGAGTGGGAAGCAGCAGGATGTCACCAGCAGCATTGTGTGCACAGCTGGGCAGCCAGAGCATGTCCACCCCATATGACATTAAGATTCAGCATGAAAGAACCTGGGTGTGCCGGCAGCAATCACGCAGAGCAACTCTCACACGGAGGTGTGTGAGATAGGGGTGGTGGAAACAGCAGAGGAGGAGAGGAGCCTAAGCTGGAGGGAGGCTGATTGTGTGGCATCGTTCTGTAACTGATCTGCTCCCAGTCTGTGTTGTAATAAATAGCATGAGGAGACCAGTCTCCTGATCAGCCTCCTCTGCTCTTGGGATCCCACCTGCAGCAGGAGAGCTGGACTATGCAAAGCCTCACTCAGCCCCACTCACTAACCTGTCCTCTCTTGCTTATCATCCTAGCTTGAGCCTCCCTCAGGGATTTTTTCAGCCAAGGAGAGAACCATTTTACTAGAGTATGACAGGGCACATGTCTAACACTTCACGCTATAAAAGAGGTCAAAGTCACTCCCATTTTCCACATAGAGAACGGGAGTGGAAGCAGGAAATGAGATGCCCCAGGGCTATGGGATGAATCAGTAGTAGAACAAAATGAGAATTCAGAACTTCCTGTCTCTTTACTCATCTCCTTGAATACTGTTGATGATTAAACTCATAAAAAGTTAGCGCAGTTGATGACCTCTGCATCTCTGGTCAGTGATTAGGGCCCCAGTACATTAAAAACGGAAAATTATAGAACAAAGACAATTTCAAAGAACTTGAAAAAAAAAAATTAGAGGGCGAGGAATTTCTTTTGTGGCTACAGTATAAATGTTGGGTTCCCATTACACCCACAGTCTCTCTTCCAGTAAGGAAGGAAGTTTCTCTAGTTTTACTCCTATAGGTCCACTGAGAGTTGAAATTTGCTTAAAAGCCACAGCCACAACCAAGAGGCAATGCTATGGTGACACTTCCTGCCCTCCGCTTAGTTTCTGACCTCTCCACTTCCCTTTCGTTAACACAACTGCTCAAGGAGGCACGTGATGAACCAGCCCAGGGAACTCATCAATAGTAACATTAAAAGTTATTTTCCTTTTGTGGGCTAGCTTTGCTATGAGTAGTGTCTCACTACACAGCTGTAGGAATGCTCATACCCACACAAGGGATGAGGTGCCATTCAAGAGGAACAAATGGCCAGAGAAATGGAGGCTCAGGACCCCTCTTTCAGGGATGCTGAAACTGCTCAGGGAGCTCCAACTCCTCTTTTCCCTTCATTGCTATGAGCACAGTGAGCAGGAATGGGTACAGATGTGACTGAGGGTGATGGAAAGCAGTACACAGGCCCCAGCTTTCTCCTGCTTTGTTCCCAAATGGATGCAGTGGACTCAAATTTTTTGATACCTTGACTGAAATTTGTCATTAATAATACCATGTGTGTTCTGTGGGGTGACGATCCACAGGGGTGAAAATGCCTTTCCTTGCATTTAGTCTGCATTATGATTTTTGATGGCTGTCTCATTCTGTCTCCTTCAGGATTGCTGGTTTCACTATGAGGAAGAGTTAGAGCATCTTCTTTCCAGTGGTTTTAGGTTTGGTCTTTTAACCTTTAGACTTTCAAACTGGGTAAGTACACTGAGCTGGTAAAGAGCATGATGAACATGTGAACAGAGTGGTTTTGGCCGCAGCTGAAGAGGCTTCTTCCTCAAGAAAGCAAGCCTTTCATCCTTCCACTTGAGTAGGAAGGAAAAGGAAGGTGAGGTGTCATAGTGCTTCATCCTGGGAACTAGCAGGAAGCTCTCTCGTGGCATTTATGAAAACTTTTTGCTTATGAAAACTATTTTTTCCCTGAAGTTAGGGGATACCTTACTTTTCAAGAAATCACAATCTTATTGCTAGCACTTCAGCATTCTTTAGTATAATACTAAAAGACACCAAAGAACTGAATTTACTGTAATAAAACAAAAGCTCAAAGCAGAGAGAGGAGGACACTGTGGTGGAGCCACATCAAAGGTATGGTGAAATGATGTGTGTTGGTTAAAATATAAATGGTGAAAATGTGTATTTAGGCTGAGATCCTCATCTCTAAAATACTTGGGCTGTACTTTTCAGAGGCACAAGAATGTTGTTACATACTGGGTTTGGAAAACTCACTGTTCAAAATTTGGGCTTGAAAATCTTCCAGCATCCAGAATGACACAACAGTCTCTGAGGTAGTATTAACATTACAGAAGGGAATTCTGAAGTTATAATAGACATGTTCCACAGAAATGTCATATTCATACTCAACAACAGTAGGGGACTAGAAATGAGGACATCACTATGATGCTGCATGGGGAACCCAGCATGAACATGATATGGATGTTGGTTTACTCATCTTAAAAAAGGAAGGCATTAGAAACAGAAATGGCTCAATGAAGCGCAAATATGGAATGAGTTCCATTCTTGGTATCACTAAAAAGACCAGAATTTGCTATCTGGCAAAAACTGAGGGGAAAACACATCAGAAGTCTATAAAAAATGAACATAATGAAGAAAATGAATAGGAAATGATAGGTGTTTCTTCAAAAAAAAAAAAAAGGTTTTTTATTTGTTTGGTTTTTTTTGTGGGGTTGTTTTTTGTTTGTTTTTTGTTTTTAGTCTAGAAGAAGGTGGTCTCCACATGACATGCTAGCTCAGCTTTGGTACCAGAGGACACCATAAGAGCCAGAAGCACGTATTAATCCACAAGGTAAACAGCCGATCTAATGAAGGAAAATATAATTAATAAAAATGAAATGCAGTGACACCAAATGCTGCTAAAGAACTCCCTGAGCTGTAGAGAGCTGGTAAGATAAGCCAGGGAAGTATTACTGGATGGTAAAGTATCCCTGTGATCTTCTCTCAGCATTTACTACTGGCTACATCTGGAGATGGACGCTAGGAGAGATGGGCAATGGATTTGACCTACCAAGGCTTCTCTTACACACAAAAAAGCTGAGTTAAATAAGCCATGTAATGCAAACCAGGCCAATGATAATAAATCTTTGCAGAAATCCACTTTTCAAAACTTAGTGCATCTCTAGACTTGACCTTCCTCCTGTGCACGCACTCAAGTAGACACAGCACCAAATCCATTTGAAATTATTTGCCTTTTCCTGACTATAAGTTCCTGTGCAGAGAAAAAAGTTTCCTGGTTTAGGCTGGAGTTTCCTTTCTTTGTATCGAGATTTGAAGTGAAAATGAAGTATGCCATTAAACTGTTATGGTAATTTAGCCTTACACTTTCTGCTCAACAGGTTTGCTTTGTTTCAAAAGTATGTTTCTGTGATACTTACAGCTATGTATATGTAATTTTGTGGTTAAATTAGAACAGAGAGGAAAACCCTGGTTCCCACAGGAAACATAGCTCGACCTCTTGCAAGAAGGTAACATTTTTGCCATATCAGTGTGATAAAGAACTTCAATGAGAAACAAATCCTGCCAAGGTTTACACCTGTGTGCAACTGCCTGATGTGTCTTGCTCAAGTGAGGTTAATGAGATTTTTCCACGATTCAGATTCTGCTGGAGGATTCTTCTGGGCAGGAAGGGGGCCTGAGACAGCCCTGTCAAAAAATGAGGTGTTAAAATATGAGAGATGGATCTGTTTCTGTGAGCCGGAATTTGGGTCTCCTACGGTAGAAATCTCTATATGAGACACGAATGTTTTTCCTGTGGGCCTGGGGTCTCGGGGCAGGGGGGAACAGTGACATTTTGCTGACCATCTCACCGGGGACGGGAAGAGAAA
>VWZN01000250.1:292528-318304 GCA_013396955.1 Regulus satrapa | reverse complement strand
GTGCGGCCGCGATGGCGCACGGATGTGCTGCCCCTCTCCTTCCCGCTTGAGTCAGCCCGGTCCCTGGAGCTGGGACTTGCAGCCAGCTCACCGAGTGATCGGCTGCCGCAAGGGCTTTTTTTGATCTTCTGCAAGTGGTGGGAGAAGCATTTTTAGCATTGCTGCGGTTAGATTTTAGTTTTTCACATCCAGCAGTGAGCTTAATATGAAGTTTGCCTTGCACCAAATGAGATCACTCCTGAAATTTGTCTCAAGATAAGGTCTGAACTGGGTGTTTGCTTCCCTTCTTTTTTTTTTTTTTTTAATGCAAAAATTACTGGTGACCTAAAGGCAATTGGTTAATACTTTTGACTTTTTAAAATCTCAATCATCTGATCATTCACAGGAGTCATACAACTTTGTAATTTTACTATTGAGAGTGAGCTATGCTAACACTCTCAGTCACTTTCTCTTTTGTTGACTATGGGCCTGTTTTTAAAGTCATCTAGCACTTTACCCATTGTGAGAGTGCTGGTACAGACATCATAATTCTCTTGTGGCAGCAATGGCTTGGGTGGAAGGATGTATTGGTGGGAGTTCTGAGGCATAACAGGAGCAGACCCGAAAGATGAGAGTTAGGGATGATACTCCTAATTGCCCTCAAAGCAGGCTGGAGTGATTTTCTGAGAGCCTTGTAATAGTTAATTCATACTGAAGGCTTCTTTTGTTGATCTATGTTTCGGCCTTCCAAAACTGCATGTAAATGATGTGTATTGTCTAACTGCTGGCTCGTAAAAGGAAGTGATGTAAGATGTGATCGTTTAAATGCTGATTTGAAAGTAAATTAAAACTTGGCTAAATGTTTTCCCACGCTAAGGATACCCTATTTTTGTCTTAATGGACTTTCTGTCTTACAAGGTGACTGTGTTGGGGGGGTGGTAGGAAGATTGGACAGTTCTTGGTATTCTCTAGGAACTTAGTTAAGGATGTTTTTTCCGCTCTCTCTCCCCTTTGTTTCTCTCACTGCTAAAGGGACATCATTGTGGATTCAAATGATTTTGTTAAACACGAATACAATTCCAGTCTTATCACTATAAAGACAAACTGTACTGGGGATCAGTGAGGTCACGGGCTTTCAGGAACTGGTCCAGACCAGCTCTCTTAAGTATGAATTGCACTTCTTCCCTTACTCCTTTGATTTTTATTTTTTTTTTGTGGGTTGTGTTGCAAAGTGAGAACTTGCTGTTTTAGAAATCGTGAAGGCTAGAATATTGGCATATTTTTGGGTCCTGCAGCCTGCAGCTAGATGTTTACCCTCCTGTCCTCCTCTAAACTGGCTGAACTTTTGACCAGTTCTCCATCACCCAAATCCTTCTTAATTAAATATACAAAAGCTAGGCAGGTGGCCAGTGGGGATTACTGATATTTATTTTTATTAAAAAAAAAAAAAAAAAGAGAGAAAAGAAAGCAATGTGCCAGTTGTGGGTAACCACATGTCCCTCTTGTTCTTCCTCCCCCAGTCCCATCTGTCTGTTTGCAAAATGGGGGGGGGTTTGCAAACTCCTGGGCTAGGGACTCCTTATTCTGAACTAATCAGAAGAGGATACAGCACACTGGGACCTTGGGTGTGTGCAGTGCTTCGAGGTGATGGATGTAGCAAGATCCAGCCCAGAGTTTTGTGCTGACTCCTAGAAATTTTCTTCAGCTTTCTATAGGACGATATTTCAACTGGTGCGGATAAAATTTCACTTGAAATCATCTGGTATTCTCTCGTTTCTTTTTGCATGTGTGGGCTCTCTCCCCCTTGGCAATGGTAAGGGTCACTTCCCTGGGCTTGTGTGGGTGGCTGGTTTTCCCCCTCAAGGCCTCTTCTCCTTGCACCAGGCATGAGGAAGGTGAGCATTATCTTTAAGGCCTGGAGTAGGGGTTTTTAGTCATTTTGGGAGAGTGAAAAAAGGAGAAAATCAGGAATGTACATCTTCCATTCCTTACTTAATTTTTTATTCTCTCCTAGCAATGCCATTTAGTTTGGTGACATGTTGTCTAACTTCCAAGCACCAGAGCCTTGCCCTGATAGTGTGCAGAAATCCTTTTGGTCTCTGTGACAATGGCAGGTCTGCATCTCCCACCCAAGGGAATGATGCTGAGGAACATCCCCAAAGGCAGTGCAGCATTATAAGAGGTGCTCACCCTTTGCATTTCCTTGCCTTCAGCATACACATTTTTTAGTATAAATTTTTGGACTAGAATGCTAGCTAATTTTTCTCATGTGGTTTAGCATGTGTTTGTATATACACATTATGTTCTAGTCTTCTTTTCAAGTGGCACTTGCTGTTGCAAGAGCGATTTTAGCCCGGTACGTTGTATGCCTACCCTCCTGAGATCTGTTTTCTGTGGAGGAAAGTGGTATTTTTGATTTTTTCAATTTTACATTTCTGACTGTACACTTCGGCTCCACCAGAGCTTTGGATGACATTGATATTTAAGCTCAGTAGCATTGACTTGCACAATGTGAGCTTGACTGTAGTCAAAGTTACCATAAGATCCTTATCTGCATCGTTATTTTAGGTCTCAGCCCACAGAAAGTGGTGGAAAGAATTCAGCTTGCTTGAACGAGGTGGATTTGGGAGGGGATCTCATAGCTTTGCACAAGAGTTCTCTTATCAAATACTTTGTGGTTGTAACATTATGGGTCCCTGATTATTTCTCAGGTTAGCACAGGCTCAAGAAAAGATACTGAAAATCAGACAACTATGGGAAGGAGGAGGAAAATGTCCAGAGCTGTGCATACCTCTTGGGAACCTTGAGGCAGCTTTGACTGTAGAGGGCTTGAGGATTTTGGCATTGCATCTCAGTATTATTTCCAAAGTGTATTTTCTGCCTTGGATGCATTTTTAAGCACTTTCACAGAGGCACAAAAAATATGACACTAATTACAAGCTGTGAAGTGCTGCTGAATGGCCAATATGCTGTTGTGAAGTTCATGATACCTCCACCTTAGCCTTATTCCTGGTCCCCTCTCATATCCTGAGCAAGGCTTTATGTATCCCCTCCAGTCCTGCAGGCCCCCCCATGGGGCCCTGTAGTCCTAAATATCTATGTCAGTGTTAGAAAAGGACAGAGCAAAATACTGACTGGAGACTAGATAGTATTGCCAGCAAAGCACTCCCCTGCTCTCCCAGGCTTTGCTGTCCTGCAGCAGAGTGAAATCTGCTCTTCTGAGTGTAATTATTCATTACAATTTGACCTCAGTGGTGCTGGTTTTCATTTGCTGCTGATTGGGAAATCTGTGAATAGCACCACTATAGAAGGACGAAATCACAGAGACTGGGGAGTGGAGATGTTCACCCTTTCAGAGGATTTGCACTTTTGAGACATGTAAGGATCAGGTAGAGGTATGGATGGAGTAGGCTTCTCTCCACTTTAGTTACAAATTGGTGCAACTGAGTCGTATCTCTGATGCAGCTCAACTGCATGTTGGCATGTGGGCATGAAGGGTGTTGACATCCCCGGAAGGCTCTTCTGTGGCCTCCTGCTTGACCTTGCATCATAGTTGCAAGTGAAGGATGAAATCTATGGGAAGATTTGGAGTTAGGAAGAGATAGTAGGACAGTTGAGAGAAGAAGTAGTCTGCTGAAGGTGAATTTACAGAGGAAATCAGAAGATGGAGAATATGGCATAAATGTAGAGAATGAATTAGAGGACTGTTCATAGTAGTGTGGAGTCAGGGGAGTGCTTAATATAAGAAAAACTAAGGGACACCTTAGTTGTTAGTAGAAACATACTAGCACATATAATTTATATTAAAAATATATCTATTATGGAAGAGATTAGCTTTTAGCCATGGCAGCTCACTAGTCAGTCGGGCTTTGGGCTTTTGCACCCCTGGGTAATGTTCATTGGCACAGGTTAGACTAGAGATTTCAGCATGGCCCGGGCTGAGGAGACCTCTCTTAGTCCACCTAGCTGTGTTGTGACAGTGTGCCAGAATAAGGGATGTCTTTTGGGGGAGGTTGTTTCACCCTCCTGGCAAAATGCTTTTTTTCCCACCAGAGCCGCACCTCCCCGGGTAGCTCTGGCACTGTGGCTGTCATTATCCCTGTACAAATAGGACACTGCAAGTGCCAACAGGTCTTGATTGGCCTGTCTAGCAATAAAACAAGCTAACGTGGTAAAACTCCTAACATGGATGCAGTTATACTGGTATTGTAGGGCTTATCTGGCATGTCTCTGTCACCTCCCTTTGGAGCTGTCCCATGGCGCATTGATAACAGCTGCTCTCTGTGCAGGGATTGAAGTCACTCATGGCTTTGTACCTGTGGCTGAAGGAGCTACGTGAACTGTAGCCATGCTCTCCCTGGAGTAAGGCAGTGCTACCCCTGGAGAAGGTCTGCTGTGGTCAAGATACGGCTGCTGGGGCTGTTTGTGGTGTGCCACGGACACTTTTCTGCTTCCTCCCCTGCCCCTGTGTGCTTTGAGCGCCCCAGGAGCTCCCTGGCTCTGGGGCTCCTGGCAGGGTCCACTTGTGTGCTCTTCTCACCACCCTGATTGAGAAAGTCCTCTGGGCACTATAGATTTGCAGTTTGGAGGTGTGGTGCTGCTCCACTCTCTACCTGCTTCCCAGGGTTCTCCTTCTAGTGCCACTCTGGAAAGACATGGAAATGCAGGTCCACATATCTGTCTGTGACATCCCTCTGCTTCATCTTTGACTACTTACTCTTTGATGTCTTATCCTTCAGCATGGCCCGGGCTGAGGAGAAAAAGGGCTGAATGGCCCTTTCCTTTTGTCTGTCCATGGAGTTCCCCTTTAGTTTCACTGGATATTGTAGGTCTCTGATAGTCCTGCCGGTTTTATGGTTAATACTTGGGTTACCATCTTCTAATGTTGTACCAGTCCACGGTATGGAGTTGTCTGTAGTTCACACACCTGGAAACTTCACCAGAGGACAGGGGTAAAGTGGGAAAGTGTTACTTAGCTAGGTAAAAGAATGGCAGCAGCTCAAAATAATTGGTTACATCAAATCTGTTTTATTAACTTCCTGTGGACTACCAAGGCCATAGTTTGCTCTTGTTGGTTTTCCTCAAAGCTGGTGCACTCTGGGACTGGCACTGTTAAAAATTATTTGAAGTCTTAAAAATAAGACAATTTCAGTTAAGCTCTGGCAGTTTTAAGTGCTTCTTCTCAGGATTGGAAGAGAGTAGCTGTAGGGAATGATAGTGGGCAAGAGTTCATGATTCTAATTTAAACTCTTAAGATCAAAACAAAATAAACCTGTCTCAAAACTTGCTCGCTAAACCTTGAGCTGTCTAATGGTTGTTTTGTTTTCAAACCCAGAAAAGAAAAGCTTAAGGTCTGTGGGTCTTAATGTGTTACTGTAAAGTATTCTATGCCCTGCTTGGGCTTGTGTATCTTAGAGTCAGGGACCCACCAGTATTATTTTGGTTCATAATTTTTCTTTATTTTTGTGATTCCTAAAGGAAAGTCAGTCTAAAACTTAAAAGGAAGCACAGCTACACGCATCTTACAAGGCTGTTGTCAAGTTGTCCCTTGCAAGGGAACCCTTGTAACCGAGTTATAAACCCTTACAGATGGAGTGCAGAAGGAAAGTCAAAATGCTGGCAGACCCTTACCTGTAATCCACTACTGCATGAGCTACTGCAATAATCAAAATAATTACTGGGGGAGCTGGTGCAGCAGAGTTTGGAAATAACAATGAGGTATTTGCTGACTGGAAATCCTAATTAAATTGGTTTTGTGCTTCCCCAAAAACTGATAGTGCTGTGTATCTCCAGTTATCTTACAGTGGCCTGATGGGTGAAAAACGCATTTTGTAGTGAGAGCTGCTTTTACATGCAGATGCTCAGTAATTTACAACTTGTTTCTGTGCAGTGGTGAACTTGGATGGTACTTTTGAAGGTGCTTAAGTAGGTGGGCTGCTTACTGTCCTTTTGCTGTCTGATCTGAGCGGTGTGCTCTTGGAGTCAGTGGAGAGAAGTAGGACAGGGGAATGGCCTCTGGAGATAACTACCATAGGATGAGATAAATTGCTCTTTACCTGAGTCTTTGTCTGTTAGTTAAAATGGGAACTTCTGATGAATGTCTCAGTTTTATGTCTTATGAAAGTCTAAGATTGGACAGGTTGACCGCGCTCTGTACCATGCATGTAGCAGCTCTTGCAGTCCATGTTCTTTGTGGAATATATAGTAGGGGTGAAGATGCCTTTGTAAGTGAATGTATGAAATTGAGTGACATGTAAAACCCCACTTGCCCATCATGGAAAGGAAACATCCATTTAAAAAAACAACAACAACAACAAAAAAAAACCAACTCGTAAATGACCTGAGTTTGCATATACCAAGAGGTGAATGTGCTTGCTCTCAGTTAGAATTTTCTGCACTCTTATATGAAGTATGAGAACTTATATGAGACAGTTTTTCTCAATCAGATCCCTCAGAAGTTTTGCAGAAATTAATCTATCTGTGTGAAAAGCAGTCAGTGCCTTGTGTCTCCTGTCTGTGCTTCAGCACTAAGCACTGGGGTCTTTCCTGTTCAGGCAGATTATACATCTAGAGAATGCATTTAATCTAGGTTACTGTTTGTCAGGTGAGAATTATAGAGGTACTTCAGTTTTTTGATGATGTTGATAAGGGTTGTAATGAAGTGCCTGATGTTCAAACTTTTTTTTTCAAATGTATGCTTCTCTGTAAGATATCCTTTCCCATCAAACCTGTTTGGGTTTTTTTTATTTATTTATTTTTCCCACCTGTGTTGTTGGGTGGAAAGCTGCAGGTAGCTTCTTCCTATCTCTAAACTCAGCTAGTAGAATTTAGTCTGGTTGTGAATCATATATTTAAATCTCAACCTGTCGTAAATCCCAAGTATCTTTTCTCTAATTAACGCTTGGGGTTTTTTTTGAGACAATATCCTGGATATTCCTTCAGCAGCTACAGCGAACATTCCTGAAGTACTTGAAGTTTCAGATTCCGCACCATTTGTTAAACTGAGCTTTCAGTTGCACGGTCATCTCCTGTATAAACACAGTAGGAAATGGAACTCTCATATGCGTCTCTGATACTCAGGTTATCCACTGTGCTTTACTTCAGGGTGAGGAGGTGACAGGGAAGTGTGGTGGGGAACTGATGTAATTTATTCCCAGCCACCCAGGAAATATGTGACAGAAGTACAGTCTAAACCTCTGAACACAGAGCAGTTATGCTTTAATCAAAAGAGATCCCTTATTTTGCCTTAGAACTGGCTGGGGTGAGTTTTCATGCTTACCCATGCCAAAGAGAGGGAAAACTTTGCATGCTGGCCCTGTGGTCTCTTAAAAACTGCCCAGAGAAAGAGTCTAAATGTCCTCCAGTGACGGGGTGGGTGGATCTCACAGAGCGAGTCTCATGCTACCTGTGCTTGTTGTACTTGTATTTGAGGTGGAATTATGTGCTGGCCTGCAGTCGGTGAGGTTTCTCCTTAACTGTCTTTTGCAGAAAGGCCTGAACTGAATTGCTCACATTTAACTGTATTGCTGCCTGTAACGGAGGTGAGGAAGGTATTAGGTTATTTTACCATGACTAAACAGCAGCTTTAATACCTTTAAAATTGGTATATTGACATTTATGAGCGGATATCACATTACAGTGATAGCTTCAGGGGCCTTCTGCTGCATATGAGAGCTCTTGGTTGCTTTAGAAAGCAAATAAATAAAATTTTAAAGGTACCCTAACACAACTAAGCACGTTAAATCAAAAATGCAAGGTGATGCTATATCCTTAGATTATCCTGTCAACCGCTGCTATTTCAGCAGATGAAGTTAATGATGTAGTGTCGCAGGAGAAGGAACAAAAGGTGCATCACTGAGAACTACGGGGGAGTCTGGGGGATGAGAGCTTGTCCCAGGGTCTGTTTGGAGTAGTCCCCATGCTGCAGAGCTGGGGTTTGGCAGAGCTGGCGTGACTCCAGCTGCCTTAACTTGTCGCCCTCGCCTGTGTTTCTGGTGTGGTCTTGTGGGGGAAGAAAGAATGTCAGCCTATTAATAGTGACAGCACAGGCTTTCTCATCTTCATCTCTTAAAAATCACTGGAATGCTCTGAATAACAAATAAATGAAAAATCTTTTTTTTTTCCCCTTTGGTTTTTTTTTTTAATCCGAGTGTTGTGAAAGGTGTACTTTGCTCTTCTTTTCCCCCATGTGGAGCACACTGAAATTCTCTGATTGGACTTGTCCTGGGGGATTATGGAGAACACTCTGTACAGCTTCCCCTGTGTGTTTTCACCGAGAGTTAAGTTCTGGGGTGATGACAAGTGAATATGGAGAAAATGTTTCAAGTCATGTGAAAGAAATGTTACTTGCTAAATAACTTGAGTGTTAAAAGAGCGAATGGGAAAAGCTTTTCTTAGCCTTTTTGCAATCTTATATGGCAAGGAATGAAAATCTTTAATATTGACCTAATTTTATTTGTATTTAACATCAAAGAGCCGTTGTGAATGAGTTGCTTGTCTTGTCTGTCAGTGGCTTTATGGTCTTCTGAATGGCTTGAGGCACTAAATCAGTTCTGAGTAATGCTACCTTTCCTTAGGTTTCCTCTGAGGTAATGGAAGAGTGCTCTAGTTTCTTTTTCAGGAATAAAGATACATTTGTTACTGAGAAGATGTCTTTTGGGCTAATTGCTGAGCTTGGAGGTGCCTCATCATAGTCCAAGTGTTGTGGCAGTGCCTGTGCTAAGCTTTGGAAAAGATGAAAAAAAAAGGGTAGTGAAACCCCTCTCATGGACACTGCCACTCTGTTCACAGATCAAGTCCTTGCTGTGATTAGGGCAGACTTTGGAGTGTCCTGATCAGCTGCTGCTCTGCCTCTCTGAGCTCTTTGTTAGCAGGGTGTGTAGTCACTGCGTGCTGGTGTTGTAAGAAAGCATGTTTTGTGTACATATGGTATGGTTGCGCTGGGCTGTGAGGGGAAGGGGAAGGTTTTATGTTGTGCTCCCCATCAGAAGGATTTCCTATTGCAGAAAGGAGAAGGGAAGATTAGGCAGACAGATGGAACACCTTGGGTGGTATCTGGTTGCTTTATTCCTGCAGGGAGAGGGATCCTGCTGGCTTACACGATTCAGAGCTGGGCTGAAAGCAATGGGTCTTGGAGATATCTGGAATTGCTAGAGAATCTCTTTACTCAGTAGCACCATAATGTAGATTTAAATCTTTCTCTAGAACTCAGATAGGAGAAGATGGGAAAAAGAAATGGGAACAGCATTGCAAATCTATAAAGATGGCATCAAAGTAGTTTGTAGATCCTTGTGAGTTGGGAAACAAAACTATTAGACTTGGATATTAAAGTGTTTTGTTACTACTTAAATCCGTTCACCCTGTAGGATTCCTATGCTTAGGAAAAGAGGAGATTCTTCGTAAGGGAAGAATCCAAAATATCCTCTTCTTTCTTCTTTAAGAGTTATTTTTGGGGGTGCCGTTGTCTCAGCCGTTGGCACATGTAGATAGATGAAAACCCACTGAGGAGGGTGTGGGTGGTACGGTACCCCTGGGGTGGTAGTTGTGTCTGCTGAGCCATGACTGCTTGTGGATCTCTGTCAGTGGTGGTGGTGCTGCTGACTTGGCAGTGCCTCTTCTCACCTCCTCTGCTTGGAGATGGTGCTCATTTGTGGGAGTGAGAGGTGCCCAATAAATGGGGAATATCACAAAGCCACTTGTGTTGCTGAAATTTACCGAAACATGTCTTTTTTGTCAAGGTTAGCTGAAAAGTTTGGGTTGTGTTTTTCTTGCAAGAGCTTTTGGTTTAAAGCTCCATTAGTTGTGTGTCAGTTCCTGTATGTATTATGATAATAGCCAAGAGTGGAAAAGACTAGATTTATATCAGTAAACATTTCACCTAGTAAAATTTTAATAGCTTTTCCATCTTCAAAGGCCATTCCTTTTTCTCCTGTGGAGATTGTGCACCCAGCAGCAGTACAGAGTGTTTCCCAGAGAGGTGTGTTTATAACGTGGCCTTGAGATGCTGTTCTTCCCAAGATGCAGACAGGGCTGTTCCAAAGGTGCTCAGTCCTGAGCTTCTTTACACGGCAGGGATTGAGTTTGCCTCTGCTGTGCTGGATTTTGTGGGTTTCTTGTAATAGTGACTATGGACAGTTTTGAAAGATGATAAAAACAACATGCTGAAATGACTAGGGACTTGCGTCTGAATCACAGCCGTCAGCAAAACCACCTCGTTTCAGGAACAGTTCTGCGTGACAGCAGAAAGTCTTGTGAGCACCCGAGCCAAACTTCTCTTCAACAAATAGGGGATTTCATGATTTGAATGTTTTGAGTGAAATGTTTTGAACATCTTTGCTGTCTTAGGCCAGCAGGAATGCAAACCTTAACAGATTATGAAACCAGCTTTATGCTCATATTTTGAGCATACATAATAAGAGATGTAAATGTCATTTCAGAGATAAAGAAGCGTGGTGGAATAAGAACATGATAGAAGCAATCCCTGTGCAGAGTTGAGGTGTATATCGGTTTAGCTTAGATTTTTTTGGTAAAGCTCAAAGTACTTTAACTCTCTAGGAACAGGCCCTGTGTGGTGAAGTCAGAGGAACTAAACTGAGTGTCAGCCTAGCTCTGGAGCTTGTGGTTAGAGCTGTATGGGCAAAGGCTGGCACATTTTTGGTTTGAGACAATGTTCACTTGTCAGACTTGAGAGAAAGAAGTATTTTTTCTAGAAATAACATTTTTTGGAAGTGCCTCAGGTCCTTAACTTCTTTGACTTAATCTTTTCTTGTATAATGAATTTTGCAATTTTGCCATTTTTCTTAGCGGTGGCAGGTTTGTCTCCCTTTGTGTGGTTTGTTTTGTCCTTGCTGTCTTCCTTCATACTCATCTGATATGGTTGAATTCCTCCCGTTAGTCTCCTTTTTTCTCTAAACTCTGTACTCGTAATATTTTGCATTTCTTCCTCTAGATTTTTTTTTTTTTTTTGTCGAAAAGTAACTACCAAATAGAAAATATATGGTTAAACCCACATGACCTCTGGTATACTGGCTGTAGTTCTGCCAAGATGAACGAGGTATATTTGTTTTTACATTAATGTGTTGCTCCACATGCATTCTGTACCTTCTTTAGGGTTTTTTGGTTTTTTTTTTTTTTTTTGCCTCTTTTTACTCTTGAGTTTCTGAAGAAATGAAGCTTTGTCTATTTCATTCTGTCTTCAACAGTTTTTCAACCTGGGCTGACTTCAGTTGTGTTTTGGGTTATGGATCTGAAATCCTTACAAGTTTCATGAAACAATAGCTGATTAGGTAGATGGGAGTGAGAGAGCCTGCTTGCTCTTCTCCTTCCCCTGCTTCTCAGTTAAACCCCCTCATTATTGGTCATTGGGGAAAGCGTGTTCCCAAGCTTCAGGTTACCCTGCTTGCAGATCTGTCTTCTGCTCCAGTGGAGTATATTTTTCTTCTACCCTGGTCTTTCAGAGAAAAAGGGTGGTACCATTTTCTGAAGTTCGGGTGTGCCCCATCAGTCAGAGGAGCTCTGAGGGGGGAATGCTCTCTGCTCTCTCTCAGGGCTTCTGTCTCCACTGGCATTGAAGATGTGAGATTTGGATATATACTCACTAAAGTGCGTTGAAAGTCTTTGTCTAGACAAGACGTTTTTTGGTTTTCACATGCTAAGTTGGTGTGGTTTAAAGCCTCTGGTACTTAGTGTGTGCTAACCTCGGGAGGTAAATCCAGGGCTAGACAAGCCCCCTAAGGAGGTGGCGCACAAGGTGGGGATTTCTTTGCATTTGCTGTGACTTCAGCTGGTGCCTGAATGCAGAACTGGTAGTAAACAGTCATAAACCCTGGATGCTTTTTCTCTTGTCAGCTCCTGTCTGAGTAGGGTATTTTTCCTGACACATGCTTGTTTGCTCATGTTTCTCCTTTAAGGAAAGCAGTTAAACTAGGCAATAACCACCAGTAATTCAGCGCTCTGTTAAGCATGTAATAAACCAAGCCCCAGATCTCTCTGGAGCCATTAGAGACTGCCACCCTTTGTTTCTTACTTGGTGGGGAGGAGGGAAGAAATGGGACACGACCAGCTTTTGGTGTGGGAAGGACAAAAGGGCACCAAACAGGGGAGAGATGTGGTGGTCCAGTGCTCCCAGGACAGCCACCACCATCCCGCCCAAAGAGTGCAAAGGGTCAAACCCCAGCCTGTGCTCTCTGCCTGCAATGACAAAGCATGGTGAAGTCTGCTTCAGGTTTGTTCACACAGGAGTTGCAGCCCCTTGTGGTTGGTGCCAATTCAAGTATGGGGATCTCAGCTCCTCCTTGTGATGCAGGCACCGCTGCTTGACTACAAGGCTTGCTGCATCGTATTCTGACCTTTGTTTAATCCAAGAGCAGCCCACCTGTGGGCTAGCCAATAGATGTTTCTGTTCTGCTCTGCTTGCAGTCATTGCTAAAATCCAGCCTTTTACTAAGTTATTAAGTGGACTTCATTAGAATTTTTGTTTTGGTTTTCTTTTTTGCTGTTTTTTTTAAAAATAAAACTACTCCATGCAAGTGTTGGTATGGAGTAGAATCAAAGCAAAGGCTTAACTAATGTGTGAATATGTATTTAGGACGCATGTATTATAGAGTTCTGGGGAACTCTTACTGTAAAAAACAAAATCGAAGTGCCATCTTATCTCTGAACTGCCCTTTTAAGCCTAAACCACTGTTCTGAACATCAGTTTGCTCTCTAACAAAGAGAACAGCTTCATACTCTTTCGCTCTGTGATCCTGCAAAAAGCATTTCCGGAGGGTACCCTTCTTATACTTCGGCAGAACAAATTTTAGCACAGCATTTCACATTTTTCTCTCTTCAGATTTATGAAAATGGACTCCATCATGACTTTTCAAAGTGTGGGTTTAAGCAGAAACTCTCAAGGCATTTCAGTGCTGGTTGTGATGCAGCTGTTGGTTTAAGAAATCTCTTTTTAAACTGGAGGTGGCTGTTAATTTTATTCAGGAGAGGAAAATGAAGTGTTGAGCTGGATAAACTGTAGTTTAGCTGATACTTATTTTGAGATTGGGTGTGGCAGGTAAAAAGACATTCTATCAGAAACATGAAAGAAGAAAGACTGGTTTAAATTTTGTTGCAGCAAATTTTTAACAACCTTTTCTAAAATTTTCTCCTTCTGCAACATACATTACCAGCACTAGCATCTGGGAGAGCACCTCCTGACATCCTGCTTTGACTTCTTTATTGCGCCGCTTCTGCCTTTTCAAAATGCATTGGGACGTTGAGATGCTCAGCGCAGTTCACTGTAGGACATGAAATATACATGAACTTTCGTTTCTTGGTCCTCTAGGTGTAAGGAGGTGCCTAGTGGCTCTGCAAATGCTGAATGGAGAGCAGGTTGTCTCTGTGGGTCTGCCTTCATTAGCTTGGCTTGAAGCTTTCACGTGGGCCGTCACCACATCCTGTCTCTGGCTCTGTGGGTTAGCCCGTGCAATTGTCCCCCTGGGACTGTGTGGGCATCTTGGCCTTAAGAAATGGTCCATTTAATTTGTCTAGATGATAATAGCATTTGATGGGGGAAGCTTTGAATGTGGAGTTACTGCCTTTGGAGCCTGGAGCTTAGTTTTCCTTGCTGGCTGTGCTTCTCTTCCCCCAGATGTGTTTGGGGTGATCCACTCCATGCACAGGAGCGATGCTCTCCCCTTGTGAGCTGTGCACCCCTTTGATTTAATTCAGATTCTGCTGCTCAGAAACTGCTTTTCCTGTCCTTCCTGGGTGCAGAGTGGATAGGAGAGCAGTGACATACAGCAAGCTTATACTCAGTTTCCCAGCCTGCCAGGTTTACCAGAGGAAGTAAAATTAGTTATTTGTTCAGAGTTTTTTCACCTCATGGATGAAGTGAGAAGTGTGTAAGGGTGTTTATGGTTTTGTGCCATACCCTGGGCAGTGGAGGATGAGAAAAACACTGTAAGTCTTGTCTCCAGCCCTCCACATTCTGATTGTCCCTTGGATTCAGTCTTTCAGGATAGTAATGCAGTGGTAGCAGCAGGCAACAAATTATAAAGACTAAAACTCTCTCACTAGGATATCTGCAGTTTTGAATCTACTCACATAGCCTTTTTCCCCCAGGAAAACCATAATTGCATCTATTTTTTTTTTAGATTCCATCCTCTCTGTCATTCCCTCCCCCCAATCCCCTCTTGATCTCCAAGGAGGTGACAGTTGTGGAAGGATTGAGCCAAGTCTGTTTTTTTAGGTATTAGGAGGTACTTAGAGCAGTTTCTGCTGAGACCACCATATGGACAAAGATTCATTTACTGAGGAGATGCAGTGGTTCCAGGGGAGGACTCTTCACATGGGGTGTGTGTGGTACCAGCAGGCTGTGGTTACTTTAGGATGCTGAAGTTTTTATGTGATGAAAAAAAAGCAAGTAAACATTGTAGATGGGCTTGGTGCTGTAATGTAATGCATAGGTAAAGGACTAATCATTGCTAATTGCTCCTGTATGGCAAATTCACTGATAATATAGGTGCTCAGGCACTTGAGGATCACTTTTTCCTTCCAGTGATCAGGTTCTGTACCTGTCCCATACAGGCGTTGCTGAAAGTTGCTTAGGTTCTTGGGAAGAGTTTAAATTACAGCATATTTCCAGCTTGACCCCTTGGAGTGTTTGGCTCTTGCCCTCGGACACAGATCTTGTTAGTCCTGCTCTGCTGAATTTAACTGGCTGTGTTTCCTGCTCTTTGTGCTGGAATTGATTGAAGATTAGAGCCGCGTGGACACACCACACATGTCCCACTCTGGGGGCATTGTACTGGTGGGGCTTCACATCTAGGCACCAGAAGGATTAAAGGGCATGCTTTGGAAAGATACTACTTCATCTTGCTGATAAGCAGCACTGAGCACACAGGAGGGAGAGGGGGTTAACGCCCCTTTTACCCTGGGTCTGTTTAAAGAAAGGCAGCAATTTCACTAAAATATACATCCACAGTTCATTTCTGTTTAAACTGAAATTACTGAGTAAAGAAATGCATCCTGGGAACAGATTAAGCTGTATGCCGGGAAAGGAGCACATTTCTCTCAGGCTCAGTTGACAGCAATACAATTCAGGGTTTTCTGTATTAAATATTTGATAAATCTCTAGTAGACTTGAATTCTGCGTGGTTTTAATTACGTCTGATTTTTTAAGTCTGCAGGATTCTGACATATTTTTTTTTTCATGGTGATCCTTTTTCATCATGAAATGAGCACTTGGGTATAATCATTCGTAGCCACATCCTGGTGATAGGCAGAGCGATCCCTGTGGAGCTGGCCATAAGACTACATTTTCCACACTGGGAGGTCCAGCAAGCTCTAGTCTTGTTGCTTCAAATATTTGGTTAACTTCGTTGTATTACCGTAAGGTTGGTTTTATTGCTATTTCCTATACTTTATTAAAAATCTGTTATTAAAAGTGCAAACATATGTATTTCCTTGTAATGAACCCTTTCTTTTTCTGCTGTTGGCAGCAGTTTATTATAGGATTGTTAGCAGTCAGTGCTTCCAGGCATAGTGGGATGGGGGAGGGAGGAGTAGTGGGGAAGCATTTGCTCCTCCTATATATATATATATATATATATTTATTTTAAATATTTTATCAGAAAATATTTAGGGTTTTTGTTTGGTGTGGTGGGGTTTTTTTGAGCTGGAGTGAGGTTAATTCTCCCTGTGCATTCTAGAGCAGGAATCTGGATCTTTGTCTCTTGTTGAGTTATATTTGGAGCATATTTACCCATCTGTGTGCTGAAAATACGTAGGTGCCACTGGCCTCTGTGCCTGTTTGCTTTCTTCCCCCCACTCCCAGCTGAGCACAGCCCAGACTTTTCATCTGCCCCCTGCATTGCATCCCCAGCCTTTGGATAAACTTGTCAGGGAGCCATGGGCACAGGTGATTTCTGCTGAGTAGGTGCACCTGCATTATGTCCCTGTGTAATTTATATCAGCTGGTGCAGTGGTGTTCTCAAAACACTGAATGGAGATGAGGGAGGTCAAGGGGAGAAAGAACCCAACCGACCCAGCCTTGAGCAGTTGCTTGTAGCTGTTTCAGGCAGTCTATTCTTGCTGCTGCTTTATCACTCATGTGCTTGGGGCCTGCAGACTCTGGACTGCAGAGGGTAAGAAAAAAACATAAATCCATTCCAGAGAGAACTTGATTTGTTTATTCTGCTTATTCACAGTACAGATATCTTCCCTAGCAAGAACAGAGATTTTATTTTTTTTAATGGGAAAAGTGCTGATTCTGTGTGAGCAATTGTGGTATTTAGTTCTGAGTAATGAGACATTCCTATGCAAAGCAGCACTGGTAAAAAATTCTTTCAGACAGCTAGGGGTGCAGGCTGCTGTTTGGTGGTCTTTCCCCAGTTCTCCTTATTTTGACCAGGTCTGCGGCTATTTGTCTTTTGAGAGACTATTTCTGGAGATGTTTTCTGTGTTTTAAATTTTCCCCCCTTTTCTTAATGGTATTTTCTTGGTCTCTCGGTTTGCATTTTCCATCCTTCAGACTATTTAATACTTGAGACATTAATCTTTCTTCAGTCTGATTTCCATAAGGTTATAGGTATGTAAGAAATGCTGGAGACAGCTAAAACAAAAGACCTTTCCAGACAAGAAATATAATACAAGCCACCTGAGTAGCTTGGTCTTGTCCAGCTGCCCACTAGCAACCCTCCTTTTTTTCCCTCAGCCTCAGGTCCTCTGTGAAGTCTCTCCCCTCCAGATTTGTCAAGTGTTTGGTTGCCTGTTAATCACTGGTAATAAAAAGCACGTTTAAGATCAGGCTGGTGTCTAGGGATACCTGTCAAGACTGTATGTCTTCTCAGTCTCTGCAGCTTTTTCCAGCAATGGGTGTGATGGAGTGACTCAGACCCCCAAAGTGCAGCTGAGTGAGCAGTTTGCCTGTGGGTACAGGCTTGGCCATTTCCCTCTTACCCCCTGCTTTGTGCAGAGACAGGTATTGGGCAGATCTTCATTTTTCAGGAGATATCAGGGAGGTTGTGTTGTGTATGGCTGGGTAGAGGATGTGTTTGCTGTGTGCACAGCACTAGTGAAACTTCTGCTGAAGGGCTGCAGCTCACCCTGCTCCTTACTCTGAGACCAGAGTAAGGGGGTTCTGCTACCACAGACATCCATGGAAAGCTGCTCTCAGCATGGATATGGGTCATAGGGTCACAGTCATGTAGCTGGTGAGGGTTGGTCTCTCAGGGCTCATGTTAGCCATGGATGACCTTCTGGCTGACTGCAGGTTTGAAAGCTTCAGCTCAGCTGGGAGAGCCCATTGGTGCTCTCTTCATCCATCACCTGCCTCAGCCGGTGCTCGTCAGCACCTTGGTGGTGCCCAATGCTGGTTCAACTCCTTGTCAATTCATCTCTGTTATACAAGTCATTTGCTGACAAAACAAAGATCTGGGTCACTGCTCTTAAAATAGATTCAGCATTAGGCAAATTGCTCAAGCAAGCTCTCCTTTCCTCTGAGAAGTCAATGTCAACCCAACATCATAAGGATATCCCTAAGAAGCACAGCATCCTACCCCAGAGGCCCTGTCAGTTTTGCACACTTGCCCAATTACACTTTCAAAATACAATGCCCAGCTGTTTGCTCAACATTTGACTTGTGCCTTAGCGAGTAAGGGTTTTTTTTTTTTTTACATTAATGCAGATATATGCATCAATATGAATGGGTTCGGGTTTTTTTTTGGTTTTGTGGTGGTTTTTTTTTTGGTTGGTTTGTTTGGTTTGGTTTGGTTTTTTTGGTGGTCCTTGCAAATAATTTCTTTGTGCTTTCGTGCCTGGAAGTGTGATCGGCATTTTAACTTTAATCTGTAATAGCCATAATAAGTGATAACTATATAAGGTGATTGTTGCCTTTGCTTATAGGCAGAGTCTGGTGGTGCCACTTTCATCTTGATAACAGTCATCCTGTAACTGCTTTGAACACACTGTGCCAAGTTCACATGTGGCTGCGCAACCGGTCAAGGTTGAATTACTCATGAAATTAATTTTTAAGGTCACAGCTAGGCTCCTGTGCACTGTGATCCTTGTTTTATAGGACAATTTGCTGTACCATATGCCCTGTTCCCAGAGTTCTCTGGGCCTTCTAGGCCTGGGCTGCAAAACATGCTGCCTGGCAGTTTCTTCTGCTTGTGCAGGGGATTTCTTCCACTTTGAAGTGGACTGCTGTTGCTGGGAATGGGTCTGGAAGACACTGATCAGAAAAGGGGAACTGGAAAGCAGCATATGGGTTCTTCTTGCTCATCAAGAGTTCTCCTCTCTGTGTCTATTGACGTTAATGTGGGCATGGAAAGCGTAGTAGCCATTGGTTTGATGAACTGTGAAGTCTGGGGAATTTCCCAACTGAAGAGCAGTGGTTCGAGTGCTCACCAAATGCAGGGAATGCTAACCATTCTGTAGTTTCTTAGCAATAGCACTTGGCTAGTAGGGAGTTGGGATGCAAGGTCCTCCTTTGAGATGTGATCTATCTTCTACCCCCTACTCCAGCTACTGTGATGTAGGAAAGTCTTGATAGATTTGATCCTGCTCTCTTTCTGAGATTTTAATGCTTGTGTGAATAAAGTCTGATTGGTTTGGGAAGGAGGTGATACAGTGCATTTGGCTTTGTGTGATATGTCATCATGTGGAGTGTCTCCTAAAAAGTTCCATGTCTGCATGGGACAAATGTTGAAATACTGTTCAGGTGAAGAGAAAATGGTGGGTTGGTTGTTACTGACACTTCTTCACTTGGAAGAGGAGAGGTGGGGATGCTGTTACCCACTTCAGCCCCCCCCTCCCAACAGTGTTCTTTCAGGAAAAGCAGAGAGCCTCTCTCCTGCTGAGGGGTGGGAGGGGAGGGCAGGCTGACCCGAGTGGCTGTTGGTAGGTCCCAGTTTTACCCCCAGTGGCAGACTGAGGAACAGAGAGAGTCAAATACTTCTGCAGAAACTGTCCTTGATGGGAGCAGAATGTTCCCTCCCTTATCAGGCCTGTAGGGCCCAGTGGTTTGTAAATTCAAACTGTCTTTGTCCTGTCAGCTAAGAAAAAAACCCATTTATTCTCACAGAGTAAGGGAAAAATCAAGGATCACCGTGGTAACTATTAATTAGGTTCCTCTACTTTCCCTGTTGAAATGTTACTTTGTTTCTTTTTGCCTTAATGAGGAATCTGAATTACCAGTCAGTGATTTTAAACAGCCTGCTCCAAAGGACATTGCTACTTTAGAAACTAATTCCTTTATTTTGCCGGGCTGCATTGAGGTTAATCTTGACCTGGAGCTTAGCATTTGCCTTTTCATTGTGGATTCTTCCCACTCCCAAATCACAGATCTAATCAACTTAAACAGAAATGAAAGATGGAAAACTGGGAGAAGGCTTCATAACTGTTTTCCTAAAGAGGCTGGCGCTTGTCCTGGTGGAGCCTTTCTCAGTGATGCTTTGGGAGCAGAAAATACTTGTTTGCCCAGATCATTAAATCAGGAAGATGGGCTGAAGGAGCATCAAAAATTGTTTCAGGTAGTTGTGACTCTTTTTATTTCATCTGTTCTGAAGTTTTGCTGTACTGAGCCCAGCACTAAAGCAGAGTGACCTTCAGCTGCTGTTACATCTTCATTTGGGAGCTGAGCTCTGGGCTTGATTTTATGCTTACATGTTTTATTCAGAAAGGTGAGGACTGGGACAGAGAACTGTTTGCTGGCACACGGGTGTGCTTATGAGATTGGACCCAAAGTCATTCATGTGATATTACTGAAGTATTGGGATGCACAGAGTGGTTTTTTTTCAGCAGAGTGATGCTGCGATGCTGTACACTTTCAGATTTGTGCAGTATCTTTAAAAAATAGCTATCTATCTCTTTATCTCTGTTCAGCATGTTTCTTTACAAAATTACAGAAGTTACCCCAGAAATGGTTGTGTTGTTTTTTGTTTTCTTTTTTTCCTATGGGTGGCATATTCACATGGGCTAGAAAAGTAGCAAAAAGCAAATAAAAGCTTGCTGGAATGGCCTTGGGGCTTGTGCTCTGCTTTTAGGTATTATTCTTGCTGAAAATGCTGAGCTAATTCTTAACCAGGGTTTGAATGTTGCAATCACATGAGGTGCTAATTTTGACTCAAGAGGTAAGACAACAAAAGGAAGATGAAGAGAAGGGTGGATGCAATGCAGAGATGTTGAATTAGTGTGTTAAAGCCAGATGCAGAATATTCCTGTTCAGGCCTTTCATGCAGCTTCTAAGAGCTCTCACTACCCTGTTGTTGCTTGGTCTCCTCTGTGTGGTTACCATGAATTTTTCAGTGTATGAGAGAACTGTGTGTGTACTGCACATCAGAATAATATAAATCATGCATGTTAACATACAAAAGTGATAACGCTAACTGCTCTGTCAGGCTGAGAGAGTCTTTTTAATCAGGACTTCTAAGTCAGTGTCCTCCCCTCAAAATATGGAGCTATGACAGCTGTCCCTTGGACATTCATCTGTTCATTTTTAGTTCCTGTATCAATCACTAGCTTTATGCAAGGCTTCATCAGGTTGATAAAAGACAAAAAAAGGCTCCATCTAATACAGCTTACAGTGAAAGTGGCACAGTAAGTTCCTCCTGCATGAACAGCAGTCCCCTGATATATCAAGGAGACCTGATTATACAACAGGACTAATCAGCTCTGGATGCTGCCATGAATTATGGGTTGGCTTAAGTGCTGTGATACACATTTCTGCCTTAAATTATGTCAGAATCAAAACAGAAAACCAGAGCAGAAAGCCCAAATGTCGACAAGGCTTATCTTCTTTAGGTCTCTATCAGGGTTAAGGAAGAGGTTTCTTAATGTAATTATGACCTGTCTCTTCTATCCAGCAAAAATAAACCAGGTTATATTGGAGCTTCACTGCATAATGTTACACAACCATGCTTATTTAAATGTGGCTATTTTTGTAATATGCATTGTCCTTTAATGGAAGTCGTGGATAAAGTGTGTTGACCCACTGAAACAGCTTAATATAGAGGTACAATATTTATGGAAGTCACAGTGAACCCAGCATATTTGCACTTAGGGCAGAAAAAAAGAGGGAAAATAATGAATGTGTATAAAAAATCATCCTCCTGGTGTAACTATATGCCTTTTTCATCCTATGAAGAGCAAATTAGTTCTTTAGCCCCTCTCTTTCTTTCTTTGTCTGTTTTCCATTTCTATTTTGCTATTTACAGTGGTGTAATTTTAGCACCTTATGCACACAGCCTCCTCAGTTTTTAATTTCAGACACCTACAATTAATGTCTAAGGCTTACCTATTTACTCAGACTTAGTTGCATCTGTGGTTGAGAGATGAATAGGTGTTTCCAGCTGATTCATCTGACCTGCCTTAGACCCTGATGAAAAAGGTGACTAGCTGAAACTAGCAGCAAGGTGCCCTGGATTGGGACAGATGTGTTCCCTCTCTCCACCTGCATAATGTCCTCAGTTCAGGTCACTTTGTGAAGAGGATGACAAGGGTGGCGTTGGTCTATCCCTGGTAATTTCCAAACCAGGCCCACAGCTGTTAGGTGAGTTTTGGGAGTAAGCGTGCTTGGGAGGTGGTGATTCAGACCAAGGGGCTTTCAGAAATATGACATGATCCTGGCTGTGGAGAACTCAGCTGTTTCTTAGATATGCAAATCCAGTCCCTCTGATTTGGCTGGAAGAACTGGGTGTCTGTGTCTCCAAATGATGAGATTGTTTGTTTGTTTATCTGTATAGGATTTTCAACATTATAAATTCTGAGCATAATTATAATAATAGATGGCACGGTTATTTCACAAACATGTGCCCTCTGCTGTGATCAGCTACTGCATTCAGGAGCCTATGTGCCCATCTACAGCTTCGTACCCTCTTGCCGTGTCTGTATTCTGGTTGTTCCCGGTTTCCCATCTTCAAGAGCAGCAGCAGTTTCCAAGCATGAAGAGAAAAATAACAAAGGAATGCTGTGAACATTTTTGGGGTTGTCCTGTCCAGAGGCAGGAGTTGGATTCAGTGGTTCTTGTGGGTAATTTCCAACTCAGGGTATTCTGTTTCTGTGATTCTAGCATGATTTAGGAAGGAGGAAATTATTAATGGATTGGTAAGAAGCAGCCTTCTGTTGCCTTGTTTTTGTGCAGGCTGGGAGCAATGAGCGACACAGATCCTGTGACTTGCAAGGTGCTCTGTGGAGAAAAGCTGGCACCTGCCTTGCAAATAATTACAGTCTAAGCAAGCGTGGAAAAGGGGTGGAGTGCAGGGAATAATTCAATCTGTGAGGGATTTGTTGTACCATGAGATTGACTTCTCTTGGTTCTCATTCAATTTTTCTTCTAGGGTTTTACCCTTGGAGTGTTCAAGTGACAGAGTGAGGGGATACTGCTATTTGTATGCTTCTCTTTGGAGGGGACCCTCAAAATTTGATTCCTAAATTCAAGCCTGGGTGTTTCCCTGGTGTTTCTTTCAGCAGACATGTCAGCTGGGAGAGCTTGGCCCTTCCCCACCACCATCTCCTTGGCTGGGCTGGTACAGCCCTGGCGGCAGCTGAATTTCAGTCCCTGTCCGACTGCACAAAGTGGCTCCAGGTGCCAGAGCACCCAGGAGGGAGGAGGAAGAAGAAGAGGAGGAGGAGGAGGGATGCTGGGCTTGGCTGCGCTGTCGAAACAAGAGCTTGTGGTTTGGAGGCTGTCAGTTTGTGTAAGCTGGTTTTTAGGGCTTTTTAGTACTGAATCAGAAGCATTCTCATCAGATCTGAATCTTTGCTGTGCAAACTCAACTGGTTCAAATCTGTTAGCATTTATTTATTTAGTTTAAACAGGGTCATTTCCCACTGATGGGGCTTTGTGCTGGTTTGGGTATCCTCCTCCTGCAGCCGGTGGAAAGCTGGCAGGGTGTCCAAGCTTTGGCTAGTGCAAGGGTAATGTGGCTGGCTGGCTGCTGGCTCCTTACCAGTGTTTTGGGGTGGGGCTGCAGCCGGCTTTGCTTGCCCCACGGGTGCCTGCTGGCTGGCGCTGGCAGCTCATGGAGAAAGGTCCGGACGGTCCCCAGCTGGCAGCGGCGCGCCGGCAAAGCCGTGGCGGCGTGGTGCTTCTTGCTCGGCTCGCCTGGCCCGGGGACAGCCACTGTGGCGTGTGCCCAGCTGAGAGAGGGCTTTGCCCGCCTCTGTGAGCGTGCTGGGGGCCACAGTGAGCCAGGCAGGATGCCCTGGCAAAGTGCCCCCTCTGCAGATGAGGTTCCCACCGCCCTCACTGGGGTGCTGTGTCAGCTGGAAACTGCTAGCTTGGGAGTTGGAGCACATGCATGAACATAAAATGTATTTAAAATGTCAGGCTGGAGCATTGACAGGAGATCCTTCAAATCTCACCTGTGCTGTGAAGATAACCATCCAGGCTTCTTTCCCCAGAGTATGGCACAGCCTGAGTGAATGGTTCTGAACAGTGCTCGCCAGAACAACACCCCACAGCTTGTCACCATCGAAGGGGGCCATGAGGCTTGCAGATGCCTTCAGCTTTGTCTTGAACAGTTACACCTGTATGCTGCTGATTCTGAGTGAACGTCATACGGGGCCTATTGAAATGAGGCAAAATCCTCAGTTTAGTTGATTTAGCTGATAGCTTTTCCTGCCCCAAAGAGAGGTAAGAAAACCTCTGTCCCTTCTCTTCTCCTCCTCCTCCCGGTCCCTGTGTCTGTGGGATAGGGGGTGTGCTGGCCAGTGCAATACCCAATCCATTCTTTTTGGTTTATTGTTGTTTTTTGATGAGAGATTAAATCAAGATGCTAACACCACATTAGAAAACAGTTTGATAGAGCATTTAGTTTTACCTGGAAGATGTAGTAAGGGTGTGCAACTTTCTTGCTAAGTTTTTCCTGAAATTCTATTTTGGCTGTGCAGCCCTTTTATTTGCTCGAACCAAGGGTGCTCCCTCCTTATGTTTACTGTGTTTTCCTTTTGCAAGTCAAACATCCCTCAGGTGTGCAGCTGAGCCAGCTTGGTTGGGTGGGACTGAAGGCAAGAGGAGGACAAGCATATGCAGGAAGAGACATATTCTGGATTCCTGCTGTGGAGATGAGTAATCGCTGGTGGTTAAGGCAAAACAGGCGAGTTACAAATAGAGTTTTGTCTATTCCTTACATCTTTTTTTCCCACTGGAGAGCCGTGTACCTTCCTGTGATTAAGGTCTAAACATCTGAGCCCCAGGGTTGCAGAAAAAGATGTAGGCTATGTTTTTTCTTGGTATTGGCCAAAACTTGCAAATTACCTGTTTTTCTCTTTTTACTGTGAACTTTGAAAAGATGATCTATAGCCACATGCCAAATACCAGATAATCTGTGAAAGGGGTTGTTACACGGGAAGTGCTTGTGTACTGTCTGTTTACTGTTTTTACAGCCCCGCTGTCATGAAAGATATCTAAATGTGGAAAAAAATACAGCTTAAATACCTCATTTATGAGGATATAAACAAATCCTAATTTGTTTTTTTAGAACTAAGTTTGACTGTATAGTACACTGAAGAAGACAAAGGACATAGTTGCCCAGCCTGGCAGCTGTAAATGTTTTGTGTATGAGGCCGTGAACAATGGCTTGGAATGTGATGCTATTGAATTTTTTTCCCTGCAGTGTTTCATAAACGCTGTGCAGTTTAACTCAGCTTTTAACCTTGCATGCAGTTTGGAGTGTGAGGCTTCTCACCCGGTGTCAGATGGCTCGCTGGATGGAAAAAAAGCCAGCAACCCTACAGCTCAAATCCCATCAGTACGTGGAAACGTGCCCGTTCTGCTGTCCGATTCCCAGGGAAAGCGCCTGGGTGGTGGCAGCCCTCTGGGGTGGTCCCTGGGAGGTCTTTCACAGCTCAGGGAGAGAAGCATGAGCGCTGTAGGCTCCATACTGCCTGGAGCCTGGAGCCTCGGGCTTTAGTCTTAGATGCCTTTGTTTCCTGCCTGGATTGCTGTAGCATCTGTTTGGGCCCAACAGGGCTGTGCAGTACAGTGTAACTCTGCTTGCTGAGTTTTGTATGTGGTACTCAGCACTTGCTGTAGAGTGCTCTGAAAAGAAATCTGCCATTTAACTGGGACTTGCTTTTAACCAGTTATCATTTCACTGAATATCGCATTGCATATTCATTAAAAAACCCCCGAAACATAAAACACTCCAGTGGAGGAGCTTTATACTTTCTCCACATTTTTATAACGTTCCCATTTTTCTGGATGTGCAGGTGTCTCATTTACATTCCTAGAAACACAGCCCTCCTGTTTCCTTTAAAGTCAAGGTTTCTGATCTGTTGTACTTAGTTAGCTTAAGGCATCCTTGGCACCGCTCAGGAACACCTTTGAGAGGGGATTGTTTCACAACGCAGTACCTGCAGGTGGTGATGTCATGGCAACACGAGCAGAAGAAAAACGATTAGAAGCATTGCAGTGTGAGTGGGATTCCTCCTGTGCTGTGTCACCCAAGGATGTGTCTTCTTGTATGTTGAGTTTCTGTCACAGCATTTGTGCCTCTGAATTGTGGTGTGCTTCTCCGTACAGCGAACCCTTTGTACAGGTTATTGTGCAGTTTTGGCTCCCAGTTGTACAGATCTGGATTTAGGTAGTGTGACACTAGCCTATATGACTTATTGCTGTTTCACATGGTGGATCAGTAAATACTGTTGAAAGACATGCTTGATACAGCAGTATTAGGAGAAAAGCCAAAGCCAGTCTTGTCTGTAGGTGGAGTGACTGACTACCCCTCATAAATAAGATCATTAACACATGTGCACACATCACAAAAAACCCCAACAAAAAAAAAAAAAAAAAAAAAAGAAAAAAAAAAGACGGGAAAA
>VWZN01000250.1:270000-292476 GCA_013396955.1 Regulus satrapa | reverse complement strand
AAAAAAAAAAGGAAAAAAAAAGTCTGGAAATGTTCTCGTTTTCCTTTAGATATTACTCTTGAATTGCTCAGGGTGATGACCCTGTGTCATGAGTCTCAGACAGTTGACTCAGGAGGAGTGCTGATGACAAAACATCTGCTTGGAGTTTCTGGGTATGAGAGGAGATCCCAGTTCTGCTTCTCTGCACTTTGCCTGCTTTTAGCCATGTGGCAGCTGGAGACACTGTGTGTGTCTGCACTAGTAAATGCTCTGAGGATACCCCAGAAATGAATTATATGCTGGACAAACACTGGAAATGTAAACATAGTTTTTATTTCCTGGGGTAGCCCTCTTAAAACTTCGGTGAAACAGAAAAGGAATTGGAGGCTCTCGCAGAGTTTGTACAGGGAAGGCTTTACTGGTAGGATCAGCTGAAGGTGAAAAGGTCTGACCTGTAGCTGGTTGAAATAAATGTGCTGGCTGGAGTTAATGGTTGGAGGTTTCCTTTGCTGTTTTTGTTAATAACTTCCCCCAGTGCAACATTGGAAGTGCTCACATTTTTTAAAAGAATAGTTTTGGGTTGCTGAATCCTAAGCAAATCTTAAAGTAGAGGTATCTCAGAATAACTCAAAGCGATATGTGTTTGTGGGAGGTTGAGACATAGGAGCTGTGTGCTCTGCCCCTGGACCCCCCTTGAAACAAAACTAAAAAAACTCTCACAGTGTGCAATTTTGTATTTTTGTGTTTTACATTTTTAAGTTTATACCTCTGCTCAAACTCAAATTAGCAATGAAAGTGTATAATTGCAAATTTCACTAAAAGATTTTGATATTGAATGCAGCTTTTAATATTAAACACCTCTGGAAACCAAATTCTGTTATTTAATAATGCAATGATTTTAAACAAGGGCAAATGCTAGGCATCTCTGTGTCTTTTTTTTTTCTGGCGGAGAGGGTACTGTTTAAAGAAAACTTAGCACTATGTTAAGTTGATTGCAGCTGTTAGGATCCTGATATGTCATTCCTGTGCTTCCAGACAGTGTAGCCATGATGTAGCCATTGCACTTGAATTCTTTTCATTCTGACAGCACTTGCAGTTTGGCTGCTGGGATGTGTTGGAGTGCAGAAATCCCCACAGTGGGAAGGCATGCACATGGGCTCTCTGTTGAGAAATCATTCGATTGACACCCCCCCCTCCCCCCATGGAAAAGTACAAGCATGTGCATGTACTTTTGAAAGCTATTTATTTGCCTTGTAGAGGGTCAACTGTAAAACCCTTTCTGAAAATAATGCTCCTTGAAAGTCTCTTGAAGAATGGTGGGCTCCAGCCAGAAAGGTCTTATTTTACAGCCCCGCTGTCATGAAGGAAATCTAAGTGTAGAAAAAAATACAGCTTAAATACCTCAGATATTTATTTTGTCCTTGCCTTACACAAGCCTTCTCTCCCTCCCTGGGCTGGGAGGTCAGGATGTGTGTGTGTGTGTGGCTGTGCTTTCAGGGGGAACCCTGCTGCACAGGCACTTGTGGGCCTGCTCTCCCCCCTTATTGTTTTAACAACTAATCTTTCACCCATGTATAATTCAAAACACTAATAAATACACCCTTCTCTCCCCAAATTCTCAGGAATTTCTGCAGTCTCCTGCTTGATTATGTATCTCCAAGCTTGCACAAATAAGTCCTTCAGTGTTATCCCGCCAAATGAAACCTTGAAGGGGTTGTGTTTGGCCTTGGTTTGTGCAGTGAGTGTACCTTACCCACTTGTCCTGAAGACAGGAAAGAATGTTGACATTCACGATGTGAAAATAAGCGTTTGAAGATAGGTTTGGGTCTGTCAACATGAGGAAAAAAACCCTTCTTTTGTTTGTGTGTTAAGGGTCTGTATTGTAGCCTTCACAATTACTACTCTGTATAACCCAAAAGCCCTTCATAGGAGGCATTTTTAATTGGAAGTTAAAATCAGAAAACAAACCAGCAGTGAAACTCCTACACTTGTATGATTGCCTGTATTCCTTTCTTCTTCTTAAATTCAGCGTGGATTTTTTTCTTTTATTTTTTTTTGCGTATCCTCACAGCAAAAAGTATGTTTGCTACCCCACTAGGAAGCTCAAAATACTGCCTAGCCCTTACTTTCATGGGACACCTTAATTTGAAAGAAAATTTGAGCATTTCTATAGGCTGACAAGAAAAAATTGGAAGAACTTCTTTCATGTTAGAGGTCCCACCTTTATTCTTAGCTGTGGAAATAAATGAAAAACTTGTTTTGTCGACCTGGTGTATTCACCTGAATGCCTTCCTTGTCACTGATGGATGGCTGGACAGGCTTGTAGTTCTGGATAGCAATGGGCCAGGGAGCAGTGCTTCCTAGAACAGCACATCTAATGACAGGACAGGAATGAAGGCCTCAACACCTACTTTCAATTCCATCTGTGTGCATCTGCTCCCGGAAACTTCAAGATGGAAAAAGTGTAAGGTTGAAGGATACCTGGTTGTTAGCTTTGGTCATACATGATCCTATGTGTGGATCCTCTCCTTTCATTTGCTCTATTGTTGAAATGGTGTAAGCCCTTATTTTAGGCTATTTTCCTTCCGTTAGGACTTCCTAAGAAAATAAGGAATAAGTGATGTGTTGAATTTGGAGTGGACCAGGCTTGTTTGTCTGGGGCCAAATAGGAAATTGTGCCGTGGACTCTAGTGAAGGGATCTCTTGCAAACAGGGGGTGGTTCTTGTAAGGGTGGTGCTGCTCATTTCCCAGAGTGGAGCTTGCATGAGATGAGGATGTCCATACCACTGAGGGGGGGCAGTGTCTCTTTTGGTGTCCTGAGAGAAGTGTGCCTGTGGGAATGGGCTCCTACTGATGGAGATGTGACAGAGTGTCACAAAATTCACCACCTACTACTGCAAAATTTCTCTTGGAGTTTTGCTGTGAAGACTTAAGGGAAAACTGAAGCATTTGGCGTTGGGTCAAAACGCTGAGATTATGATTATTCTCCTACCTGCTGTGCTTTTATATTTTTAAAGGCAAGGTGAGATTGGTAGCAGTCTCTAGTATGCGTTCGTATGATTTCGAGGTACTTCCAGTGGTACTGTGTCTGCCAGGACTGTTTCTGACCATCAGGATTTTGTTAGTTCCAGAGAAGTCTATAGAGGAACAATTGTTGGTATCAGTTTCTGTACTGAGAGCTCACTGACAGTCTGCGATGCATGCAAGGACTAGATCTGGTTTTGATCTGATTAGCTTGTTTATAGCTTGAGGTAGAAGAGCCGAAAGCTGAAAGTCACTTTGCTATCCTTTGTTTTCCATGACTTGTTTTTTCTTGGAGTTTTTCTCCTCCTTGGGTAGTCTTTCCCATCCAGTTTAAAAAGAGACTGCCATGTTTAGTGCAGTATTTGTAGAAAATCTAATGTTGACAGGCAGTAATATTTAAACAACTTTCCTTGAAACCTTTTTGTCATGGTTGGACTGTCTGGCAGGCTGATTGTATTGTGCAGAGCAAGGGCATGGAGTCAGGTTTCATGTTTTGGTTAATTTGCAGGTCATTTGGAGCTCTGGGTATTGTAGGGAGAAAGTAGCAGAGCTGTGTGAAAAACATGGGGTTTATCACTTGCCTCTGTCTGGGTGGTGGTTTTTTTTTTTTTAAACTTGTTCAGAGGAATTAGTTTTCCTGCCTTTCCTGCCTTTCCAGTTCATGCCCTAAAAATCACTGAACTTTAAATGATGAGGTAAACTTGAAGTCAGCCAATTGGCTTCCTTGTTTGTGTTGGTTTGGTATGAAGGAAAGTTTTTTAAGGCTTAAGAGGGGGAAGTGTAACCAACCCTCAGCAGGGATTTCAGCTTTTCACTGGTGGCTTTTGCCTGGTGGTGTCCTCCTTGAAGGTAGTGTCCTGATGAGACTGAGGCCCTGACAGTGATCCTTAAGATGAAGAAAAACTCTGTGTAGGGCTGCATCTGTTGCATAGTTTTTATAGTCTCTGCTCTAGCTCTATTCTGCCAATAGTAATTTAATAAATTAATTAATTTACAATAAATGGCGATTCTTAATGGTGTGGGAGGTCAAAGATGGCACCAGGTACTTTCTGTTCAGAATACAGATCATCCAGCTCCTGAGGTGTATATACACCTTGAATCACACCTTGTGTTCTTGCTTATTCTTCTCATTGTGGAGGGAAAAGTAAGGCACAAAAAGTAAAAATAATGTAAAATTAGAGTTACGAGTCAGGAGAGGTTCTCTGTCCCTTCCCATGCAGTATTAACCTTGTAATTGTCTTAGGGATAAACAAGTGCTGGGAACAGTTCAGGAGTCTGAAGTCTGATCACTTTAGACAAATCTGTGTGGCTGGAAACAGTGATGGACCAGAGGACAGAGCTGGGGGCTTGCTAAGCTGCTTTGCTTTCCTAGAGAATGATGACACCTGGTTAATCTGTCACTGCTGTGGGGTGCCTGGCTGTCCCCCCAGTGGGACTGCAAGCAAGGTGTAATGAGTTTGAACCCAAAAGCAGAGGGGACTGAGGCAGGAAAAATCCCTGCTTGGTATGGGCAGCTTCTGGAAGAGTGACATCAGGGTGTCAGGGTCTGCTCAGAGCCGTGTTGGTACCTTACTGTGCTAGAGGCAGCTGTTAAAGAAAGGCTGACAAGTTTGAGAGGAATCGCCCAATATGGGGAAAAAGCCCTCTTTAATTAATAGAGAGAAGCAGCTGGTTCTGAACTGTGTCCATGGTGTAGACCTTTTCTTGGGCACCATCAGCTTAGGCTGCTGGCACGGGGAGATTGTGTCTCGCTTCAACACTGATGGGGTGCAGCCTGTTTCCCTCCTGGTCTCGGGGGTTTTCTGTATCAGTGTTAACTATTGGAAGAACCTGGGAGAAGGTTGAACACCAGTTGCTGGCTGTGGTGGTTTGATCTTGGCTGGATGCCAGGTGCCCACCAAAGTCACTTCATAATTCCTCTCCCCAACTGTATGGGGGAGAGAAAATATAACAAAAGGCTCATGAGTTGAGATAAGGACAGGAAGAGGTCACTCACTGGTCAGCATCACAGGCAAAACAGACTCAACTTGGAGAAATTACCTGAATTTATTACCAATCAAATCAGAGTAGTAAAACAAATTTTTAAAACACCTTCCTGCCATGCTACCTCCTTCCCAAACTTAACTTTATTCATTATTTTTACTCCTCAGCACGGCAGTATAAGGAGATGGACGATGGCGGCTGTGGTCGCTTCATCACTGGTTGATGCTGCCAGTGCTTCGTCCTCAGGGTGAGAAGGCAGTCCTCCACAAACTCTTCCCACCTGAATTCTTCCCATGGTTGCAGTTCTTCATGAACTGCTCCAGCACAGATCCCTTCCATGGGCCCCAGTCCTTCAGGAACCGGCTAGGTCTACCACGGGTCACAGGTTCTGTCCGCAAACCCACTCCACCTTGGGCTCTTCGTTCCACACGTGCTCTGTGCCAGGAGCCTGCTTCAGTGTGGACTTCCCCACAGGGTCACAGCCTCTTCTGGGCATCCATCTGCTCCAGTTTGGGGGCTGCAGGTGGATGTCTGCTTCACCATGGTCTGTAGGGGAATATTTTCCAGCGGGAAGGAGCGCTTTCTGCCTTTTCTTCACTAACCTGTTGGTGTCTGCAGAGTTTTTCTTGGTTTTTTTCTCACACGTTTTTCCTCCTTAATTCTCTAGCCACAGTTACTTTCATGCAATATTTTGTCCCCCTTATATATGTTATCCTGAAGTCATTACTAACATTTCTGCTGGGCTCAGCCTTGGCCAACAGCAGGTCTGATTTGAAGCTGACTGTTGTTGGCCCTGTCAGACAAGGGAAGCTTCTGGCAGCTTCTCAGAGAAGAAACCCCTATAACCCCCCTGGTGGGTATCAATACCTTGCCACCCAAACCCAATACTGTGGCCTGTGAGTTCTTACTGGTGCCATTTGTGCTGGGGGCTTTTATCTGCATGGGTTCTGGTTCTTTTATTAGGTCTGTGGGAAAAAAAAAAAAACTACCCTGTGGATCATTTCAGGCACTTTTGTGTGTCCTTCTAATTTGCTGTACTGGAAGAATAAGCATTTGACCTTTATTTTTTTTTCCCTGCTTTAGAGTAGTGATGGCCTGAGTTTTCTAGAACTAGTCCACTGAAAGGAGGGGGGGGGGGGAAAGAAAGGAGGAAAAAAAAATGTGTTTAGGCAAATGAAGGCTTCAGCAGCTTAGTGCTTGTCTACATGGGGAAGTTAGTGCGCAGTAAGCTAGGGTGTGAATTTACAGCACGCTAGCTGCTCTGCACTAACTCCCCCTGTGGATGCTGAGTGTGCACTAAGGGCGCCTGTTGCGCAGGTTAATTTAGTCTGCCGAAAGAAAGTGTGCTGAAAATTCACACTGCCGCTTCATTTGCCCTGACTTTCCCATGCAGACAAGCCCTTAGTAAGGCTAGAGTAAAAAGTCCTTGTTCAGAGGTCTGGCTTAAATTCTTTCTGCTTTGTTATTTCTTCACTGTTCTTTCCTCTCTTTCTCTTCTCTCCCAATTCTCCCTCTGTTTTTCCTCTCTTGTCACTCCTCTTCATTTTCTCTCCTCCTTTTCTCTCTTCAGTGTAGATTAAATGTAATTGGAGCTTTGTTATTCTGGTGAAGACTCGCTGTACACATAAATCTGGGGGCAATGAGGGAATGATTTCAGAGGGAGGCCTGAAGGTGTATCATGTGCAAATGTAAAACACTGTTTTACCAGATGCAGAAGGGGGCATGTCCTCCACAGCATAAGGTGTACTTGACTCAGTTTAAACAGTATAGCCAAAAGCTAGAAGAGCATAGTCATTTGAAGGAAAGTACTTCCCCATGCTTAGAAGATGAGAAGCTATTTATACATGAAACGGTATGTTTTGTAGACACAGCATTAGGTTTGTTTAATTTTCAACAATTAGGGGCCCCATAAAAAGCCCCTCTTCTAACAAGTACAGACAGTAATTCTCTTACTGATTCCTGAGGTATCAGGGCAGATTAGTGTTGTGGAAATTATAGAAACAAATTAATTTTTTAATAGGTTATACTCACTGATGGTTATTACTCTCAGCACATTTCACTGCCTATTATCTTGTTTTATTTCCTCTTGGGAGGTAGGAAATGTGAGAAGGAAAATTGTATGTTCTGGTACGAAATGCAGAGCCATCAGTCGTTTTCGTTTTTGAGATGGTTTAGCATATGAAATTTTGGCTATCTCATGCTGATATTTTCTATCTAAATTTCTGAGAAATGGGGTGTTTTGGTGACTTAAATAATGGAAAGAAAATGTGCGTTTCTTCTTAACTGGGAGGATGAGAAGATGTGGTTGCATACGTATGTGAAAACAAGCTCTTCTACAGCTCATCTCACTGTGCTAAAATAAGCCCAGTCAAATGGGTGAAATAGGTCAGGTACAATGTTGCGCCATACTGCCTTTTCACCAATCCTGCTGGTTCGTGGTGGAGTTTCACAGAGAGCTTTTCCAGCATGCCTGCCCCAGCCCTGATGGGGAGGGAGATAGAGGCTTTTCCCTCCTCTCTCTCTCCAGTACGCCTGTGCTTGTGCACTGTTTGTGTGTGTGTGTGTTTATGCTGGATGCATAACCATTTCATTTCAGCCAGTGTTTCCAAATGCGAAGGAGGGTGAGTGATATAGGGGTAAAAGTGAAGTTTTAGGGCTGTCTTTGATATCGAGATTTTGTTTTAAGGATTTGTACTCATTGAAGTATGGAAAACAGGCTGTGTTCAGCGCTTTCTTTGCTTTGCTGTATAGAAAGATCTTCCCCATCCATGCTGTCCTAACAGTCCACTGTTGTAATGACTTAAAGGCACTGCCACAGCAGTTGGAAGCAATTTTATCATCCTCATCTTTTCAAGAGAATGTGTATTTTCGTAAAGTATTTTGTCTTTAAAGTACAGAGATCATGGTGGTGGCTTCTGCTTGGTGCCTTGGCTCATGTGGCAATGAGTTAGTCAAGCGAACTTGGTTGGGCCTCCTGTAGAAGAGGTCATGAGCAGTAGACACAGATATGCCACTGTGCGGGGATATTTTGACTTAATTCTTCCTTATCACTGTTTCTTGTCTGCTGCAGTATATCAGCTGGTACTTTGTCAGCCTGTAAACATATATTTATTTTATAGAGAGTTTATAAAACACAGAAATAAGTAAGTTCCTGTTGTGTTTGAGAAGAAAAAATAAACCCCCAATGTATATCTGCAAAGGAGCAGGAGGTGTTCTTTGTGTTATAATTGTAACATATTGTTGATGGATGTCTTTTATGTAAACAAGTCTTAAAAAAAAAAAAGGTGATATAGTAGGTGCTCTCTGCAATTTCCCTTCCAAATTAAACTGATCTATGCACCTTTTTTCTTGCCTGGTGTAACCTTGCATAAATTGCTTTGAGCAATTTTTTTAAAGATTTTTTTTTTTTAAAATCTGTCTGGTCATTTCCTTTCTTTTCTGGCATCCGTGGTGGGAATATGTCTCTGTTTAGCCACTCCTCCCCTCCTTTCCATTTTTGGGAGACCCTTCTATAAATGCTCCCATTGCCAGCTTCCCCGGGCCGCTGCTCTGGACCATGCCAAGCAGTGAACAAAGCTGAACTTTAGCAGTCTCTTGGCTTTCCAGGCGCCTGCCTGCTTCTGAATAGCAGCTGGGGAGACTGACGAGGCACTGTTCGCCTCCTGCTTTGCTGTCCTTAGGCAAGGCGAGGCTGGCTGCTGGGACTGTGCCCTTGCAGGCTTTATGAAGACATTACCTTTTCTTTGCCCGAGTTTGGGTTTGAGCGACTCTCTTCATAGATAGCAGGGCGCAGAGGTGGGGATTGTGCCATGCCTGAAAGCTTGGGCTCTGCTGAGCTTGGGGAGCTTGCACTGGAGTTCTTCCAGACTGGTGAGAAGAGTCATTCAGAGCATTACTTTTGCTGTTTGAGCATCAAACTCCTGAACACAATTAAGCAGGGCAAGAAAGAGAAGGGGAAAAAGACTCTCTGCTTCCCCAGTTTTCCTTCCTGGAGCTGGGAGGTGCAGGGAACGCCATGCTGCAGCAGGAGCTGTGGCAAAGCCTCATGATGTGTGTGGCAGCTAGCTCTGCACACCGGCTGGCAGCCTGGGAGGGACTTGAAGGTGACAGAGATAAGGCTTGGATCCTAGTAACCCGACTAATAAAAGACTTATTCCAGCCTTAATAAGCTCCTTGGACAGATGGATTCTGTTGGACAGATGGATTTAATCTGGGAAAATGATTACACGGCTTTTGTGCTCATTAGTATTTTTGGTCTTGGTATTTATGCGTTAATATTCTTGTGGTAGGTTGGTGAAAATATATCTGTGTAAACCTGCACTGCTTCTGCTTGCAGCAGTGGGGCAAGACGCCTCTGTGCTTCCCTTCCCAGCCGGGTATGTGGTGTTACGTGTGTGCCTCTCTGTACTTTATAGACTTACATCTATGTGTGTACATACAGCTGTGTAGATATTCATGAAGACACGTCTGTGTGTCTGTAACATACATGTAGACTGTGTGTTCCTACGATTCTTGCATGACTGAGGTGCAAACTTCTCTTTGGATAGGGCTGTGCAGCCCTGTGTTCCCTGAAGGTGCAGCTGAAAGTGATTTTCTAAGCTGGAATATGAAGGAGACTTGGCAGCTCTTCAAGATAATGAGGGAGATCCAAGTTGAGATTTGTTGGGTTGTCTTTATGTCCCCAGTAACATATTAGACAGCAGAGTGGACCACAGAGTAACTAAACAGATTCACAGTCTTCATGTAACAGAGGAAAGCTCTTGCAGTGGAGTGGGTGCATACTTGAGTGATGGTTTGAGAGTAATTAATGTTAGAGCAGAGGACACTAATGAGCACCATCTCTCCCCAAGGTTCATTCAAAGCAAGAAGGTATAGAAACATAGAGTGAGAAAGAATATGCCAAACATTTTGTGATTGGACTTCATATTTTCATTGCCTTAAGTGAGAGGTACTTAATTTTAAGCTCTTAATTTTCCCATTATGGATGGGTGTCATTTGCAGCTCTGGACTGGCTGGGGATTTTTGAAATAGCTGGAGCATGATGAAGTTTAAATGAAGTCAGAAACCGAAACTTACAGTGGAAACTTTCTTAATATTTAATTTACTACCTCCAGAGCTAGTGGAAAAGGGCTGGGGGCAGAGGGAAAGGGAAGAATGATATTCATTAATTGTTCTATGAATGTGTGGGTGGGTGTTTTAGTGAGGAGGAAAAAAAAAAGTCAGTTTCATAGGATTTATCAACTTACTTTGCTGTAAACTGCAGTGGTGTTTTATTTTGCCAAATATTTTTCTTCCTTGGCACTTCATTTTCCTATAGGTGCTTTACTAGTGCTGCCTGTCACGGAGGATTAGCTTGGTAGTTTTGCAGGCTTTGGAGAAGTGGCCATTTGCTGGGGGTGGGGGTGGCGAGTGTTGTGACCTGCCCTGGAAGTCTGGCTGCCTTGCTGGCACTGTGAGATTCAGGGTCAGGTGTCTCCTGCCCTGTTCCTTTCCTGATGCTGGTTACCCAGCAGGATAGGCAGCCTCCCAATCCTGGGACTGCCCAGAAGGAATCCTCTTTGAAATACCTTTTACTCCGTAGGCGCCTGCGCTTCGGGTTTTCATAGGGAGTGTACTAAGGTGAAGGTATTGGTGTTTAAAATCTTTCAGTGTTTTTTTCAGATACAGTATGTGCCTTATCTTCTCCCACAGGTAGGCATGAATAGGTTAGCTGTTTAATGTTTCTGTAGGGGCCTGGAAACCCCAGGTAGGGGTGTCAGAGGTCCCTCATCAAGCCCTTTCCTCGTGCTCCCTGTAAGCCACAAGGTGCACAGACTGGGCCCCTGTAGTACCAGGTGTGTGACCCAGCAGAACCAGGTGCTCTGGAACTGAAACACACCGTGCAGGTTGTGCTGTTGTTGTGGGGCTTCTCTGCCCTTCTAATTGTCACACTAGTGTGGATTAGTATTGAAATATTTGTGTGGAAATTGTTCATATTTATTTGCAGATTTTTTCTTTTTTTTTTGTGTGTGTGTGTGTGTGTGTATGTCTCTGATGACTTAGTCCTTATATGTCTAGGCTTTCTTGTTTCCGGAAAGAAAAAACCTGAGTAAAAGACTCCAAAAATGATGTGCTTGTGTTTCAGGGATTCTACTGTTACGGTGAGGTGCTCAAGACCTGGTTGCTGTGAAAGGGGGGTGAGGTTGTCAGACAAAGAGCAATTAAAAGAGTTCTTCAGGGAACAGATGATCCCAGCTGTGTAATTAAAAATAGTGGTCTGCTGCTGTCATTGCTGTTTGGGTTTGCAGTTCGAAGCAGAGCCAAGAATGGCAGCAGGCAGCTGCCCCTCCCAGGGCCTGGCTGCAGGATGCAGAGGCCTGTCTGCTCAATCATTCTTCCCCCTGGTACCTGCTTTCCTCTGCCTTTCAAGCACACCCACGGGCACCCCACCCCAGTCAGGGGAGTGAAGCCTGTGCATGCTCTGGGGTGCTTGTTACAGTGCAGCCTAGTTCAAAGCACCAGACATCCCTGTAAGAAAAACCTCTCGCTGTGTTCAGCTAGATGCTTCATAGGTTTCTTGAAAAAAAGTGCTAACACAAGTCTTTAGTTGCAAACAAAAAACAACAGAGGAACAACTGCTCGGGAACACATAATTTATAATGGCTGGCAGTGAGTCTTAGAAATTGATTTCCTCCCAAGTTACAAAGTTTACTGTTCTTTTTTGCCTTTTTTGTTTTCCAGTTATGTGTTCTGCACTATGTATTGCATTAATAAAGCACCTGCTAGATGAATCCCTTTATTTGAGGGAATATCCCCAGAGCTTCTCTCCTTTATCTTTCTTAATGATGGCTTTGCTCTGCTTTCTGACTGGTGCCGTGAATCATGTGCGTATTAATAGATCTCTGTCAAGGTCTGCTTGCTCACAGAATTCAGAAGGGGAGCAAAGGATGAGATGTTATGTAGATGAAGAACTGTTGTAGCCATATTATGGGTTGAAAAACAAAGAAACTCCAAATCTGCTAACATGAGGTTAATTTTTCTGTGAGGAAAGGCGATTGAAAAGACAGTAGAAAAGCAAGTATGGCATAACTGTGACCCTCCAATTCTTTCAAGTCCTGTCCAGCCGTTTAAAGGAGTGCAAATAGCATTGGATTTTTGACCAACCTTTTTTTGCTTGCTTCTCATGTTTCTGCAAGCATGTTTGCATGCTTTGCCTGCAGCAAACCAGAATTTGCTTTTATGGTGAGATTTGAGTGACTCAAGGGAATTTCTGTTGTAGTTTTGTTTAAATTCTAAACACGGTTTGATTAATCACATGAAGAGGGATCATGTGGTCAGTATCCTCTGTTTTGCTAGGAAAATTATTATGCTTCCCATATTCACCTTGCAAAGAATAGTTGCTGGTGTGTTCAGTTGCTAGTACTCAGCTTTGATGGATGAGTCAGGGTTCTAGGATAAAGACCTCTGGACTCCTGACTAAATTCCTGCGCTCAACTTTTTGGCAAAGCAACTAACTGAGCTAGCATTTCTGATTGCCTTTTCAATTTGCTTACGGTGCCCAAGCAAACTGAACTGTGGGGGAACGGCCAGACACCTCCTTGAGTGCTTCCAGGTGAGCCATGGGGGTGGCTGGTGTGCTGCTGGAAGTGTGTCTTTGGTGGCAGCCAGAAAGATGGGAAGGGTTTTAGTATCACACAGCCAGAGGTGGACAGAGGTAGCTGGAGCTCTTGGTGCCGCTCCAGAGCAGACAAAAAGCATGTTAGGTGGATTTCAGAGGGTGAATTTGGCTGCAGAGGCAGAGATCACTAGCGGACACCTGGAATGAGGGGGATCTTTGGCAAGCACTGTCTTACCAGCCAGAGCTCTTCTGCCTTGGGTCTGAGAGTGTGTTTTGGTACCATTGATGGAAATGAGAATTTATCTTCCACCCCACAGAAATATGCAAAACTAAGTTAGTATGTTGGATTTCTTTGGTCAGAAGTTGGGAATCGGTAGGTGTGCAGTTATTCTTGCGGCAGCTCTCTTTTTGCACCCTTTCTTGGTTCAGCCTAAAACACGGGCAAGTGGAGTGTGGTGGCACTTAATTGTGATGTCAGTTGTAGGAAAACTGAATGGAAGCTTGTGTGGATAAAAGAATAGTCCCAGCTGGTCCAAAATTTGGGTCTGAGAATCCGATAACTTAAGCACAAAGAAAAGGGTTTCTGCTGTAGGCTTAGGTAGAGAATGGTGGGAGCTGTCGCACACCTTTTTTTGTTTGTTTGTTTGTTTGGGTTTTTTTTGGGTTTTTTTTTTGTTTTTTTTTGTTTTGTCTTTTAGAAATAATGATTCATTAGGCTAGTCTTGCTCTGAAGGATAGATAATCATTTGCTGTTCAACTCTGCTGTGGACCATGCTGGCCACCAAATCCCAAATAATCCCCACATTTAGTGAGATGAGAGCTCCAGCTCTGGGGTTGAGCAGAGTGTTACAGGTCATGTGTCCATGTATATTGGATAGAGTGGAAAACTGCTCTTTTGGAGATGCCTTAACACTGGTGGTCTTTGTCCCCTAAACCCTGATCCCAGTTCTTGGGCTGGCTGTATTTTATCACTCTCCTTGGAGATTATTTACTGTGCTTTAAGCTATGCTGATTGCCACGAGGTTGAGGCCATTATTTGGGTTGCATTTGTAGCCTCAAAGTAAATATATTTATAGTAGAACTGTATTCTTGGGAATTGCATGCACATGTTATCTACTCCTTGGAAGCACCTTACTGTGGAAAGCACTACTGAGAAAATGCTATAATCTCTGTTAAAAAGTGGCAATTTTGGTCTGTTATTCCTTCTCATGTAGATTTCCCCTCCCAGTGCTTGTTCACCTTGATTGCTTGGGAACATGCCTTTTTCTGGTGTATGTAGGAGGCTGCTGTATGAGGAGTTATTTTAGTTTTGGGTGGATGTTCTAGGGCATGGATACTGAGGAAAATAGAGATGTTCTCTCAGATTTACATTCACAAATAATACCATTGATTAGGGGCCTAAAGGGGCAAATTATTTACATTTATTAATTACATTTTTGTAACCCTAGATTTGAAGACTTTCCTATTTTAATTAGATGCATGGGAGAAGCCTGTGTCTAGTTTATTCTGTGTACTGAAGAACTAGAAACAGTTGGATTTGGATTAATTAGAGCTAACAGTAATAAATTGTTTTACCCATAGCTCTCAGACTTTGTCTTGAAGAGCAGATTCATCACTGTGATTGAAGGTGACATGAGGACTGAGTCATATACTCAGCCCCATCCAACACTTGCATATAATAAGTTTTAATTAATTTTAAATTTGGAATAAAACCCCATCTCATGATGATCTTTATTTTTATGGTAAGAGCGTGCTTTGTGTTTTTATAGTGAGACTGCATTTTGAGTGATTGCTGCATGGCGCACTTCAAGATAATTTTGGATGGTTTTTGGGTTTTTTTCTGTAAAAGCTTTATGTTTTTATTAAAAATATATATCTTTTACTTGGAGGCATTAAGGAATATTAAATGGAGAGATAATTTACTTTGCCTTTTTTATGCAATGTTCTTGTGCCCTATCGTGGTTTTGAACAATGTTACCTTTGGGTACACGATGAAGGTGATGACAAGCTGATGAAGTATGACGACAAAGTGAGACTTAATTTTAGTATATTTTGTACTTGGAAAGTTCACTAAGTTCTTTTACAATCTGATTTAAATGCATCTGTTAGTTGCTTAACCCATGTTAGAAGTGGAAGGACAAACTCCTGAGCAGGCAGAACATGCAATGATGAATAGTGAATAACAGCTTGTGATTATGGAATTGAAACTACTGGTGAGAATTTTTATAGTGGCATGTAGTTTATATAACTAACCAAATTAAAATTTAACCATATGTGAATATCTTTCCTCTTATGGAATACATTTACTTAAAAAAAAAAAAAAAAAAAAAAAAAAAAGGGAAAAAAAAAAGAAAACAAGCCCCAAAGGAATTCAGCAATTACAGGGAGTGCATTGCATTTGATCTCTTACCAGTCTTTTGCTAATGGTATTTTAAAGTATGAATTTAATCTTAATGCATACATAATTCTCTCCTTCTTCCACTTGTTTGGTTTGGACTGTGACAACAGAGCAACAGCCAATATCTGTGTTTATCAATATCTGCTTCCACATCACCACCTTCTCAGGGGAGAGCTTTTGCTTTCAGAGCAGCGTTTCAAAAGCACTTTTCTAAGCTCAGAGTTGAGCTCTCCTCCCAGAAGCTGGCAGGCTGGCTGGTCCTGAGGGGCATGGAGGGCTCTTTTAATATACCTGCTGCTTCTTCCTAAGGAAGAAAATGTCTGAATGGAGGAGGGGAGTAGAGGTAAAAAACATTGCTTTTTCCGTAGAGCTGTGCTCTAGAACTCCACTTAGTCAAACTAAATCCTGGTAAAGAGAAAATGGGAACTTTCTCCTTTGCTTAGTTGCTTTATGTCAGCATTACATGTTCTCAACTGCACTTAGGGCTCAGTCCCACTTTTTAAGATGCCTGTGAGCTTTCACTGTTGATGTAAAAGCCTGTTTCCAAGAACTTAAGCTTTTTCTACACAAAAATCTAAGTGTATTTGAGAAAGCCTAAGAGCTTCCGTGAGGGATCAGGCTGCACATCTGTACTGCCTAGGCTGCTGTCTTTAGTACTTGTCAGTGATTGAGAAAAGGATTAAAAATACATATACAGACAAAAAGAGAGACTTCCCATATTGCCATCCCTTGGCAGCTGATGCTGGGAGTTTGCTTTTTGTTTTTTTTTGTTTTTTGGTTTTTTGTTTTTTTGGTTTTTTTTTTTTTGGACTGAGGTTGCATCCAGTTCATCCATACTTAATAACCTTTATGATACAAACCATGTTTCCACCTTTGGCTTCAGTGGCATCCAGTGGGAAGGGGTCTGGCTGTGTGAAAAAGTTGAACTTGCTGCTCAGTGAACAGTGGTAGGAGCACTGTGGTGTGACTCTTCAGGGCAGAAGAGCACTCAAGAGCCGTCTGCAGCTGGCACAGCCTCGTCTTCTCTGCCATTCTTCTCCCCTCATTTCAAGATAGCAGAGTTACACCTACATCTCGGCAGCTTGATGACCTGTGGGTTGTGTTGCATGGATTTGCAGCCCACTTCCATCTGCCGGACATAATTAATGATCCGTGTGTGTCCATCTATTAAAATATCAGGCTAGTGTAAACAGTCATTTTTCCTTTGGAAGCACGGCTGCTCAAAAGCATGTGCTATCACCAAATTGGTATTTGTTTTAATCTACAAGTTGGAACAATATGTTTTTCTGATTTATTAGGCTGTCATGAGGGCTCCCTAAGTCAGGCCTGAATCTTGCTGTCTCCTGCAATCCCAATTGAGACTGCTTTCCAAAGCTGCTGTGAATCCTGTTTTTGCTCAAACACTTTCATATATTCTGCTGTTAGAAGAAGAACTCTTGAGATGAAAATTAGTTTGTTAACAGTAAATTTAGGTCTTAATCCTAAGGTTCTTTTTAGCCATGAAAGAGCTCTTATGCCTGAATTTCTGCAGTTTCTTTCAGGCTTCTCAACAAAGTACAGGACGAGTTTTATGAAGAATCAAAGCAGGTTTTAGGTGTTGCTTGCCACATGGTGTTTGTTTGGTATAGTTTCTCAACTGTAGTGTTATCTGATGCAGATTTTTAATTTGGCTCACCAGCCTGGATTCTAAGTGTATGGATTTCCTTGCCTCCTTTCAAGTTGTCTCCTTTCAAATTTTCACGTATGGAACTTGGTGCTTCAAACTGTTTTTACCCTTTGAGGAAGGCAGGAAGAAGAAAGCAAAAATGGCTCATATAAATGTCTCCTGGTATATTCCTGTTGTATGTGCAGTATATTCTTATGAATTCGAGTATTCATCAGATCAGTAGGGAGCAGGGTTTTTTCTAGAATTGGTGTCCACCAAGAAATAGCAAATTTGAATAGCCCAGGAAGACAGGAGCAAAAGGATGTGACTCATGCTATGTGCGTCTTTCAGGGAGACCAATGAAAGTGTGAAGAAATACTGTGAATTCTTGTGTATGTTGCTTTTGGCATCTGGTTGGTGTGCAAAAGGCTTCAATTTTTATTAGGAAGAATGCTTTTGGCAATTTGCTTCTATCTTCTGAATATTTTCAGCAGCTTCAGAAACCAACATTTTGCAGAAGGAAGTTTTGGATTATTACTTCTTTGCTCTTTGTTAATAAAGAGTGAGAATTAAGATTCTTTCTAATAAATATTTCTAGGATATGGTAATCTGCAGTGAAATATGGCAGGCACTGAAGGTTTCCCAAGATATGGAATAAATTTTTCGTATTTTTCAGAGTGCGTAATCTTATTTTTTTTTCCAGGATGGAGTTGATTAAAAAATGGGTTGTTTTTTTTTTTTTCCACACCAGCAGTTGGTGACATAGTTTGCCGAGCATGCAGTATATAAACAGATGAAAGCTATTTTTGATGTGTCATTGTCTCAGCAAGATGGGAATTGGCAGCACCGATGAAATGACAAGTTCTTGGCGCTGTCGACTTTACCACATGGCTGTCAGTCTAGCGATTAAAAAGAACTGGCAGGCGAGGATTGCTGTGGTTTTAAGCAGAGGAGCTGATTTTCTGCTGTAGAGCCTGATTCTGCACATTTTGACTCATTTTGAGGGGCTGAAATCAGGTGACTTGGCTCAAGTGAGGTAGGGGTTGCTGGACTGAGTGCTCAGGAGCAAGTGTGGTGCTCTGCTGGCCGCCCTGTGCACAGGGGCACGCGTGGATGCACGGACACATGGATACACGGACAGACACACACTCAGGTCGCTGCCTTCTGGGCCAGAAGCATTCAAGTCTTGAAATGATCCTTAGGCACAAATCCTCTGAGTCTCTGTCCGCTCTGAGCTCTGGACTGGAGTTGCATTTGCTTTTTACAGCATTGCTTCTAGTCTGCGTTGGAAATAAGGAGGATAAGTTGTTTCATATGGCTTCCTCTGAAATGGGCATCTGAAGTAACTGTCCTCTTTAAGGTACTGTGCATTATGATTTCATCCTTTAAATTAGCAAGTTACACGGACACCATTAATGAAGAGCTTGATCTGTTGATGGATACACGGGGGGCAGAAAATATGCCTAAATTTAGAAATTTTCTCTCCCTTTGGGTGGGGGGATGTATATGCCCCAGCAATGCCACTTTCAGTGGTAAAGAGGGTAACATTGTTGCATAAAAGGGTTTTCTTTATTTATTTTAGTGGCACAGTTTAAAGGCTAATTGGAAGGGTACTCTGGAGCTGTGCTGAAGTGCTTAAAGGGCTCCTTGTGGCTGGTTGAGCAAAGGGCCTTTGTTCCGTGTGCAGCCTCACGTGATGGCAGCGAGGGGATAAATAGCGACAAGACATGTGCACAGCAAAGCGCTGACTTATCTCTGCAGCCCCCCCTCCCTGCCATCTCCACCCTTCCATTCCGTTGCAGGCCCTTGGATTTATTTTTTCAAAATTTTTTTAATTTTTAAAAATATCCTCCAGTGTTCTCTCCCGTAGTTAAATTCAGGGTGAGCAGAGGAAGGGGGGAAGTGCAGAGGGAAATCTCCATCCCGGTTAAGATGAACTTGCCAGTGACTTTCTAATGCTGTAGAAAGGGCAGTTCTCCAGACGTCTTTAGGATTTTAATGAGTGTAGCTGATGGTTTGGTTAGGGCTTTTCTTTCCTTTTATGACAGATTGCTGATAGCCATCCAGGAAACCCAAATGCAAAAATCATTTGTGGCTGCACCGTTGTTCTCCTCATCCGTCTCCCCAGATCCAGACGTGCTCGCTGTGGCAGCAGCCGTGGGTGAGGACGGTGGGAGCTGGGTGTACTCTCCCAATGCTGCATATTGCTCCTGGTCACAGTCCTTCTCTTTTGTCTATGGGCATCTTCTTCTGCCAGCAGATATGTAGGTGCCTGGGTTTGAGGAGCATGCTCCTACCAACCCTCCCAAGGAACCTTAACCATCTGTCTTTAATGACCTCTCTAGCAGGGGTTGGGCAGTTTTGGGGTTTTTTAAAACTTTTTTTTTCCCCTCTACCTCTCAGGAAATTTTTCAGTATTGTGCCTGGTGGTTTCATGTTACAAATCCTCTCAGCTGGCTTCTCATTTTATTGGCCGTTTTTCTGACCACCTTGTACTGGCTGTAGGGAAAGGGGGGAAAAGCCACCCTCGGGATCTGAGGCTTGACTGCTGCCCCTGTAGTATTTTTACTTTTTCCTACTACTTCTGTTTTTCAGTCTCAGTTTTCAGGCTCATTTGGCTCAGTTGCCAAATGTTTAAAATGAGATGGCTAGGCCTATTCAACCCTGAACTCACTTCAACATTTTAAATTTATCCAAAGTGTGTTAAAGGATTTAAAGGTGCCTCGCCATTTCAGAAGTGCAGCAGGTATTAATTCCCTGAGCTCCATAGTTTATCTTTATGGAGACAGCTGGACCATTGCACATTTTTGACCTATATTTATCTGATGAAAGGAAGAGGTTATGAAATACAACTCCTTAGTTGTAGTTAGTTCTGGTCGTCTTTTTTTTTTTTTTTTTCCCCTTTGTTTTGTGAGGGCATCAAAAGAGAAATGTGAGGGTGCATGTATCAGTGTTACCTGAAGCTTTTGAACTCTTGGGGGCCAGGAACAATACAAACATAAAGGGAGGGTGAATTCTTGCCATCACTGGTCTCAGGCTGGTAACCCTAGAGCTTACAGCAGCTTCAAAAAGCTGTGAAAATACTTTCTTTAGGTTATGGGTGAGCTTTTGGGTTTTGGGTGTTTTTTTTGTTTTAAATTCTTTATTTAGAAGGTTAGGGTACAACGTTCCTTTGTTTTAAGGGAGAAGTGAGTAGCCATCAGTGATTAGCCTTTCCTGTGTTGCATACTTAACCAGATATTATGTAAAGCTCCTAGCTACTGGTTCTTTATTCACACACAAGATCCAGCCACTCCCAGCTCTGGCCTACAAGTTTTCCAGACCTTTGAAATATTTTTACTGTTTCAGGTACAAGTGTGACTGAGGGCTCTGCTCCCTCACGGAGTATTGTTGTTTTTCACAGCACATCCATTTTCTCTGGGTGGCTGGGCTTCAGGGAGGTCCTGAGCTTGCAGCACTGCAGATTCTCACAACAGGTTAGGCTTGCCACGAGTTACGAAGAGAACAGACAGACTCTTTTCACAGATTTGAATACTAAAGTTTAGTCAGAGCTTCTTGTAACTCAGGCTTTCAGAGCTCTTGGTTCTTATGGGAAGGTTTTTCTTGGGGGAACAAAACAGGCTATTGAGCTTGGATATTTTATAAGGGTGGCATCAGAAGGGAAAATTATCTATTCATTAGCATTGACATTGCCAGTTGTTACAAGTATAATATAACATGTCATTGTCCCTTGGTGACCTGTAGTTGTTACTGAAAGTGTCCCTGTGTTGTTCATGACTCTCTGTGGGAGACTTGAAGTAGGTTCTGGTGATAATTTCCTCCCTCCCCTGCCCTCCATCAGTTGCCCCTGTGATGCAGCACGGTAGAGCTGTTGGCATTTTACCTGTGTCCAGAGGAGCCCTGGAGAGGGGATTCTGTTTGGGGCTGAACCCTGAGGGACAGGAGGACCTAAGGCTTCTCTTCCTCTGGTGGCTGCCCCAAGTTTGCATTAGGGAAGCCTTAGCTTTAATTATAGGCAAATTGCATAAAATTTGTCCTTTTGATTGCTGGCCTTGTGTTGTTAGACTGCATTTATGCCAGATAAAATACCCGTGCTTGGAGGGGTGTTGAGGACACAGGCTGAAGGAATGGTTTTTATTTTGTGTATGTGGCTTGGACAAGAAGTCTTTGAATCTCTCCTGTAGTTTCTAAATTAATTCCCAGGGAGTGTGGGGCTTGCGGCTCAAACTCTTAGACGTGACAAGTGTGACTATTCACATGCCTTCAGTTTTTGGGAAGTCTTAAAGAAACTTGTCATTTTGGAATGTCTTCTGAAAAGTCACTGCCTGCTTCTTTTTCCCCTTTTTTTTTTTTTTTTATTTTTAAATTACCTTTGAAGTAATGTTGAGTGTTACCATTTAATCTTTCTTACTGCTGATGCTGAAAAAATGCCATTGCTGGTGTGATACCATTTCAGAGGCAGTGAGGTTTTGTGGACTGCCTGAGTAAAGGCAGCAGGTGGTTCTTTTGGTTTCCCTGTTCCCTTGGTGGGGAACCTGACTTGTTCCCTCCTGCCATGGAGAAGGCTCTTTGATCCAGGCCCTTGGGGAATGAAGCTGGTGGAGATTTTGGGGTGCTCTGAAGGGCAGCAGAAGCCTAGGAAAGTGCTTAACTCAAAGCAGGCACACACAGTTTTTATCTGGGTACCAGCGTGGTAGTCCCTAGGCCCTTGTGTTCTGTGATGTGCTGGCATTGCTGCCAGTAGAGTTGCTGATGGTCCTGTGGTGTCAACACATCTCACATTGCTCTCCCAGTCACTGCACTGGAAAATACCAGCCTTCCTCTCCTGACTTGAGCAAATGTCTGGTCTTGTTACTAATGAGTTCTTTCCTTCTTTTCCCTGTTAATCTTCCTGTGAGAAGTCCCTGTGCTAGCCTAAGAAGTAGATCAGTGCTTGAATTTTCATCCCTGTAAACATGGTACTCCTGTGTGCTGACTTACAAATCCCATTGAAACGTCTTATGCTGCTTATTTGGTTTTTGCAATGTTTCAGATAGGCTCTCATTGTCTTTTATTGCATGCTTGTTTATTTACTCACTTATCGGGATGCCCTTTGGTCGGCTGGAGGGCTTCAGTCATTTTTGGCTGCACTTTGGTAGATCTTTTAAGTGTGGTTAGCAAGCATGCTTAAGCATGGTTTAAAATTCTTACAGCTGAGCAAAATTACAACAGGCTTCTGCCAGCATTGCAGTGGGAGCCAAATGGTGTCAGAACTGCCTGAAAAGCTTGCTTTGAAATGATGGAGAGCTGCAGCTGTCAGGGAGGGACACTCGGCCAGGCTGACCTATGTGACAGCCTGAGTTTGCCACAGCCACATCTGAACCCTGCCCTGCTCCAGCCTGCCGGCCTTCTGTGCCATCGAGAGCTGCCCTGCCTCTCTTTAGGGACAGGGAGGTTTTGGAGATGAGGCAGGGCTTGGTAGAGGTTAATGGAAAAGAGACAGGAGGGAAGGAGCAGAGGGGCTTTGGCATAGAAGAGCCATTGATTGATTCACTAGCACTGGATGTTAGTCGGGACAATAATCTGTATTCGTCTGTGTCATCCTGGACTTTCAGTAGACACTTTCCATAACTGTTTTTGTAGTAGTAGGCTAACCTTTCTTAGGGAAAAAAATTAGCAACAGGTTTAGGAATAGAAGTCTGGCTGTTGTAAAGGAAAAAGTGTTCTTAGCACAAATGGGTAATTATCTCCCAGAGCTTTGTCTTATCTATTCTCTGTTCTCAAAGGATCTGATGATACCATCTCGGTGGCATTTCCTCAGGAAAGTTTGTAGCTCAGATCCCCTATGCTGGAGCCACTGGGAAGTGGGG